>CM029597.1:169841-769841 GCA_017311375.1 Mytilus coruscus | reverse complement strand
GTAAACTAGGAAATATTTGGGTCCATCAAAATCAAATTGCTCAAATGTCGAGTGAAATTAACCAATTAAACACTACACAAAGTTTAGTAGATAGAACAATATAGAGTAACAAATAAAAATGGAATCTTAAAAGCAAATTGAATAAATGATATGGTACGGGTTTACTCTATACAGAACGTAAATTACTCAATCATTCCGATTCCTTGGTTAGATATTGTGAACATTGTTAAAAGGTGTTACATTGTCAGTGACAGATTTATTTTATAGTACCTAAAAGATAAAAAAAAAAGTATCCATGTTTAATCGTTGCTAAATAATAAATAATAAATATTAACTATTTTTAAGACTCATTTTCCATTGCAAGACACTTCATAGTATTTTTAAATGGTGTGAAAATATTTCTTAAGCAACTGTGTCATCATAATTATTATTTTGTTAAGGATATGAGAGTGTATTTGACAAGAAGGCCTTTGCTGGAGAAATGGAGTTTAGTGAATTGGATCAGTTTTTCAGGGAGAGCGATTTATACCCATCACAGTCAGAAATTGAGGAAGCTGTAGATGTGGTATTTCAAGGTAAATATTCTTTATTCTGGGTTACATTTAGTCTTTATGATCATCTATATTACCAATTGAGGAGACATGTTTTGGGGTGTCATATCTCTCCAACTACCATATTAAATTAATCAGTATGATTCTGTGTTCTTAATCGAGCATTCAAAGTGCAGTTTTTTTATCCTCACTCATCCTTATTTAGTTTGGATTATCTCAGGAATAGTTTGGAAAAGAACATGAATTCAGAATGTCCTGCCCGTCACCTTAATCAGATTTATGTCAATACTTTGGTTTCCCATGTATGCACATGGACAGTATAGATATGACCTAAAACCAAAAACATATCCAAATCTCCTGAAATGAAAATAAAATTGATCTAAAACTGAGTTGATGACAAACAGAATAAAGTAATAAGTGATTAAAATATTTCATGACTTCTTTCAACATCAGAGGGCAACCATAACTGAACACTTTATGGCAGTTTTTGCCTCGCCTTGAGGAAGTTGCGAAAGTGAGACTAAAAAGTGCTGTTTGCGGCGGTAGCATGAACAATGTATTAGTTTGTGACTAGTTCAGTTTATTTGGAACCACTAGTGGTATGTCAATGATATTTGGTATGCAGTTGTATAAGCATTGGCACATCACATTTCCAAGTAGATTATTTTGCCAGCCCCTCAGTCATGGTCTACTGACTTTGAAGGTTTTTTTTATTTAACATGTTTAAAAAGTTTGTTATTAGTACAGTTTAGGATGGACCACTAGTGGTAGCTCATTGATATTTTGTATGCAGTTGTAATAGCATTCACACATTGCATATCCATGGAGATTATTTGGCCCTGCTCCTCAGTCACTGACTTTGAAAATTTTGCATAGTTTACATGTTAAAGTTTGTGATGAGGTCAGTTTAAGATGAATAACTAATGGTAAGTCAGGGACATTGTATGCAGTTGTATTCGCATTTGCAGGTCTCATTTCTATAGAGATTATATTACCCTGCCCCCTGAGTCATGGTCTGACGTTGAAACTTTTGCATTTTACATGTGGAAGTTTTTGTTTTGATCATTTTTAATAAAGGGAACCACTTATAATAAGTCAATGGTTTTTGGTATGCAATTGTATTACCATTGGCATTTCTCTTTCCACAGATATTTTATCTCCACCTTCAAATGGTTTAATGACTTTGAATGTTATGCATATTTCACATGTTAAAGTATTGGCATTTTAATATCAACATTTGCATTTTACCATCAAAATTACATACAGGCGAGACATATCTCTGTTTCAACAGTTTATTAACTAATTACCTTTCCTTAAACAGAAGGTTTCTTGGTGTTGTAGCAATTATAGTCACACTCAGTTGGGATAGTGTTATAGTAAGATATGTAAAAATTAACAAGGAAATATTCTTTATATTAATTGCTTGTTATAGTGTTTGTGGTATTTTACAGGACAAGCCTCATCAAAGAAAGGTTTACGTAAAAGTGACTTATTAGAACTAGTGTGGTATATCTATGTACCCAAAGCTGCAGGTTTACCCAACATGCGACAGTCAACCTGGTTAAACCCAATCATAGATGGGGTGGAGGCTCGTAAGCTGATAGGTAGGTATATCAATATATTGTATGAAGAACTGTTGATATTATATAGGTATGTACTACAGTGTATATATTTTATACAGAATAAGAAATAAATTAAACTTTTAAAACACAATAATACTAACTTAATACATATTTTTACCATTAAGACACTTAAATATTCTGTTGATAATTGTTTTAAATTTATTTGACGAAGTTAACCATACATGATTGAATTATACACATATTTTACTAAGTTAGCCATATGTAATTGTATTATACCCAGACTTTAACTAATTAATGTTACTTTAACACAATTTTCTCATTATTTTTGGTTATTTAATTATAAGTTAAAACACTTGATGGTTGTTATACTTGCACATGTATTTCCAAACTTATACATATAATTGCCATATTGATGATAATTTACACTGCTTTAAATGTGTTCCCCCAGTTAGGAATGAAAATTATAGGCTGGTTGTACATGAGACAATGACCATATAAGATAATTGGAAGTAATCAATTTATCAAAAAGGAGCTTTTATTTGTGTTCTTCATCAAGACAGTTACTTAAAGTAGAGAGACCATACCTTACAACAAAATCAATGTTCCCTGAAGTGGTTGTCTTTCATGTTCATAGATAACTAATATGTATGTCTTTGAAGAAACATATGCTTAAGTAATCAATTGATTGCATATAAAGTTTAGAGAAAGTCTTCCCACACACTCTTTCATTTGTCTTTTGTTATTTTGTATCATTGGGTTGCTGTTAAGATATGTAATAAATTCACATGAGGCAACCATCTCAAGAAAACTAAGAAATGATCAATACATTAATTTGTTCTTCTTTACTATCCTCAGTCTTGATATTTAACAGAAGATCTTCAATAATGAACTTAAGAAATCCATTATCCAATTGTATACTTATACCAACATTTCTTCACTTCGCACAATCATGGAAGTATTATATTGACAGGAACTCCAACAAGCGGACTTCAAACGTTTATAGTGCGATGCCGCAAAATCGTTAAGTATCTGTTAATTAACTCGACGTGTCTTATGGATGCATGGGTTCCGATCAAATTTTTGGAACCTCGTGAATGATCGTAATTACGGAACATACCGAAATAACCGGATGTGTACTTAATTGACATTTACCGACCATGTGAATGACAAATATAATGTCAGTTTTTACTGGTTTTGCTGCTTAAAAACAAATAAAAAGAAAAGAAACGAAATCCCCGCGATTGTTTTCACCGATTAAAAAAACAAACAAAAAAAACTAATGAGTAAAAATACTCACAAGCCATAAACATTTCAGTTTAAGTTACAATTTTAAAATAGTAAGAAATTTATTCATGAGAGGGCCGTTGGCTAAACACGCGTAACTGTTATATATACATGTTAGGCTTGAAAATCATAAAATTCTCATGTAAAGTAAACGGAAAAGTTTTTATCAGTAATTATTATCGCGTTTTACTGCTAACTTTGACAAATATTTTACTGAAGTGTTTAATGAAAGAATTTCCAACAAAAATTTAATCCAAAAGTTGGGGGTTAAAGAGCTTTGATCCGAAAAATATCAAATATTTTGATTAATTCTTTACTGAAAGTCCAATGGCAAATATTTCATGCAATTAAACAAGAAACAAAAACATAAATCGCTTAGCATACGGTGTAAGATGTTTCAGAACTGTTAAGCTTTTAAACACATAAATGAATTCTAATTTGGTTTCCATGATAAAAAAATTAAACTGCTTAGGGCCCATCATGGTGATCGTTCTTTGAATGCATCCAGGAAATATTTAAAGCCATCCGTAAAAATAAAATCTGTCAGACGTCAGAGTAATCTCAGACTAGGTTGAATGTTTAAGGTTGTTTACAACTTTGGAATTATTATAAAAGGTGTTACAATTCATCTGCATGTCTCGTAACCTGATATTGCTATGTAGAGGTCATCACATGCGTGTAATTATTAACCTCTTTTAGTCTTTAACACATATTTGATAAATAAGTTAATAATAACATTTTACGATAGAGAAACCATAAATATTTGTGTTACACTCGATAAAAGTTAACAATCTTTAACTTAAAATTTCAGCTATCCGCACCATCCGCACACTACACGCATCACATTATTTTCTACAAACACTCTACTTCAGAATCATGTAATTTTCATAACCGGATATTTCCGATTACCAAGTTCCAATGATTAAAACATACTCAACAAAATTAAAAATAAGCTCGCCTTTTTCCGAATGTAGTTAATTTTCTTATGTCATTCTGTTAAATATGGACCGATTTTTCGATCTTTTCAGCTTTGTTCTTCATTTTTGAACGGAAACAGGTGTTGTTATTCATGTGGCGATTCACAAATAACCACGGGAGTTTCCGTGTTTATTTACATTGGTAGGTAGATAAGACAATCGATACCAAATCACGCGATAAGACCAGCTTCAGTTAAAAGAACAGACGGCGGCATCACAGATACCCACAAAGCAGTTATCACGTACTTGACAAACTGAGTCGGAACATTTTATTTTCTTAAAGAAATCAGTGGGATGGGAATGTGCTAATTTTTCGTTGGAGTTCCTGTCAATATAATACTTCCATGGTACAATGCATACTTGTACACATATTCTCCATTTTTTGATAATTGATATTTCTCGCCATATTTCACCCTTTTTGGCAATTTAATCTTGTACACCTTTTCCTCATCTTTTGATAAAGAGAAATCTGTACACATATTACTCTGTTACCGTATTTTGTACTTATACACACAAATTGATATGGCAATTGATTGTGACTTTCTCACACACAAACACTTATTCCCCCCTCCCTCCAGAGTTACGTTTACATACTTATTTCCCTTGTTACTGTATTTTATACTTTTGTATATATTTCTACACAATTGTGACTAATTTAAATGATTGTTTTTTATTTAACACCAGCGGGCAAACCTAGTAAAAAGGGAGCCTTCACAAGTATGTTGCACTTGCATATTACCCTGTAGATATTATTTATATATCAATTACCCATAGCTTTTGTCCACATACCTAACATTATATATACATTTTTTACCCACAGCTTTTTCTATGCACCTAAAGTTATATTTTTTTTTTCAACTGTAGCTTGATATAGATCAACTTATTTTGTTTAGATATATTTCTGCGGCATTGAAAAGTTTCTGTAGTTGAATTTCACACCTTTTTAGATATATGTTAAACTTCATCTTTAAAATAATATCTGTATTAATAGCTCCAATGTTGTAGAACAGTGATTTTGAAATTACTATAAAATGCAATTTCATTAACATATTATCTATCAAATATTTTTATTTTATTAACAGTAAATCTCTCAAACTTTTGGGAAAGTGTCTTTATCATGTTTATATGGATTTTCAAAATAAATGAAACGAATAAAACGTTATTTGGAAAAGTGTTTTCAAAATCTTTGAGACATTTTTTTAAATGACTTAATTTTAAAAATTTTAAATACAAGATTCTACAACTGTATATTAAGGTGGATATGATATTTCTTCAATTTGAACAGCTACGTTTGTTGAGACATGGTGATCCTAGATTTTTTTGGTGTCGGGTAGTCAACATTTAGGTTAAATTTGTGGTTAAAGTTTAAGACATCTATGAAATTTAGACAGAAGCCTTTTATAATCAAAAGACAGTAAGTAACCAGAGAAAACTTTTAAAAATAGTTACTTTCATTTTTTCTGTATTTTACTGATAAATGGACTTATTTTTTTTTTTTTTAATTATACCCCGCTTTAAAAAAAGTGGGGGTATACTGTTTTACCTCTGTCTGTCAGTCCGTCCATCCGTCCCATGAATATTTTTCGTCGCATCTTTCTCAGGAACTACATCATAAGGATATCTGAAATTTGGTTTCAGGGTTTATATAAGTCAGCTATACCATATGATTCATTTTCAGATTCATCACTCAACAACAAATGCATATTTGGGCGGGGGTATCATCAGTGAGCAGTAGCTCGCAGTTTCACTTGTTTTTTTTTTTTTATTCTTTATTATACTGATATTAAATGGATTCACTTTTTACAGTCAATTTTACACTTTTACACTGATATCAGCAATGGTAGACGAGATACAGGGTGTGGTGGAACCCTTAACAAATTTTTAGACCTGCCCAGCTTTGAGAATATTTTAAAAATTTATCTATCATTTGTCATATTTAAAGTGATGCATTTGTAAAATGTGTTGTTCTAAAGATTTTTACTCAATTATGTATTCAGGTATTGTCAAGGAACTAAGAAAAAAAATATGAGGTTTTGTGGGACTTTGTCAGCCATAGGCATCTTTTTAAGTCACCAAAATAGTTAAACCAAAGATGGAATAAAGTATTAAACTTCAACCAGAGAGCAGCTTTTTAATCACATGTCCATTGTATTACTTATTTCTTTTAAATGTCTAATTATTTTCCAATTTGCTCATTTTTGCACCAAAAGGTTCATGATTTGGGTTTTTGTTAGATGAGGGAGCAAAAAATATTGTATGATGGAGCTTACAGGGAATTCATTAACTTGTAAGATCTGAGAAATATTTATTTTTTCTATTTTCTACAGGAAGTGAATATGTGGAGAAAGCTCCATTAGAAGTTTGTGCAAAACTTGTTATTGACTCAAAAAGAGAGAGACGTGAAAAAGAGAAATTAGAAAACCTTAAACGTCAGGATGAAGATGCTGCCAAACTTAAGAAAGATCTCAGTGAGTTTCAGTATGATGAAGAGGATGAAAACGAAGGAATTAAAGGAGAACTGGCTAGAACTAGAGAGAGACTGTCCTCTACTAAGTCCAAGGATGATAGTCAGAATTAGCATCAGAATATATTTAAGATTGTTAGAATCATGTGTACACATGACTTGAATGCATTTTGGAATATCAGAATCGAGGTTACACATTACTTGCATGCCTTGAGGATTGTCAGAATCATATGTACAAATGAATTTCATGCCTTTAGGATTGTCAGAATCATATGTACACAGTCTTGCATGCCTTTAGGATTGTCATTATTATGTGCACACATTCTTGCATGCCAGGATTGTCAGAATCATTTGTACACATGACTTGCAAGCCTTTAGGATTGTCAGACTCGTGCCTGCTTTTAGGACATTTGAACATTTGTATTTTTAACACTTGTTTCCCCAAGCACATGCAAAACTCACAGACATGTAATAACTACTTTCTCACAAATTTATGTAATTTTTAACAATGTGGATTGCATGGTCAATTTTGTTATTTGATTACAAATGAAGTTTTAATTCATTTTTATATTTATTTGTTTTAAGTGAAATGGAGGTTGGTGAGGAGTAGTAGTGTATTGATTATAATCTGAAAGTTAGAAATTAAACACAGCTATAAGTAACTCAATATAAACTGGACAGGACATTAGAGAGATTAGGATTACAATGTGCCTTGAAAGTGTGCAAACTTCATTGTTAAATATCATAACTATTTATAGAATTGATCATTTTTTCAGTGAGCTTGAGTTTCCTAAGTTTACATGTTTAGAATGTTAATTTATTTATAAGCCTAGTTAGACTGACACTTTCAGTTATTGAGTTTTAGACATTTTATTTATCATTCATATACATTTGTACATGTATTGTCTATTTCTTGCTTTATTTGAAATTTTATATATGCTTAATAAACTGGGGTTAGTTTGCACTAACCTGTCTTTGTTTACATATATATATATTTTTTTCACCATTACTTTATGTTCTACTTGGTTAGTTTGCACTAACCTGTCTTTGTTTACATATATATATATATTTTTTCACCATTACTTTATGTTCTACTTGTCCACTGTTTCCATGCTGGTTGCCAATGTGGTGTCTCCACCTTTGATGTAAAAGTTTAAGATACATCAAGTGTTGGCAGGGAGGCATAGAAGAAAATATGCTGTGTTCTGACATTGATTATATGCTTCTATTTGCATTGCTTCCTGTTCTACCTAATCAGGTGATGCATTGCCTAGGGTGGATGCAGAGAGGTGGGTCCTCTTAATATATCCTCAGATAAATTGTTCCCATCTTCCTCCATATTTTAAAACTTTCTGTCCTATTGTTACCACTACTCCTAATTTGACCACTGCCTCTCTACTGTAACAATCTTCCATCCATTATATCTTCTTTCAGTCTAGTTTGGATTCTGTTTCCCGCTGCATTTTGTGTTTCTGCTTATAGTTTGAAGAGCTTATAGATAGTTTCTTGTGCACAAGAGTCAGATAGCAATACTGCTTTATTGTTTATACCATGACATTAATTAGTGAATATTTCTTTGTAAATTTTGATGACTTGTATAAATTGTATATATTTTTACTTTACTTGTCCAAAAGAAAAGAAACATGAACATGTGGGATGATTAATTTCAGAAATATTCTAGTAAACACTAGTACATGTACGAACAGTATTGGTAATTACCAAGTGGCAAAAATCTTTTGTTTATAACAACAGAATAAGTTGTCTTTTTTTTATCACCTACATGATTGCAATGTACAAGTTTTCCATCAATCTGTTGGCCTGTGTAACTGAAAGAGAAGATACTAAGAGTTTTGAGGGGGTTGGAACATTACGAGGGAAACAAATTGGAAAAAACCTTGTCATATGTGCAATAGCAGGAATAAATGTAAATAGATCAATTTTATAGGTAAATTTGCAGAATATTACCACCCTATCCTTTTACCCTGTATCATTTTTATTCAACTTACCTTTCCCATGTATCGTTCTTTTATATTTTGTTAAGGTATATGAATTATTTTATTTGTCTTATTATATGTTATTGTTTATAATCTGTGATATAAAGGGAGCAAATATTTTTCCATGTTTATATTTTAGGTAATTTTATTTGTGATCTGTGATATTTCAAGGGTTTTTTGTAATATAATCAGCAATTGTTTAGACATGTTACTGCTGTTGTTATGACTTTGTTAAAGTTCATGTAGATTCTATAAGTGTTAAAGTTCATGTAGATTCTATAAGTGTTATGTTGACAAAGTTAATACACTAGTAACATTTTGTAGTAAGACATTACTGCTGACGTGAGCTATTAATGAGGGTAGGAATGGCGTCGAATGTCCCTTTCATTGCCACTGTAAGCATCAAATGAGCATAAAAAAATGTATCCTGATTTATCGAGTGCTGAATTGTTAGCATCAAAAGAAGAAAAAAAATCTAACATTTATTTCAACCAATTTTTTACATTTTTCATGTGAGGTACCCCATTCCCACCCTCATCAATTACTTATATTTTTATTTAATTTATTCTATTTTATAATGTTTAGATCACGGTTTACATAATTTTAAGGAAAAGTATTTCTTTTCTTTTTTTTTATTAATTCTTTTAGCACTAATTGAATATTTGACATTCTGATGTGTGAAAGTAAAATAAATATGATGATTTGATAGGTCACATGGTATCTATTTTTAGAAACAATATTGTTGACAGTATTACCATTTGTAAATATTTGTTTATGATTTTGTTTTTCTCCTGATAATAAAGCCAAGCTGTGATGTCATTATCTTTTGTTTTATGTATGTATTTAAGTGGAATGGTGGATTGTATAGATCCTATACTTTGATTCTAAAGCTATAGATGTGTTATTGCCCTGTAGTTATTAGATATAGGAAGATGTGGTGTGAGTGCCAATGAGACAACTCTCCATCCAAATAACAATTTATAAAAGTAAACCATTATAGGTCAATGTACGGCCTTCAACACGGAGCCTTGGCTCACACTGAACAACAAGCTATAAAGGGCCCCAAAATTACTAGTGTACAACCATTCAAACGGGAAAACCAACGGTCTAGTCTATATAAAAACGAAACACGTATAAATTACATAAACAAACAACAACTACTGTACATCAGATTCCTGATTAGGACAGGTCCTAATATTTGCAGCGGATTAAACGTTTTAATGGTACCAAACCTTCTCCTTTTTCTGAAACGATAGTATAACATCACAACATAGAAAACACACGATAAAATATCAATTGGAAGGCTTAACTCAATCAAAACGTAAATTAACACACTATAAACGAATAAATTGATCTGTGATACCTGAAAGTAAATACATACTTAATAAAATATTAGGGACAAACATTCAAGGCCAAAAGCAAACAAACAAGTCCAAACAAAGCCATGGCAAGACACCACCACAAATATTAAACCCTTAGAAAATAATCACTTTTGAAAAAACGGTTTTCATAATATATACAGGTAAATGAAAAATAACTTTGTCGTTTTAGGTATACTACTTCTGTCTATATAAAATCTTCCAATAATTAGGAATACCAAGAAAGGTCTGTCATACAAATACCTAATTTAACACTAGATACATAAGGGTGAATATCAACAATAAAATTTATGCCTTTGTTCTTCGTGTTGCTATGGCACTCTACAGTTTTTACATATTGATAGAATAGCTCATACTGAATGGGGACTCTAGCTCATACTGAATGGGGATTCTAGCTCATACTGAATGGGGATTCTAGCTCATACTGAATGGGGACTCTAGCTCATACTGAATGGGGACTCTAGCTCATACTGAATGGGGATTCTAGCTCATACTGAATGGGGATTCTAGCTCATACTGAATGGGGACTCTAGCTCATACTGAATGGGGATTCTAGCTCATACTGAATGGGGACTCTAGCTCATACTGAATGGGGATTCTAGCTCATACTGAATGGGGACTCTAGCTCATACTGAATGGGGACTCTAGCTCATACTGAATGGGGATTCTAGCTCATACTGAATGGGGACTCTAGCTCATACTGGGACTCTAGCTCATACTGAATGGGGACTCTAGCTCATACTGAATGGGGATTCTAGCTCATACTGGGGACTCTAGCTCATACTGAATGGGGACTCTAGCTCATACTGAATGCGGACTCTAGCTCATACTGAATGGGATTCTAGCTCATACTGGGGACTCTAGCTCATACTGGGGACTCTAGCTCATACTGAATGGGGATTCTAGCTCATACTGAATGGGGATTCTAGCTCATACTGAATGGGGATTCTAGCTCATACTGAATGGGGACTCTAGCTCATACTGAATGGGATTCTAGCTCATACTGAATGGGGACTCTAGCTCATACTGGGGACTCTAGCTCATACTGAATGGGGACTCTAGCTCATACTGAATGGGGATTCTAGCTCATACTGAATGGGGATTCTAGCTCATACTAAATGGGGACTCTAGCTCATACTGGGACTCTAGCTCATACTGAATGGGGACTCTAGCTCATACTGAATGGGGACTACTGAATGGGGACTCTAGCTCATACTGGGACTCTAGCTCATACTGAATGGGGACTCTAGCTCATACTGAATGGGGACTCTAGCTCATACTGAATGGGGATTCTAGCTCATACTGAATGGGATTCTGGCTCATACTGAATGGGGACTCTAGCTCATACTGAATGGGATTCTAGCTCATACTGAATGGGGATTCTAGCTCATACTGAATGGGGACTCTAGCTCATACTGAATGGGGATTCTAGCTCATACTGAATGGGGACTCTAGCTCATACTGAATGGGGATTCTAGCTCATACTGAATGGGGACTCTAGCTCATACTGAATGGGGATTCTAGCTCATACTGAATGGGGACTCTAGCTCATACTGGGGACTCTAGCTCATACTGAATGGGGACTCTAGCTCATACTGAATGGGATTCTAGCTCATACTGAATGGGGACTCTAGCTCATACTGAATGCGGACTCTAGCTCATACTGAATGGGATTCTAGCTCATACTGGGGACTCTAGCTCATACTGAATGGGGATTCTAGCTCATACTGAATGGGGACTCTAGCTCATACTGAATGGGGATTCTAGCTCATACTGAATGGGATTCTAGCTCATACTGGGGACTCTAGCTCATACTGAATGGGATTCTAGCTCATACTGAATGGGGACTCTAGCTCATACTGGGACTCTAGCTCATACTGAATGGGGATTCTAGCTCATACTGAATGGGGACTCTAGCTCATACTGAATGGGGACTCTAGCTCATACTGAATGGGGACTCTAGCTCATACTGGGGACTCTAGCTCATACTGAATGGGGACTCTAGCTCATACTGAATGGGGACTCTAGCTTATACTGAATGGGGACTCTAGCTCATACTGGGGACTCTAGCTCATACTGAATGGGGACTCTAGCTCATACTGAATGGGGACTCTAGCTCATACTGAATGGGGACTCTAGCTTATACTGAATGGGGACTCTAGCTCATACTGGGGACTCTAGCTCATACTGGGGACTCTAGCTCATACTGAATGGGGACTCTAGCTCATACTGAATGGGGATTCTAGCTCATACTGAATGGGGACTCTAGCTCATACTGAATGGGGATTCTTTAAAAGCTGTCCAGTTTTTCTTCAAATTTTCCTAATTTTGTTATCTGTTGTCATAGCCTTGATGAGGTTGGTAGGATGACATCTTTCTGGAAGTGAACAACAAAGACATATAACTAATGGTTGAGTAGTACAAAGAGGCTTGATATAAAATCACAATCTGTTGTATGCTGGTAGCAAGGACAGTAGACAAGTTTGTTTGAAACAAATTGAAGGCATAGTTCTTAACATGATTCAGTTAAATGGTATTCCAGACTAAATGATATTGTGCACCTCTTACTTTCTATTCCAAATCATTCCTATGATGGTCATTTGATAAGAATTTTCCAAAACTAGACATTAAAATATGAACATTTTATTCTCCATGTTGGGAAAGAGATGCGAAAGATACCAAAGGGATATTCAAATTCTCAAGTCAAAAACAAACTAAAATAGCCATGGCAAAAAAAACAAAAACCACAAAAAGACAAACAACAGTACACATGACACGTACAACATAGGAGACTGAACACGAACCCCACTAAAAACCGGGAGTGATCTCATGTGCTCCAGGAGGGTAAACTGATCCTGCTGCACATGTGCATCCGTCTTGTTTCTCATGTAATTACAAACCTGTTGATAAGTCCAATTCAGTAGGTCACATATGAGGAAAGAGGACAGGATTGGGGTTACGACAATTGAAACATATCTGTCGTCATCTGTGAAACAGATATTCCATAACAGTTTACCAAGTGGTGATGTCTGTAAAATTTTCGATGGGATGATTTCAACTTCACATTTCTTCAATAGAACTCTTGGTTTTTAATACTGTAAATTCAGGAACTTTTGCAATGTTTTTATTATTGGAAAGTTCACACTTGGGAAGCTGAAATCATCTCTTTTGTGCTAAAGTTTTGTTCTCAACCGACCCTCATTGTCAATTTCTAGATATAAGTCCAGATAAGTGGCAGACTTAACTGTATCTGTTGTTTTCTTTTTTCAAGTTCAATGGATAGATGTGTCAACAGTCGCCAAACTTTGTATCATCAACATAGCGGAGTGTGCAGTTAAAGGATACTTCCAGCTTCTTTTCCTTCTTCCCAAGAAACTCATGTATGATCTGCCTCATATGAATAAAGGAACAAGTCGACAAGGAGATGAGCACGGTTGGTTCCCATGGGAATGCCGATTGTTTGTTTAAAAATTAGTCCTCCAAACTTACCAAATATGTTGTCAGTCAAGAAATCAAGCATCTTGATAATGTCAGTTTCTGAGAATTTTTTGTTTGAATCAGATCATGGAAGTATTATATTTTAGTGATATTTTACAAATTACGAATTATTCCTCCCTAAGACATACATTGGTCAATCTTTTTTATGAAACAAAGCATGATCAATTCTTTCTACTTGTCTTTTTGTTGTGAATGGTATTTATTTGATTTTCTTTCAGAAATACGTGCAATTAGTTAACATGGCTTCAATGATATACTTACTATTTTAAGTTGTAAAGTAAGTAGATATTGAATAGAGACTCAAATTTTATTCGCAAGTTTTCTACACTTTTTGTTGTGTTAGAGCTTTTGGGTATAGCCATTTGTTAATTGTTGAAGTCAGTTGACCTCCAGATGTCTGTTGTTTTTTGTATTGTCAGGTTACTGCCCCTTGTCTTCTTTAATGGATAATTGGGATTCAAGATTGATTGTTGCAGCATCATGAGGATGTGTTTTAAGGGTATGAATACATATACTTCAAGTAATAGGTCAACCCAAACTAAAGTAACGAGATTTCCCTGAACAGCTTAATATATCATCTATATACGGTAAAGGCTATACATTTTTAGTAGTTGTCTGCTTACAGTTTCGGAAGTCTGCACAAAGTCTATTGGGTCAACTCTTTTTATCTTCTCATCCATTATGATCACTGGAACTAAAGTAACGAGCTTTCCCTAAATTGCTTAATATATCATATTATATATGCTAAAGGCTATACATTTTTAGTAGTTGTTTGGTTCAATTTTCGAACGTTAACACAAAGTTTTTTTAGATCAACCCTATTTATCTTCAGTTACAACTGGAGAACTCAAAGTTAGTTATGATTTCCGGATGATGTTTGCAGATAAAATGTCATCAACTGCTTTGTCAAATATTTTCCTCTTAATGCATTGGTGTCGTGTAAGGTTTTTTGTTTTATAGGAGGATTCGCAGTATCAATCCATTTTTAGTATAATCTGTATAGTTTAATTTAGACTCTAGTAGCAAATAAACTAAACTATGTTTAATTAAGTCCATAATAGTATATTTGTGTTCAGATCACACATTGGAATGATTTCAGTCCATAATCAAATTTCCTTCCTAATTATTTGATTCTCTAGCTATTAATATTGAAAACATTTTGCACTTTGATTTAGTCTAACTTTCCTACCAATTGAGAATAAAGAGTAGGTGGTATGGTCTTAATTAACCTGTTGTCATCATAGTGATACTGGACGTGACATCATAATGGAATAGGTGATATGGTCTTAATTAACCTGTTGTCATCATACAGTGATACTGGACACAACATCATAATGGACTAGGTGGTATGGTCTCCATCTTTAAGGTTGATGGTCCTATGATTGGCATACATCATACTCTGATACTGGACGTGACATCATAATGGACTAGGTGGTACGGTCTCAATTTTTAGGTTGATGGTCCTATGATTGCTATACATCATACAGTGATATTGGATGTAACATCATTATGGACTAGGTGGTATGGTCTCAATTAACCTGTTGTCATCATAGTGATACTGGACGTGACATCATAATGGACTAGGTGGTATGGTCTCCATCTTTAAGGTTGATGGTCCTATGATTGTCATACATCATACTCTGATACTGGACGTGACATCATAATTGACTAGGTGGTATGGTCTCCATTTTTAAGGTTGATGGTCCTATGATTGCCATACATCATACAGTAATACTGGACGTGACATCATTATGGACTAGGTGGTATGGTCTCAATTAACCTGTTGTCATCATAGTGATACTGGACGTGACATCATAATGGTCTAGGTGGTATGGTATTCATCTTTAAGGATGATGGTCCTATGAATGACATACATCATACTGTGATACTGGACACGACATCATAATGGACTAGGTGGTATGGTCTCCATCTTCAAGGATGATGGTCCTATGAATGACATACATCATACAGTGATACTGGACACGACATCATAATGGACTAGGTGGTATGGTCTCCATCTTTAAGGTTGATGGTCCTATGATTGTCATACATCATACTCTGATACTGGACGTGACATCATAATTGACTAGGTGGTATGGTCTCCATTTTTAAGGTTGATGGTCCTATGATTGTCATACATCATACAGTAATACTGGACGTGACATCATTATGGACTAGGTGGTATGGTCTCCATTTTAAGGTGATGGTCCTATGATTGCCATACATCATACAGTGATATTGGACGTCACATCATTATGGACTAGGTGGTATGGTCTCAATTAACCTGTTGTCATTGTAGTGATACTGAACGGGACTTCATAATTGACTTGGTGGTATAGTCTTAATTATCCTGTTGTCTTATCCTGTTGTCATCATAGTGATACTGGACACGACATCATAATGGACTAGGTGGTATGGTATTCATCTTTTAAGGATGATGGTCCTATGATTGCCATACATCATACAGTGATATTGGACGTGACATCATTGCGGACTAGGTGGTATGGTCTCCATCTTTAAGGTTGATGGTCCTATGATTGCCATACATCATACAGTGATACTGGACGTGACATCATAATGGACTAGGTGGTATGGTCTCAATCTTTAAGGATGATGGTCCTATGAATGCAAAACATCATACAGTGATACTGGACACGACATCATAATGGACTAGGTGGTATGGTCTCCATTTTAAGGTGATGGTCATATGATTGTCATACATCATACAGTGATACTGGACACGACATCATAATGGACTAAGTGGTATGGTCTCCATCTCTAAGGTTGATGGTCCTATGATTGCCATACATCATACAGTGATATTGGACGTGACATTATAATGGACTAGGTGATATGGTCTCCATCTGTAAGGTTGATGGTCCTATGATTGCTATACATCATACTCTGATACCGGACACGACATCATAATGGACTAGGTGGTATGGTCTCCATTTTAAGGTGATGGTCATATGATTGCCAAACATCATACTCTGATACTGGACACGACATCATAATGGACTAGGTGGTATGGTCTCAATCTTTAAGGATGATGGTCCTATGATTGCCATACATCATACAGTGATACTGGACTAGGTGGTATGGTCTCCATCTTTAAGGTTGATGGTCCTATGATTGCCATACATCATACTCTGATAGTGGACACGACATCATAATGGACTTGGTGGTATGGTCTCCATCTTTAAGGATGATGGTCCTATGATTGCTATACATCATAAAGTGATACTGGACACGACATAATGGACTAGGTGGTATGGTCTTCATCTTTAAGGATGATGGTCCTATGAATGCCATACATCATACAGTGATGCTGGACACGACATCATAATGGACTAGGTGGTATGGTCTCCATCTTTAAGGTTGATGGTCCTGTGATTGCCATACATCATACTCTGATACTGGACATGACATCATAATTGACTAGGTGGTATGGTCTCCATCTTTAAGGTTGATGGTCCTGTGATTGCCATACATCATACTCTGATACTGGACATGACATCATAATTGACTAGGTGGTATGGTTTCCATCTTTAAGGTTGATGGTCCTGTGATTGCCATACATCATACTCTGATACTGGACACGACATCATAATGGACTAGGTGGTATGGTCTCCATCTTTAAGGTTGATGGTCCTATGATTGCCATACATCATACAGTGATATTGGACGTGACATCATTATAGACTAGGTGGTATGGTCTCAATTAACCTGTTGTCATTGTAGTGATACTGGATGGGACTTCATAATTGACTAGGTGGTATGGTCTCAATTAACCTGTTGTCATCATACAGTGATACTGGACGTGACATCATAATGGACTAAGTGGTATGGTCTCAATTAACCTGTTGTTGATAATAGCTTGTAAAAGGGTTAATTAGTAAATGTATTATTCATCTTGCCTAAAGATGATCGTGTTACATAGAGAAACTGACCTAATCATCAACAGTCACCATTGACCAACGAACAATAAAAATGAGGTCAAAGTCAGATGAAACCTAATATATGTCCCTGTCCACCTAAAAATCATTCTATTCACCAAATATAGTTGATTTTTTTAGGGCAGATTAGTTCTATAGCCATCTGTAATACCCTCTAAATAAAGAATTATCATTTCTTAAAGTATCTAAGAAAGGGATGTAGTTGTAAAAGCTTGACATTGACCAATGAGCCATGAAAATAATGTCTATGTGAGTTGAACCATGTCAGATGGATAAGTA
Source organism: Mytilus coruscus (assembly GCA_017311375.1). Classification (NCBI taxonomy): domain Eukaryota; kingdom Metazoa; phylum Mollusca; class Bivalvia; order Mytilida; family Mytilidae; genus Mytilus; species Mytilus coruscus. The sequence goes on along the minus strand of CM029597.1, from coordinate 751,876 downwards.
CACTTACAATAATTCTACACCAAATAAAGTTAACTTTTACTTGATGTATCGGAAACACAAACGGACTTAATAGCAAAACCATAATGTTGACTATAACAAGGTTAGGGTTATGTACATCCTACAATAATTGTATACACCAAATATAGTCGACTTATTACTTATAGAATCTAAGACACATAACTAATTAAGATCCTACTACTGATCAGTGCACCATGAGATGACGTCTTGATCAAGAAAAGCATGTCTAACCAACATAAATATACCAAATATGACTGTCCATTTACTTGAAACGTGATAAAAAACTGTATAAACTGTTGAGCCATGAAAATGAAGTCCAGGACAATGGATATATTCCTTAGACAGAAACTTCAAACCACAAAGCATCTGAATACCAAATATATATTAAGCCTTTTGATATATGAAGCTTATACAGAAAGCAAACCCCTCGTTGCCAGATTAACATCTTATCTAATCTAATCTAATCTAGGGTGACAATGTTCCATGTCGCAGGTGATTACACTATGAATGGTAACAAACAATCGTACGGAGTTTTAACAAATTTGTGATAAGGTCTAGGAGGACAAGTATTCAAGGGGTTACACACAGAAAGACAGAGGAATGACTTAATGAATGATATTAATTGCCATGTCCATTAAGTCTTAATTACTTCGGGAGACAAATAGACAGTCTGCATTCTGTTTCTTGTCTTTTGGTTGTTTTTTTTTCAATTCTTGCCATGGTGTTGTTTGTCATTGACTTATGAATTGAATATCCCATTGGTGCTGTCTCTCTGTCATCAATATGTCAGAATGTTTGTCATTGACTTATGAATTGAATATCCCATTGGTGCTGTCTCTCTGTCATCAATATGTCAGAATGTTTGTCATTGACTTATGAATTGAATATCCCATTGGTTCCGTCTCTGACTTATGAATTGAATATCCCATTGGTTCTGTCTCTCTGTCATCAATATGTCAGACAGTTTGTCATGGACTTATGAATTGAATATCCCATTGGTTCCGTCTCCCTATCATCAATATGTCAGACAGTTTGTCATGGACTTATGAATTGAATATCCCATTGGTTCCGTCTCTCTGTCATCAATATGTCAGAAAGTTTGTCATGGACTTATGAATTGAATATCCCATTGGTTCCGTCTCTGACTTATGAATTGAATATCCCATTGGTTCCGTCTCTCTGTCATCAATATGTCAGACAGTTTGTCATGGACTTATGAATTGAATATCCCATTGGTTCCGTCTCTCTGTCATCAATATGTCAGAAAGTTTGTCATGGACTTATGAATTGAATATCCCATTGGTTCCGTCTCTCTGTCATCAATATGTCAGAAAGTTTGTCATGACTTATGAATTGAATATCCCATTGGTTCCATCTCTCTGTCATATATATGTCAGAAAGTTTGTCATATCTTATCTATTGGCAGTGTCTTAAATTTTAGCAAATATTCATCATATATGAAGGGGAATCTCTTCAACAAGCCTTTCAGCAAAACTGAAGGCTAATTCTTATGGGCTGACTGCAAAGCTTTGTCCTGATAAATTAGAAAACACTTTTATTTCTGTTTTTGACATTTTTTTGTTTTTATTGCATGAGAAACTACTGCTACGAAAAATGCAATGATAAGCAAAAACAGAAAAAAATGAAATGGATAGTCCCATCCAAAATGTATCAATATATAATATATATATTTATATAACAGAGGTCTCAAGTTAAAGCACCTGCAGGTCAGAGGTCATGTAATGCCTAACTGACCTTTATTTTAAGATAATTAATTATAAATAGGAAATATAACCATTCAAATCAATTTATACATTCACTTCAATTCAAAATGTGTATATACAACAAAAAAACTGTAAATGAAAATATATGTAATCTTGACATTACAGATTTATTCAATAAATAAATTTACTCCTTTTGCACTTAAATATTCTTACACAAGTTTTTACTCATTTTATGCTTCTTATCATGTATGAATTTTTGAATTGCATTGATCTTCTTTTATCCATACTCATATTTGGTTATTTCATAGAAATAGAACCAAAAAAAAAACATTAATGGCAGAACATGACCTCTTGTTTCTGGACAGCAGTCAAATGACATAAGAAAATTTGAATGAAGGTGAATATAGTTCAATGATAACCTATTCATAAAGGGAAATACTTTCACAGAACGATCCTCCATGACCAAAAATATCTTCAACGGTCTCATAAAGAGGTTTCAATAGGGGGAAAAATATTTTCAAAGAATAACTTTATGGATTATATACAAGGTTCCTTTTCCCTCAAGTAAAGTTGACCCAAGAAGATTTTGGCTTTTCTTTCGAGGTAACTTTTGGTCATACAGGTCCTCAAGTATTTAACATTCCTGACTTTTACATTAATGATTTTGTGTTTTCCTGATGTAGGTTAATCCAGAAAAGAGCTTCAGATGCAATAGATTTAAAGTGTTCATTTATTTTAGAAAATGAGGCTGAAATATCTTCACAGAATATTCATAGCTCCTGGTGTATCACAAAACCATTTCCCCAGAAAACAATTAATCCAAAATACATTTCAATAATAGACAGGAAAGACAAACAGAATAGAATGGAATTACTTTAAAAGAATAGAATGGAAATATCATAGTAAAATATCTTAATAAAATATGTTTTAAAATGTAGACCTCCTGCTTTAGGCAAAAAAATTTCTACATATACTTAATCTTTCTTTAAAAAAAAATAGGACACCATGAGATACATTCTGCTTAATATAAAATTCATTCATTCAAATTAAATACTTGAATAATGCTGTACACTGATTGAAATAACTCACAATTATGCAAATAATCACAGGTTAAAAGATTTTTTAAATTGCAACAATTATTGGCAACAAGAAAAAAATGATGATCAACTTAATAAATGTCAGATTAATAATGAATGATCTAATATAGCTGGGGGGGAAATGGTCCAGACTTATTAATATTTTGTAATTTGTTTCATACAACAAAAAACATTAATGTTATATCAATCAAAATATTGCCATAGTTGTGAATGAATACATGTTTGTATTTTAATACAATAAAATTGGAGAAACACAAGTTTAATGTTATTTAATGACATGTTAAGGTGAAAATCATAGCAAGAATTCAGGACAGTAAGTTGGATATTTTAAAGTTCTAATTTTGAAGCTATTCAGAATTACAATTGTTTTAGCACCTCAGAAGTCTTGACTAAATACAACCAAAAGTTTGATTATATAGTCAGATAGGAAGTGACCTCTCAGCTCACTAGTTCTGTATTTTGTGACTTGACTGGAATTATTTCAAAAAATTTTAAGGCTTAATAAATAGCTTGTCCAGCATCTATGATTTGTAACAATCAAAAACACAATTTGGTTAAAAAAATCTTTTTCTTTCAATTTTTTTACTTTACCTTTATAATCAATTTAATCATTACTTTGAAATATTTAATTCATATTTTTCTATCTAAATAGTTTTCAAGTATCAAACATTTAATAAGGATGACCTTATCTTAATGATAATTATACAATTTAAGTGTATTTACAAACAATATATATATATATTACACACATTAACAACTGATATAACAATAATAACAAGTAAAGCCACACTTCAAAACTTGTACACAGGTCAAAACAAAACTCAATAACATGTCAAAACAAAAACCATAATGCAAATAATTCTCAAGATTTTTGTCCTGTTTGGAAGATTAACTGTATTGACCAGAGCAAACACATCCTGTTCTCATGGGGAGAAATCATAGTATTAACAAGAACCATCATAGGTAACATATTCTGATGGGGAGTATTTTTTTTTTTTAACAGAATCATCACAGAGTCGCATGTTGACCTGGTAGTTAAGTTTTCTGTATTATTCAGAACCATCAAACTGGGTCACATGTCCAAGTGGTGAGGTTTTACTGTATTAATTAGAACCACCACAGGGTAAAGGCCTATCAAGGAGGTTTTATTGTATTAATCAGAACCATCACATCGCAGAATATGACCTGGTAGCGAGGTTTCATTATACTTATCAGAACCACCACAGCGTCAAGGCCTATCAGGGAGGTTTATTTGTATTTATAAGAACCATCACACAGGGGGACACATGACCTGGTAGGGAGGTTTATTTGTATTCATTAGAACCATTACACAGGGAACACGACCTGGTAGGGAGGTTTTATAGTATTAATCAGAACCCCCACAAGGTCATATGTTGTCCTGACAGGACCCTAAATAGTGTGATCACAAGTTTTCACTGGCACTTATTGCCAGTTGACCTAAAACAGAAATTACTGTTTAGAAAATGTAAATCTAGTCTGCGATGTGAATAATATCAGTTCCTCAATGGAAAAAATACAAATCTTAAAATTAGTAAACATGGACGACATGCTGCCAATATTTTGTCAAAATTAAAGTATACACATGATTTCTGTTTCATATAGAAACTTTAACAAACAATTCTTTCATTCTCAAATCATATATACAAGATGCAGTACATCAGTTAATTCCTCACTAAACCAATTAACAACAGAATCAAGGGATTCAGATCAAATTACCTGCCAATGGCAATGATTATTTATAATTCTAAACAAATCACTCACAAAATTCCTATTCTTTTCATATTTAATAGAAAAGTCAGGTCTTAAGAATGTTATGTTTGAATATCCTCCTAAATTACCAACAATCACAAAATTTACTGGACAACAAACAAAATGTTTTTTTTTTTACCGAAAGTGACTCTTTGTGTACACTAAAAAATCATATAACAAAACATACATAACTTAAGAAAATATGAATGAAAATTAAAGACGTATGAAAACTGTATTTAAAATTATTTCAACTACAGAGAAAAATCGTCAGAAATTATGTTTTCCTTGATTTCAAAATGTAGTAGAGAGAAATAATCAACTTGTTCCTACTCAATTAGCATTAAAACAATTAATATAAAAAGACTACTGATAATCTAGTCTGATTAAGATGACAATGATAGTTACTACCAACAATCAAAATAAAATAAATTCTTCAATATCTATTGAAAACAAGATAAAATGGTTGCCATGACAATTAAATTGACCTGAATCAAGATAAAATAGTTGCTACAACAACAAAGCTATAAAACAGACTAGTAGAAATGTTTACAACAAATGCATAGATATGAAAGACTTCTGATGAATCCACACCCACCATCAAATAAAACACAATATTACATTCAGAAAACATATGCTAGAAAAATGTCTATTTAAAAGATGGTATCAACAGAATTTCTTTTCATTTTTCTTCATTTTCTGTGTTATGTTTAGTATGCTTACTTTCAATTTCAATTTCAACTATCTTCTGTTTCAGCCAATTTAAAAAGTCATCATTTTATCATTTTTTTTTTTAAATTAATGCAACTTCATGCCTCACAATAAGTATGATGATTTTAATGCCAATAATTATTAAACATATATATATATATATATATCAAACAAATAACTCAAAATAAATTTCAAAAGGTTTGGAAGTTATTTAAATTCTATTACAAACATCAAAGAAGATAACATTCTACCTTCTGCATTGATGTAGACTGTAGTAAATCACAATATTTGTAAAACAGATAACATTGTAACCAGAGTTGCAGAAAATTAAACAGTTAAAAAATTACTATGGTGATTATAATAAATAATTCCCATATAAAATATGATAGAAATGATAAAAAAAAGCATCAGTTAACATTTTTTAGTAATTTTTTGTCCTTTTGAATTTTTTTTTTTGCTTGATAAATTAGCCACACACACAATACAATTATTGTTAACACTGTAATACAATTCTTGATAACGCTTTGTAATACAATTATTAACGCTTTGTAATACAATTATTGTTAACACTTTGTAATACAATTATTGTTAATGCTTTGTAATACAACTATTGAAGACAGTGTCTAAATTAGTATTCCAAGACTTATTCTTTCCCGACTTGTGATTTTGATTGCACTGACTTGGTTTTAGCTGTTTCTGTGTCCTTTTCTGTTTTATTTGACTGTTGGGTTTTAGTTGTATCTGTGACTGCCTTACTTGACTGTTGGGTTTTAGACATGTCTGTGTCCTTTGCTGTCAACTGTTGGGTTTTATCAGATTGTTTTGTATCTTTGGCAGTAGGGCTTTGTGGTGTTGTTGGTTTTGAGGCAGATTTTAAATCTGATGGTTTAACACTAGATTGGTGTTTGGAATCGCCACTTTGTGATGTTTTTGAATCTGTAAATTTTCCACCTGTTTTTGAAGCAGCAGGTTTTGCACTATTTGGTTTAGAATATTGTCCACCATGCCTTGGTGGTTCTCTGTTATATGGTTTAGTCTGATGTGATCGCCCACTATCTTTCCCAGCAGACTTATTAAGGCCCGAATCTTTAGTAGTTGACTTGACATTAGAATCACTTGATTTTGATGAATGTGATTCAGCTGGTTTAGGAGATTCCTTATCACTCACTTTTGATAAATGTGAATCTCTTCCAGCTGACTTACTTGACTGTGACTCAACTTTAGCTGTATGTGAATCCCGTCCAGCTGACTTAGTGGACTGTGATTCTGCTTTCGCTGAATGTGAATCTCGTCCACCCGATTTTGTGGACTGTGACTCAGCTTTAGCTGAATGTGAATCCCTTCCACCTGACTTAGTGGACTGTGACTCAACTTTAGCTGAATGTGAATCCCGTCCACCTGACTTAGAATGACTGGAATCTGTTGATTTAGTGACATGTGTCCCACCTGCCTTCGCTGGATGTGAATCTTTCCCTCCAGATTTAGTCAGTTGTGAATCTTTTGCCTTATTAGAGTCTTTGACACCCGTCTTGTCTTTTTGTTTATCAAATGTTTCTTTTTTACTCTGATCCGACTGGCAAGCACTATATTTAGGATAAGATTGGCCCCTCTGACCTTTTGACCCTGATGTATGTCGTTCTCTTATAGAGCTTTCTGATATTTGTCTTTCCCGTCTATGTAGTTTCTGACCTTCACCTTTGTCCTGATCTGGAGGAAACATCTGAAGAAAAGATAAAACAAATTACAGATGTCTTTTGAATAGAAAGTCAACTTTCCCATTAATGTCAAGTCCATGTCTTCCTATGAATAATAAATAGGTGCATAATTTGTCGTTTCACAATCGAATACTTTCAAAAAGACAACACTATAACATCTTGTTATTTTATACGAGAATATTTAAAACTTTTATCAACGTGTGAGAACATTTACGACGACATCAGAACATTTATGACAACATCAGAACATTCAAATTTCAAAATGATACTCACTTCTATTCGGAAATCTTCCAGCTTTTTATATTTCGACAACCATTCTTTTAACTTTGGATGGACTTCTACATGTTTTCTAGAATATTTTAGGAATGCCCAGAATTTCTCCAATCCATATAGCTGACCTGCAATATTCAGATAAGATAAGAATTTCTCCAGCTCCTTTTCCTGAAATACTTCATATTTTTTTTCTGAAGTCTTGAATATATAAAAAAATTTCAATTCTAATTAAAGTACAGCTTCCAATGTCCCTCATCTTTGCACATATTTTATCTGTCCAAGGGCAACAACTATGAGACATTTCTCATTTAAGTTCTTTTATACTTTTTCAAAAAAGATCCTGCAAGAATGTAGGCATGAGATCATTAATAATGTTTTTTTCCCCATATAATTTTTATTTTCAAGAGACATTAGTTCTTTAAAATTATTTGATTGGCGGTAAATCATAAACTTCTCCAATTCCTTGCCGATATACCCTTTGATATAAATTTCATCAAAATTCAAAACAAAATGTAGACATATAAGAATGCTTACAAAGCGATGTTCAATATGAATTACATTTCATAGGGACATATTTCCAGTAAAAATAGTTGATGAGCACTGATTTTCCAACTCATCAAAGACATAATTGCTATAAATAAAGGCAACAGTAGTATACCGCTGTTCGAAATTCATAAATCGATTGAGAAAAAAACAAATCCGGGTTAAAAAATAAAACTGATGGAAACACTTCAAATATAAGAAAAGAACAACGACACAACAGAAACACAACATTAAAATGTAACACACACAGAAACAAACTATAATATAACAATGGCCATTTTCCTGACTTGGTACAGGACATTTTAAGAAAAAAAATGGTGGGTTGAACCTGGTTTTGTGGCTAGCCAAACCTTATATAAGATTTTGTAGAAATCCACATTTATTTTTAAAATAGTTTATCTCATTAATTTTCCCCCTAGTTCCAAACATTGCTGATATAAACCTTTGATATTAGTTTAACAAAATCTAGTTTTGTACAAGTGAGAGCCCTTTTAAGACCTGTAGGATGTATGGATGGATGCCCTGTATTACTGTGGATTCATTATTTTCGTTGGATACCAATTTTGTGGATTTCGACAGGTGAACCACAATTTAAATGTTCAACGAATAACAAATTTTCATTGGCTTGTATGCAGACTTTGGCAGAACAACGAAATTAGATGTCCATGTAAGTTTTGTTCAATCCACGCCCTAAATGAATCCACAGTATGTCCCCATACACCATGTAGCACTGGGGACAATGAAATTTGATAGTTATTAGTCCCAACTAATTGATAAAACCTCATTTTTGCCCCTTTTTCTACATTCTTGTGCATCATCTTTTAATACTTTTGTGGTACTTTTTTGTAATTATTTTTTTAAAGGGGCATTAGCCACGAGATATAAAAAAAAATTAAGATATGATTTTTTTTTTTTTTTTTCAAACATTAATGAAAGTGAAATAGTGAAATAATAATTCACTTTTAGCAGCCAGTTTGGTTCAATTTTGTCAAAATAAGCTAAAAAACATCGCTGATGAATTCTTCACATTCGACCTCATTGAATCCGTATTCATGTGACCTTCAATTTAATCCTTTAATTTGAGATGCTTTACGCATAAACAAGGCATGTTCAGCTATTAAAAGGAAAAGAATGTCAACATTGAAAGTGAAACAAGGGTAAACCATTTGGTTGACTGATTTGATCCACAAAAACTCAATCTTGTACAGGTAAAAACGATGATTAACATATTTTTTAAACCTATAATATGAAATCAAACAGACCTAGAAAAATCCAATTGCACATGTTTGCTATTTATTTATATCCGGTTATATGACCGTCTGCAGTCTTCGGAGGTCACCTCAATGGTTAAATAGATGGCGTCTAGACTAAAATACACACTAAATGCTGATACATATTACTGAGTCCATGCATCATAAATTTATATTAGACTTTTTATAATTTGGATAAATACATGTTTTAGTATGTTATAAATCAAATACGAGAATTTAAGTCAAATCGGTGAACATAAATTTGACAGCTAATGCCCCTTTAACAATAGATTTTGTATAATACTAAAAAAAATATATTTACCTAACTCGTAGTCTCGTATTGTTTCTTCCTGGAAGTCTTTGTATAATTCTGGTCTAAATCGTTTCTCTAAACCATAACTAAAGTATCGAAACAAGCATTCAACACCATATCTGAAAAACAAGTAAAACTAAAACTTTAGTATTGAAACGAACATTCAATATCATATCTGAAGTCAACTTTGGAATCAAAACAAGCATTCAACATCATATCTGGTCAACTTTGGAATCAAAACAAGCATTCAACATCATATCTGAAGTAAACTTTGGAATCAAAGCATTCAATATCATATCTGAAGTAAACTTTGGAATCAAAACAAGCATTCAATATCATATCTGAAGTAAACTTTGGAATCAAAACAAACATTCAATATCATATCTGAAGTAAACTTTGGAGTCAAAACAAGCATTCAATATCATATCTGAAGTAAACTTTGGAATCAAAACAAACATTCAATATCATATCTGAAGTAAACTTTGGAATCAAAACAAGCATTCAATATCATATCTGAAGTAAACTTTGGAATCAAAACAAACATTCAATATCATATCTGAAGTCAACTTTGGAATCAAAACAAGCATTCAATATCATATCTGAAGTAAACTTTGGAATCAAACAAACATTCAATATCATATCTGAAGTCAACTTTGGAGTCAAAACAAACATTCAATATCATATCTGAAGTCAACTTTGGAATCAAAACAAGCATTCAATATCATATCTGAAGTCAACTTTGGAATCAAAACAAGCATTCAACATCATATCTGAAGTCAACTTTGGAATCAAAACAAGCATTCAATATCATATCTGAAGTCAACTTTGGAATCAAAACAAGCATTCAATATCATATCTGAAGTCAACTTTGGAATCAAAACAAGCATTCAATATCATATCTGAAGTCAACTTTGGAATCAAAACAAGCATTCAATATCATATCTGAAGTCAACTTTGGAATCAAAACAAGCATTCAATATCATATCTGAAGTCAACTTTGGAATCAAAACAAGCATTCAATATCATATCTGAAGTCAACTTTGGAATCAAAACAAGCATTCAATATCATATCTGAAGTCAACTTTGGAATCAAAACAAGCATTCAATATCATATCTGAAGTAAACTTTGGAATCAAAACAAACATTCAATATCATATCTGAAGTCAACTTTGGAATCAAAACAAGCATTCAATATCATATCTGAAGTCAACTTTGGAATCAAAACAAACATTCAATATCATATCTGAAGTCAACTTTGGAATCAAAACAAACATTCAATATCATATCTGAAGTCAACTTTGGAATCAAAACAAACATTCAATATCATCATATCTGAAGTCAACTTTGGAATCAAAACAAACATTCAATATCATTCTGAAGTAAACTTTGGAGTCAAAACAAGCATTCATCATATCTGAAGTCAACTTTGGAGTCAAAACAAGCATTCAATATCATATCTGAAGTAAACTTTGGAATCAAAACATTCAATATCATATCTGAAGTAAACTTTGGAATCAAAACAAACATTCAATATCATATCTGAAGTAAACTTTGGAATCAAAACAAGCATTCAATATCATATCTGAAGTAAACTTTGGAATCAAAACAAACATTCAATATCATATCTGAAGTCAACTTTGGAATCAAAACAAACATTCAATATCATATCTGAAGTCAACTTTGGAATCAAAACAAGCATTCAATATCATATCTGAAGTAAACTTTGGAATCAAAACAAGCATTCAATATCATATCTGAAGTCAACTTTGGAATCAAAACAAACATTCAATATCATATCTGAAGTAAACTTTGAGTCAAAACAAGCATTCAATATCATATCTGAAGTTCAACTTTGGAATCAAAACAAGCATTCAATATCATATCTGAAGTAAACTTTGGAATCAAAACAAGCATTCAATATCATATCTGAAGTAAACTTTGGAATCAAAACAAGCATTCAATATCATATCTGAAGTCAACTTTGGAATCAAAACAAGCATTCAATATCATATCTGAAGTAAACTTTGGAATCAAAACAAACATTCAATATCATATCTGAAGTAAACTTTGGAATCAAAACAAGCATTCAATATCATATCTGAAGTAAACTTTGGAATCAAAACAAGCATTCAATATCATATCTGAAGTCAACTTTGGAATCAAAACAAGCATTCAATATCATATCTGAAGTAAACTTTGGAATCAAAACAAACATTCAATATCATATCTGATATTTCAGTCATTTTGTCTTGGGGGGAAAGACGTTGCCTTTTATATCAGCATGCAAGCCATAACAGCCAAAATCCAGTAACGCATAATCACAATCCTAAACTACCCTCAAGTATCATTGGTATGTTCCTAAATGCAGTACCTACCTATATCCAGCTATGGAATCTTCCACTGCCAACTGTTTAAATTCTTGGTACATTTTCTTGTTAAAATGTTGCCTCAAGAAAAATGACCAGAATCTAAAAAGTGTATTCATTTCTTGTGACATGCCCACTCCCAACTTCTTACGCTCTGAAAAACATACAAATATATTATAACTGTGCAACTTTGTTTATTCTATACTATTTTGACACAATGGTCAAAGATTTTAAGACATGCTCTATGCTATAGTCTTAAAGGTCCTTGGTCAAAGATTGTCAGACATTCATTATAATATAAACCCTTTAAGTTAAAGGTATAAGTTTTTCAGATAGGTATATCATTATTTCATTTGGTATTTATTTTGTTTGTTTAAAAGTTATGGGAAATAAATAAACAAACATCAATGTTTCTGCTGATGAAACAAAGAATAAATATGAACAATTAAACATAAAAAATTTCATCCATTGAAAAAAAAAATGCATTCTGAAAAAAGTGTCACTATATATATTTCCACGTTTTTTTACTCCAAAATTAAAAGTGTCAGGCAGGGTACGGATTATAGAGTGCTATAAGCAAGAAATAGATTTCAAGATGTTTGTTTATGTCCGCCATGTTTGTAAAAGGTGCCCTTATTTCTTTTCAAAACTATTAATTTACCTAATCAATATCAATATGCAATTTCATTTTAAAATTCAATACTGATATGCATCAAAATCAAAGGCTTCTTTACAAACTTCTCAATTCTTTTCATAGCATTACATAACTTAAACTGGAATTGGTTTGTTAACAACGCATCCAAAACGGTGAAGAAGTCAGCTGTCAGGATTAAAAATTAAGGTCAGGTTTTTATGGTATAAATTAAGTAAACTGCAGACACAAACCTTTTAAACATTTAGCATGATATTTATGGTAAACATGCCACACAAAGTTGTTATCCTTCAGAAGTTCATGTGACGGATGATGGAATGCTGGGAAGGCGTGAGGTGTACTGCTGTAACTGCCATAACTGGTTGACAACATCGTTTCTGAAGGACTGTAAAAAAGATAACAAAATTAGGTGGATTTTACTACAATAATTTGTCTGTATCAATGTTTATGAGGGACTTTAATGGGATTAAGTCATGTGGCATCCATACCTGCCAACTTTAGCAAATCCCCATGGGGGTTTTAGTGCGCGACAACAATTTCAAAGGTTACATTTTTTGCGCGCTGTTTTGTGCTCCAGAAAAAGTGACATATCTTTTTTTTATATGGTATGCTGATGATGAGCTTGTAAGGAGTTTTCTTCATTTTATTTGCATGATTCTAGTGCTTATACTATTGTGTAGAAAAGATTATCATGAATGTAGCTAGAATACCAGGATATATTTTCTTGTGAAGGAATATTTTAAGTGATTGTTGACTTTTTTCAATTTAAAAATATGCACAAAAAAGCACACTTATCTGATTCCTTGTGAAAAATAAAAGATAGTACATTGTACTTTAAATGATTTGGCAATTTAATTACAAGAATGACAACACTGTAAGATCCGATACAATAAGTGTAATGTCCATAAGCTACTATTTATTATGTTTATGGTAGTACTGCATCATTGATTTTTGTCAATCAGCCATGCTTTTCTTCTTAAGCTGTGTAAGAACCTTCTTGCAGATGAAAATTCATCTGCCAAGATAACGATTTTTACCATTTTGTACAGACAGAGGACTACAACTCAAATATTCCAAACAAGTTCCAAATTTAGCATGTTTGCAATGCCAAATAATCACATGAAACAACGATTTTAATTGGCTGATCACGATTGTCTCCCTTTGGAAAATTTCAAAATCAGGAACAATCATTATTTTCGTGTAGATTTTCACAAAATGGTGTTTTAAAGCTTTTTTCACGATCACAATCGTGTAATCGTGACAAGGGGTCAAAATCGTGTAGTTCATGCCTAAATCATGAAAGTTGGCAGGTATGGGCATCTGATTTAATTACAGATCCTGTGTCCACACTTTGCTTACAAGGATCTGTCAACACTGTTCTACTTTCTGTTCTGGGAATTATCACATCAGCCAATGAAATTCCTACCTACTAATTTTAGAAAGTGTGTATCATTACACAAATCCAAACGATCCCAAATGGTTTTTAAAACAGAAAGTAAAACAGAGCGTTGCTAGATCAGTCAAGGCAAAGTGTGAACACAGGATTAAAACAGAGAGTAAAACAGAGCATTGCAAGATCAGTCAAGGCAAAGTGTGGACACGGTATTAAAACAGAAAGTAAAACAGATTGTTGATAGATCTGTCAAGGCAAAGTGTGGACACAGGATTGACACAGGATTAAAACAGAAAGTAAAACAGAGCGTTGCTAGATCTGTCAAGGCAAAGTGTGGACACAGGATTAAAACAGAAAGCAAAACAAAGCGTTGCTAGATCAGTCAAGGCAAAGTGTGGACACAGGATTATTATTATTTTTTTTTTTTGTGTTTTTAACGCCACTTTTAAGCACCGCTTTTGGGCTATTTCGTGGCGGTCAGTTTTTATTGGTGGAGGAAGCCGGAGTGCCCGTAGAAAACCACGACCTTCGATAGGAAAACTGACAATCCTAGTCAATTAAGATTGGAGTCGAAACACCGGCACGAGCGGGGTTCGAACTCACAACCTCAGTGTTGACTGGCTAGTGATTACAGTAGTAACTACTTAGACCACTCGGCCACCGAGGCCCCGGACACAGGATTAAAACAGAAAGTAAAACAGAGCGTTGCTAGATCTGTCAAGGCAAAGTGTGGACACAGGATCAAAACAGAAAGTAAAACAGAGCATTGCTAGATCTGTCAAGGCAAAGTGTGGACACAGGATTAAAACAGAAAGTAAAACAGAGCATTGCTAGATCTGTCAAGGCAAAGTGTGGACACAGGATTAAAACAGAAAGTAAAACAGAGCGTTGCTAGATCAGTCAAGGCAAAGTGTGGACACAGGATTAAAACAGAAAGTAAAACAGATTGTTGATAGATCTGTCAAGGCAAAGTGTGGACACAGGATTAAAACTGAAAGCAAAACAGAGCGTTGCTAGATCAGTCAAGGCAAAGTGGACACAGGATTAAAACTGAAAGTAAAACAGAGCGTTGCTAGATCTGTCAAGGCAAAGTGTGGACACAGGATTAAAACAGAAAGTAAAACAGAGCATTGCTAGATCAGTCAAGGCAAAGAGTGGACACAGGATTAAAACAGAAAGTAAAACAAAGCGTTGCTAGATCAGTCAAGGCAAATGTGTGGACACAGGATTAAAACAGAAAGTAAAACAGAGCGTTGCTAGATCATTCAAGGCAAAGTGTGGACACAGGATTAAAACAGAAAGTAAAACAGATTGTTGATAGATCTGTCAAGGCAAAGTGTGGACACAGGATTAAAACAGAAAGTAAAACAGAGCTTTGCTAGATCCGTGAAGTGTGGACTTGTATTTTATTCAGATTGGTCATGTCATAATTAGTGCATAACATTTTTCCTTAAGCAATGTAAAAAAATTCATATCAAAGTCTTTTGCTGTACTGGTTCTGCAATTGCTAGTAAAAAGAAATCAAATTAAATTCATATCATAACCTAATTTAACTGTTATTATGTAAAAAGATGAACAGATAAACTTACATTCAAACTACTTTGTTGTGAGCTAATCCAATAAGGTACATTTTAGTTTGTTTGTTAAACCATCAAAAATATATATATAATGATAATACCAACCAGAGGCTCGTAGGAGCTTCAATTTCATACCTGGCCCCAAAAAAAACATTTTGATATATATTTTTACCCTTGTCACAATCAAAAATAAATGTGGATAGTGTCCACATGTGAACACAGATGATGCCCCCGCTTGCATAGCATATAGTTATAAAGGGACATAACTGAAGAACGGTAAAAGTGACACTACTCAAATTTGAACTTGATCTGAGTTTTGTGGTAATAAGCATTGTGTGTAAGTCTCATAACATTTGGTTGAGACAAACTAAAGTTAGAGAACAAATGAAAAATTCAGCAATTTTTATGTTTATAAAGGGACATAACTCAAGAATGGTAAAAGTGTTCTCACCAAATTTCGTACTTAATCTGTATTATGCAATAAGCATTGTGTATAAGTTTCATAACATTTGGTTGAGGCAAACTAAAGATAGAAAATGGAAACAACAAATTTGTACTTGATCTCAGTTTTGTGGTAATAAGCATTGTGTATAAGTTTCATAACATTTGGTTGAGGCAAACTCAAGTTAGAGAACGAAAAACAATTTTGGGACGTACGTACGTACAGACGGACAAGGGTAAAATTTATTATTTCTTATGCAGCAAAAATACTTCCTTTACTCATTTTTAAACCAGGATGTAAAATTGAAAAATGGTAATAAAAAATTTCCAGTGTAACATTATTTCAACGTCGATGTTGCTGCGCATTGTCAAATACTTTTTATTTTCTTTATTTTTGGGAAATTCAGAAAATTTTTGTTTTCTTTTGAATTTTTCGGGAAAAATTTTTTTTTTTTTTTTTTTTTTTCCAATTTTTGTCCTCAAATTTATTTATTTTTTATTTTTATTTTTATACAACGTTTTTTTTTTTTTTCTCCTTTATATTGGCAAAATTTTATTTATCCCGGGGTGAACAAGGGTGGGGTGTTATTTACACCGGGGTAATTAACCAATCAGATTGCAGTATTTTTGCTGCATAAGAAATAATATTAGTTATCTTGGTGTAATCAGGGGTGTTCAGAATTTTACACCGTTGTTGAAAATTCATACACCCATTCGTACACCCCTGATTACACCAAGATAACTAATAATACCCCCACAGCTACGGCGGGGGCATAAATATTCTTATAAAAGTTTTCTTTCTGCCTCATTGTAATGTAAATAGATAATATGATCAGGAACTAGCTATATCAACAGGAAAAAGCTAGTGGGGACAAAGTTATGTAATTATAATTACCTCTGAGACATAGAATTATTACGAGATCGTGAGGGTCGATGTTCCCTGGCATCCATTATCCAGCCTACATGGCTTTCAACTGGTGGATTACTACTATGTCGAGTCTTCTTTTTTCTGGGTGTCTGAAGGAAAAAAGACAAGCTATTATGATTGTTTGTTTACACTAAAAAATATAACAGCAAATTCTATAGTGTGTACAAAGACTAGTGGCTCTAAAGGGCCAAAATATTTTATCTGGAAAAAATATGCTATTTTGCTACTCATTATCAATTTTTTTCTGGGGTCAAAGAATTGCCAATGAGGTAACTACTTATTTTCAAACATACCTTTTCAAGAGCATTCAATTGAAATAGTCAATATATTATTGTTTTCTTCAGTACAAGGATCACATTATTTTAAAAAAAAAATCATTTCAATAATAAATTCCAAGCCCAAATCCTTTCCCAAACAGCCCTCCACTAAGAAGTCATCACATTATCAAAAGACCAATGAAATAATTAGCTGATCTCAATTTGATAGTTCATTAATGGTAAACTTAAGCAGCTTCACAAAACTATTTTGAAAATTCATGTTTAGATCATGTAATCAATGTGCATACATAGCATAACTTCAACTCAAGCTTACTAAAGAATAAATGTTAACTCCTGCACTTAACAACTACTGGAATGTATTTATGCCATGACCTTGGTTATAGTAAAAATCTGAGTTCCATCCCTGAATACTAAGACCTCATCCAATAAGAATCAATATTCCAAAGACCTGACCACTGTATTAACATTACTTCTTCGATCTCTAGCATGAAACATTCTCTTGTCAGACTATATCTGATGTAAGTCCTGCAGATCCGTCAAATAACAATATGAAAACTCAACAAAGATACCAGACTTATAATTTGGTACGCCAGACCACGTTTTGTCTACATAAGATGGTCTACAAAGATACCAGACTTATAATTTGGTGCGCCAGACCACGTTTTGTCTACACAAGATTTATCAAAGATACCAGACTTATAATTTGGTACGCCAGACCACGTTTTGTCTACACAAGACTTATCAAAGATACCAGACTTATAATTTGGTACGCCAAACCACGTTTTGTCTACATAAGATGGTGTTACAATAAAAGCAGATGCAAAGACAAATCAAATATATAGAAGTTAAAAGAGCACTAATACCCAGAAATTCAGAAAAATGAGTGGGATTTCAGAACTATCAAACAGCCATCAATATGACTAACAAGCATTCTGTGAGTATTGCATGGCAATACATAGTCCCCTACCGGTTAAAAATTCATAACTTGGAACAAAATTCTATCTTGATCTATAACTTGTCATGGTGTAAACTATATAACAAATACATATATGTATCAAGTCAATATCTTCAAGCATGACAAAAAAAAAAGTTTAAAACTGATTATTTTAGTGAATTTTCTAAGTCCAAGGACCATAACTCTGCACAAAATCAATAGACCGGATCTGTAACAAAATTGTAACTTGATCTGTAACTTGTCATGATAAAATCATATACATTGTACCAAATATCAAATCAATATTTTGAAGAATGACCAAAAAAGTGCGGAAAAGTGATTATTTTAGTGAATTTTCTAAGTCAAAGGACCATAACTCTACATGAAATCATCAGACCGGAACAAAATTCGAACTTAATCTGTAACTTGTCATGATAAAACTATATACCAAATATCAAATCAATATTTTGAAGAATGACAAAAAAAGTGCGGAAAACTGATTTGCCGGACTGACGGATGGACAGACGGACAGACAGACAGACGGACGGAGTGCAAACCTATAGTCCCCTTCGACTTCGTCGGTAGGGGACTAATAACCACAAAGAGTACTTACCTGTGGGTCATGAGGTCTTGCAGAATCTTTAACCACAGGATAAAATCTTGGAGCCATTTCTTCTTTCTTACTGTGAGGTGTTCGTGGACCTTTCTCTTTCTTGCCTGGTGTGTCAGGTACATAGGCAGGCAAAGATCTGGCAATGTCTGGTTGAGCATTGGGAGGAGTTGTAACTTTCTTGCCAGCTGAAAAGTGGTTTTAGAGTTGTTAAAATGAAAAATTAGGTTACAAAATAGTATATGGTATCAGAAAGTAAATTATTGTTAAAATCATCCTATACAAATCATTTCAATACTTTGAACTTTACATGTAACAGATATAAGAAAATGAGTTCAAATTATAACTTGCCAATTTTGACACGTAAAGCGTCTAACTTTGATATATGCAAAAGACAGTTAAAAAAAAAAGAAGTTCATATTAGAACATTCTAAATTAAAATTCACTACAAGTTAGCTATTAGCATACAGAATTACTGCAATAGCTTTGTTCAGAGGGAGTTCATTAAAACTTACAAAGCAGAACATTGTATATGGTTCAGATGAGAATTTGGACTTGCAAGTTGTATACATTCTCAACTTTGGCATAGTATGCACGATGTATTTAATATTTGGCATCAATGACTCACTGGACTGAATGGCAGCAATTTTTGTTTTGTCAACTGACAGTAGTTTGAATGACTCCCAAGTTGTCATTTTAAAAAGCCACTATTTGTGGCATCACCTGACTGCCTGGTGACTTGAGTGGGAGAGGCAGCAATTTCTGTGAAGTTACTTAAAAAAACTGCTTGGAGACAAGGGTAGAGACAATTTCAGTGCTGCCACTGTAGAATCTGGCATCAATGACATACCTGCTTGTATGGTGAAGGGGAGGGGGATGGCAATTTCTGTGATGCCACTGTAGAATGTGGCATCAATGACATCCCTGCTTGTATGGTAAAGGGGAGGGGGAAGGTGGTAATTTCTGTGCTGCCGCTGTAGAATGTGGCATCAATGACTTACCTGCTTGTAGTGACAGGAGGGGGAGGTGGTAATTTCTGTGATGCCACTGTAGAATGTGGCATCAATGACTTACCTGCTTGTATGGTAAAGGGGAGGGGGATGGCAATTTCTGTGATGCCACTGTAGAATGTGGCATCAATGACATACCTGCTTGTATGGTCAAGGGGAGGGGGATGGCAATTTGTGATGCCACTGTACAATGTGGCACCAATGACTTACCTACTTGTATGGTAAAGGGGCGGGGGAAGGTGGTAATTTCTGTGCTGCCACTGTAGAATGTGGCATCAATGACTTACCTGCTCGAAGTGACAGGAGGGGGAGGTGGTAATTTCTGATGCCACTGTAGAATGTGGCATCAATGACTTACCTGCTCTTAGTGACAGGAGGGGGAGGTGGTAATTTCTGTCCTGCCACTGTAGAATGTGGCATCAATGACTTACCTGCTCATAGTGACAGGAGGGGGAGGTGGTAATTTCTGTCCTGCCACTGTAGAATGTGGCATCATTGACACCTGCTCATAGTGACAGGAGGGGGCGGTGGTAATTTCTGTGATGCCACTGTAGAATGTGGCATCAATGACATACCTGCTTGTATGGTAAAGGGGAGGTGGTAATTTCTGTGCTGCCGCTGTAGAATGTGGCATCAATGACTTACTTGCTTGTAGTGACGGGGAGGGGGTAATTTCTGCTGCCACTGTAGAATGTGGCATCAATGACTTACCTGCTTGTATGGTGACAGGAGGAGGGGGAGGTGGTAATTTCTGTGCTGCCACTGTAGAATGTGGCATCAAGGCTTCATATTTTTCTTTAGTTATCACAGACACTGTACTAAATTTGCTGAAATCATCCTACAAAATAAAAATATACACAACTGTTTATTTACAAAAGACAACCTGGGGTTACTTTTTCCTTTGTTCTTCATAGATGAAATCAAGGGGTTTGTGAGCACTGAATTAAAATTGCTTTCATTTTGCAATATGAACTTAAAGGGATAGTAGCTACAATTTTGACAAAATTATGACCGAGTTTTAAAGCTGCTAAAATCAAAGATATGTACTTTAAATTAACAATAAGATCGCTGGAATGTTTATGTAAAGTACAGAAGTGTTAATAATTGATAATTAATATCGTGTAGCGTGCCTTTTCATCTCATTAATTATGCATCGGGTTTACTTCCCGAACTTTGCCGACACATCTCTGCCAAGATATAAATAAATATGAACATGTGCTTTTGTTTTCTTACGTATTTGACAATTTCTTTAGATTAAACGTACCTATTTGAAACTATTTATCAAATTATGTAAACAACAAAATATACCAAATGCCTGCATATTATTCAAACCCAAGGTTCTCCAACAATGGCGATTTTATACACTTGTTTTATATTTGTATGACAAAACAATGCCGATAACGTATACACGTGTTTGTGAATTGAATTGGGGCCTTCATGCAGGGTACACCGGAAGAATAATATTAAATTGTAAGAAGTTGATTTTTAATGTCTTCCAAGTTGTGAGATCACTGCTCTTAAATTTATAAAGATATTTTGGACAATAATGATTTGAACACATCGCGATTTATTTTCATGTGATCTGGATTCGAAAAGTTCAGAAATGTTTTTACATTTGGCATTTGGCAAACCGTCTCATCGCCGTTATTTATTTTCAATTAACAATAACTTGTCTGCAATGTCGAGATAACATTCCTCTGTTCGACATTTTCCTTCGAGGACAACTTGCGATTGCGCATTTGGAACTGCAGAGTTAAGGTCAACATAGGTCATATGAATAAGGGTTGGCTTAACATCGAATTTTTGTCTACAGACAAAAATGAAATTCAGGTGTAAAACGATAAAAAGCTTCTAAATGCTAATTGGAAAGTAAACAGTGATGGTTTTATTCATTATAAATAAACCTTTTGTACAAAATCCGGCATATAGATTAGAAAAATAATTTTAATGAAAATCGTAGCTACTATCCGTTTAACATTAAACATCTAAATGGAAACATTTGAACTGAGAGTTACCTTTCTTTGTTCATAATTTAAGTTGAACTTGATTGAACTTTTCCTTTGAACAGATATATTTATATCCCACTTATGTAATTTTTACTAAAAATAGTTTGCTTGACAATTATGGTTATACATGTACACATCATTTTGTAACTTGAATACTGTAAATTCAGAAATTATTGTGTGCATTTATCATAGTGATTTTTGAAGAATGAACAAAAATACAAGATTAATTATTGAGATTTCAGGAAAATCTGCATACAGATATTTGCATCAGATATAAGAATGCAAGTTCTTATTATTGCCATACTTTCCAAGTCCCATTATTCACATTAATAAAAACCTAGCAATAATTTCTGAATTTACAGTATCTGATTATATATATTGTTAATAAATTGCTTGACATGGGCATGGATAGGATTTAAAGAATGTTCATTTCACTGCACTTTATTGCTTGAACTCTCCAAGGTAGAGATGATGCTTGAAAGTTTAAACTATCAAGCCAGCGACAGTAGGTTTTGTTTTTAATGCATTTTATGCAGTCTTTATCAAATAAACAGCTGCGTCATGAGCGCATGATACGCCAGTCACATTTTCAAAGAATAAAGATCAATAAAGTTCAATTAATTCTCAATGTCATATTAGAAATTTATGAAAATCAAAAGGGAGCTTACATCAATAGATATAAACAATTCAACAATTCATCAAGGTTTCATGAGAATTGCTGACAGCATTTTTGAGTTATTGTCCGAAAACTGGAAAATCCCCCTTTTTTTAATGAATAAAACCCCATAACTCAGAAATGTAAAATGTAAAATTTATAAAATTCTAAATGGAGCTTATATCAATAGATATAAACAATTCACCAAAGTTTCATAAGGACTGCTAAAAGCATTTTTGAGTTTTTGTCCGAAAACTGGAAAATCCCCCTTTTTTTATGAATAAAACCCTGTAACTCGGAAACGTAAAATCTAAAATTTATAAAAATTTAAAGGGAGCTCATATCAATAGATATAAACAATTCACCACAATTTCTTGCAAGTTGGTGAAAGGCATTCTTGAGTTATTGTCCGAAAACTGGAAAATCCCCCTTTTTTTAATGAACAAAAACCCCATAACTTGGAAACGTAAAATCTAAAATTTATAAAAAAAAAAAAAAGAAAGGAAGCTCACGTCAATAGATATAAACAAATCAAGTTTTATGCAAATTGGTTAAAGCGTTTTCGAGTTAATGTCCTACATGTTGACGACGGACAGACAGACGGACAACGGTATACCATAATACGTCCCGTAAACGGGTGTATATAAAAGGTAAGGAGTATAAAAAAGGTAAGGAGTATAAAAATTTAAGACCTGTTTAAACATTAAGAGTTATTGTCAGACATGCAAAAAATAATAGATGGACAAATGGACATTGGTATGCCACGATATAACAATCACTGACGGGTGTATGAAGAAAACAGCACTGTTAAGTTTCATACCTCATTTTCCTTCTCCCAGAGATCCTGTTCATAGTAACAAAGTCCATCGTTGATTATTTTGGTCATTTCAGATGTCATTTTAGAACGCCGTACATGGTCTCCAGTCCTGTCACCCCCGGGATGTTTCCTCAGTGACGGTGGAGTCTGTGTTACTATAAGAATCTTGTTTAGTTCATCGTCAGCTATTTCATTATCTGACTCATCATCAGACCTGCAATAAATGATATAATAGACAATAATATTCTTGTAAAATTATCCTCTCTACACAATAAAAACCCTTTCAACAATTTTAGGGGTGAATAGATGGCTAGTTGAAATGCAAAATTTCTGGCCCTATCCAGCTAACCTTTTTTTTCAATGGCAGTCAATATTATCACCCTTCCTCCCAGTTGATCCTACATGCAGAACCTACCTATTGGATTTATTGTTCATTTGGACAATGCATGAAATATTTACCAATACAAATTAAAGAAAAAAATCAATCAATCTTACCTTGTTATTTAAATATGTATTAGAAAGCCTTTAGTAATGCTGATAGAATGTTATCACTTTTACCTATAAATTATAGACATTATTTGTAAATAATTTGACCTACCTGATACATTTCACTTTTTTATTCTTCATTATGAATGGGGAAGGTATCACAATCCATTTACTAATAGAATACTTCATAATGTTCTTACTTTTCATTTCCAATAATGATTATAATGAAATAGTATAGAGGTCAGAATATAATGACATTGACTTTATTGCAGGAGAAAGAATCTGATGAAATTGATTTACCTGATGTAATGACAACATGTAAGGAAAAAGTTTTGTTCAGATTATTGAAAATCACTTAACAAATTGGCTTCTACAAACTGTAAAAAAGTTTACATTGATAAAAAATTTAACAAGAGGCTCCCTAACAGCCTCAAATGATAACCTGGCAAAAATATTTTTCACCTTTTTTTTATATGGTAATCAATCAAAGATATAAATTAAACAAATTGGAGATAAAAGATTTCTACATTAAAAGTTCTCTTACCACTCTGAGATAAAAGATTTCTACATTAAATGTTCTCTTACCACTCTGAGAATTGGAGATAAAAGATTTCTACATTAAATGTTCTCTTACCACTCTGAGAATTGATTTCTCCTCCCAACATCAAAACCTTCCATTTCCTCATCAAACATAAAGTCCAGTTCTTCTTGTTGGTCATCACTTTTCTTCCTCTTTTCTCCTTTTTCCTCCTAAAAAAATAATTTTTATTAAAACAAATAAGTTTCACTTTATTTTGAAGTTTATTTTCTGAGTTATTTCCATGTTATTTTATTTAAGCTACTGCTGATTAATTAACATTCGTGGAATGCCAATTTAAGTGGATTCATTCATTATTAATCGTGGAATGCCAATTTCAGTGGATTCATTCATTATTAATCATGGAATGCCAATTTAAGTGGTTTTCATTTATATTTTAGTGGACCATCAATAATCATGAATACCAATTTTTCTGGATTGATGAATATTTGTGAAATTCAAATTTTATTGGAATATTTAATATTCTTGGGATGACAATTGTAGTGAATTATTTAATATTCATGTGTCATGGATTCTTTAATAATCTTGGGATGACACTTTTAGTGGATTTTAATAATCCATGGATACCAATCTAGGAAACAAGAAATAACTACACAAAGTGATGCCCCCGCACTCCACTCTGAAGTAACTGTATTATAACAAAGTCAATGTAGGACTTTCTTTGAGATATTGTTGTGTCTGGGAGACACAAATGATGCCCCCGCAGATGCAAAGTGTTATTTTAAAATACACAAAGTTGAGCATGGGAGCACATGGGTCTATGGTTCACTGAAGGAGGAGATATCTGGAAACGATATGCACCTCTTATGCAAGTTCCAAAAATCAAACAAAGTTAATTTTGGACCCTTTTGACCTCAATGTGGACAAAGTTGATAACAGGGCCCAAAAATCAAAAATCTAAATACATGGTTAGATTCAGCATATCAAAGAACCCCATATATTCAATTTTTGTTGAAATCAAACAAAGTTTAATTTTGGACCCCGATTTGGACCAACTTGAAAACTGGGCCCATAATCAAAAATCTAAATACATGTTTAGATTCAGCATATCAAAGAACCCTAAGAATTTAATTTTTGTTAAAATCAAACTAAGTTTAATTTTGGACCCTTTGGACCTTAATGTAGACCAATTTGAAAACTGGACCAAAAATTAAGAATCTAAATACACGGTTAGATTTGGCATATCAAAGAACCCCATATATTCAATTTTTGTTGAAATCAAACAAAGTTTAATTTTGGACCCCGATTTGGACCAACTTGAAACTGGGCCCATAATAAAAAAATCTAAATACATGTTTAGATTCAGCATATCAAAGAACCCCATATATTCAATTTTGATGAAATCAAACAAAGTTTAATTTTGGACCCGATTTGGACCAACTTGAAAACTGGGCCCATAATAAAAAATCTAAATACATCGTTAGATTCAGCATATCAAGGAACCCCATATATTCAATTTTTGTTGAAATCAAACAAAGTTTAATTTTGGACCCCGATTTGGACCAACTTGAAAACTGGGCCCATAATCAAAAATCTAAATACATGTTTAGATTCAGCATATCAAAAAACCCTAAGAATTC
This sequence comes from Mytilus coruscus, assembly GCA_017311375.1. NCBI lineage: Eukaryota > Metazoa > Mollusca > Bivalvia > Mytilida > Mytilidae > Mytilus > Mytilus coruscus. Next base: position 726,134 of record CM029597.1, on the reverse strand, counting down.
AATTTTTGTTAAAATCAAACTAAGTTTAATTTTGGACCCTTTGGACCTTAATGTAGACCAATTTGAAAACGGGACCAAAAATTAAGAATCTAAATACACGGTTAGATTCGACATGTCAAAGAACCCCAATAATTCAATTTTCGATGAAATTAAACAAAGTTTAATTTTGGACCCTTTGGACCTCAATGTGGACCAATTTAAAAATGGGGACCAAAATCCAAAAACTTAATACACAGTTAGATTCAGCATATTAAAGAACCCCAAGAATTCAAGAATAAAACCCCATTGAAATTGGTCAAGAAATAAGCAATTTATAAATAAGCAATTTATACAAAGTATCTTCTTTTGCACAATACTGTGCAATTGAATATTTCTTGCAATTGCAATACTGTGCAATTGAATATTTCTTGCTATTGCGCAATACTGTACAATTGACAATTTCTTGCTATTGCAATATTGTGCTATTGGATATTTCTTGCTATTGCGCAATACTGTGCAATTGAAGATTTCTTGCTATTGCGCAATACTGTGCAATTGAAAATTTCTTGCTATTGCACAATACTTAATATATTAATTTACACATCCTGTTTGGTGTGTATCTCTTGCCTTATCATTATTATTTGCTTTTATATATAAATCAGAAATTTAATAATAAAGTTTTTGGCAAATTTCAATATACATAATTTAAAAGCAGTTTAGGTGAGATAAACAAAAAGCTTCATCAGCAATATTTTATATTGGCAAATTTCAATGAAGTTCATTAAACTAAAGTTATTGGCAAATTTCCAATGGAATTTATTAATAATAAAGTTTTGGCAATTTCAATATAAATAATTTAAAAGCAGTTTAGGTGAGATATTCAAATGAGTTTCAATTACCAACCTTACACTGCCTTTTAAATTATGTTTTGTACTTAAGTAATTGTCCATTAACCTGCAAACCCTTTTCCCCTTTTTGCACCTAATTCCTTAACACTTTGAGCCATAACTCCCAAAGACAATTCTTACCATCCCTTTGTGGTATTCCAATATCCAAAATCTAAATACATGGTTAGATTCAACGATCAAAGAACCCCAAGAATTCAATTTTGATGAAATCAAATAAAGTTCAATTTTGGACCCTCTAAACCTCAATGTGGACCAATTTGATAACGGGCCGAATATCAAAAATCTAAATACATGGTTAGATTCAGCATATCAAGAACCCCATATATTCAATTTTCGTTGAAATCAAACAAAGTTTTATTTTGGACCCCGATTTGGACCAACTTGAAAACTGGGCCCATAATCAAAAAACTAAGTACATGTTTAGATTCAGCATATCAAAGAACCCTAAGAATTCAATTTTTGTTAAAATCAAACTAAGTTTAATTTTGGACCCTTTAGACCTTAATGTAGACCAATTTGAAAACGGACCAAAAATTAAGAATCTAAATACACAGTTAGATTCGCATATCAAAGAACCCTATAGTTCAATTTTCGATGAAATCAAACAAAGTTTAATTTTGGACCCTTTTGGCCCCTAATTCCTAAACTGTTGGGACCAAAGCTCCTTTTGGCCCCATATTCCTAAACGTTTAGGGCAATTACCCCAAACTAAAACCCAGCTTTCCTTTGTGGTATGGTACCTTGCAGTACAATTTCAGAGAGATCCATACACTTGAACACAAGTAATTGTCTGGAAACTAGAAAATACTTATATTTGGCCCCTTTTGGCCCCTTATTCCTAAACGTTTTGGGCAATTACCCCAAACTCAATTCCAGCTTTTCCTTTGTGATATGGAACCTTGTAGTACAATTTCAGAAAGATCCATACACTTACACACAAGTTATTGTCATGAAACTAGAAAATGCTTGTTTTTGCCCCTTTTGGCCCCTAATTCCCAAAATTTTGAGGCAATTACCCCAAAATCAATCCCAGTATTCCTTTGTGATATGGAACCTTGTGGTACAATGTCAAAGAGATCCATACACTAACACACAAGTTATGTCTGGAAGTTACCAAAATGCTTATTTTTGGCCCCTTTTGGCCCCTAATTCCTTAACTGTTGGTACCATAACCCCAAAATCAATCCCAACCTTCCTTTGTGGTATTGAACCTTATGGTAAAATTTCATAGAGATCCATTGACTTAAACTAAAGTTAGAGTGCGAAACCAATGTGTCTTCGGACGACGGACGATTTACGATTTACGACGACGGCGATTTACGACGACGACGACGGCGACGACGACGCCAACGTTATACCAATATACCAATATAAATGACAAAATTCAACTATCTCCCAAAAGAGCAAATATTAATAAAAATCAGAACCCCGACTACATGCACACCTTCAATATATGTACAAACAGCCAGCAAAGTGAAAACTTCCTAGCATTCAAACTGTAGGAGGAGTTATCTGGAATAACTATATACCCATAATGGGACGGACGGACAGGGGTAAAACAATATGCCCCCAACTTTTAGTTGCGGGGGCATAAAAATTCAAGTCACTATAATAGTAGCAAATGATAAAACCAGTAAAAATTTAAATAATTTTCCCTTTCTTTGATGTCTTAATTCCCTGTAATCTTGAAATAATTTTGATTTTATGTTAGGGTTTGTATGGGGTAGAGGGTATAACCCACCTTTTTCTTGACTTGAATCCAGTCTCCTGTCATCTCTGGAGCACTAGTTGATAGTATATTACGGTTGGGGTATCCTAAGCTATCATTTTATGTTAGGGTTTGTATGGGGTAGAGGAAATAACCCACCTTTTTCTTTGGTGTCCGGTCTTTTTTCTTGACTTGAATCCAGTCTCCTGTCATCTCTGGAGCACTAGTTGATAGTATATTAGGGTTGGGGTATCCTAAGCTATCGTTGAACATGTCTTCGTTGTCAGACTTTGTCGTCTCATCATCTCCTTCATTACCATCATGATGATCTGAATATTAATCAATAAAACAGTCACAGTTTTTCCATATAATGAATAAAATTAATTATCAAAAAAACAGACAAATTTTCTATTTAATAATTAATAAACAGCTGTGCTAAGAGTGCATGATATGTCCTTAATGTGCATATGGAAATTGTTGCAAGAATAAAATGGGATATTTCAAAGGCATTTAATCATAAGCAAATAAAATGGCTCTGTAGAAAAACATGCCTCAGGGTATTATTTAAATCAAACAGTTAGTTATGTTATACATAGCCTTAAATCTAAGGGTCCAAGTTCTGTAGCTCTGGAATGACAAAGTTGAAAATAAAAATAAATCGAAAGAGAGCTTTCTTCTGTCAATTCTTACACTGTGTTAAAGTAATATGAGAATTGGTTAAAGCGTATTTGAGTTATCATAGGGAAGTGTTGACTGACAGTCGACGGATGGACATTGGTATACCATAATACGTCCCGTCTGTGACGGGCGTATAAAAACTACTTAGTAATAAAAGGAAATGCCAGGTATACAATGTAAACAAAAACTCTCACAGGATTTAAATTCCCTACAGTGCCTTATCAATCATATGCAGCCATGTTGTATGACTGTCATCTCACAGGATTTAAATTCCCTACAGTGCCTTATCAATCATAAGCAGCCATATTGTACGACTGTCATAGGCATCATAAATACATTTTTTTTAAGACCTTGATGTATTTCTCACAATAGGTTAGTAATCAACATCAGATTCTGTGGCCATATTGGATAAGCAGACGGTCATTGGCTTTATTTCTGATAACTTACCATTTAAAGGAACTTGCGAATTGTAATATAATTAGCAAGAACATCGAAAGATATATTCTTGAATTAACAATATGCAATGTGTATACCTTATTTGCATTGAGTTATATGCTTCTTCTACTAACTACAAACTCTGTCTACAGATTGGAGGTTGCTCTCCTAACTAAGACACCATGTCTTACTACTATATACTAGATGAAAGTAATAAGCTTTGTCTAATACAAACTCTTTTATAAAGACTGTATAATGCAGAACTTCCTTAATGACAGTGAACTTACCATTATATACTGGTTGGAAATTATAAGCTTTGCCTGGTACAAACTCTGGAACATCAGCATGCAGAGTTGATGACACTGTAAGTCCTATAGGAGGTGCTTCTATTGGCCATTTGTCAGGAGTAATTCGTCCTCTAACCTTTAATGCATCCTCAGGCATTTCCAAAACCTCACTTTCTTTCAAAGACTGAAAGAATGAATAAATAAAACTTCAATGTATCGTAATGTCAATATAACAACCCAATAACGCAACATTACCAAGATCTAGGTTACCAGACTACTTTGTTGCAATGTTTTCATTGCTACAGACTTATCCATGTTATCCAGTCCCATTTACTGAAGTAGATTATTCAACTTCACAAAAAGTGCTACATTCAGTGTTGAGACCATGACTTGCATTAAAACTAGCTTGATCTCTCTCTCTCTTTTTGTCCCCGGAGGAGAGGGTCATGTGTTTTTTCCACTTTACAATAAGTGCTACAGTTTGAGTTAAGAACATTTGAATTAGCTATTAAACTATCCAGCTATCTTCTAAGTTAGAGCCTGAGATTAATCAGAACTAGGATCTGACAATACATATCTAGCAGTTTTGATCACCAAGGCAGCAAGTTAATTACCATAATTATTAGTGCTACATCCTGAGTTTGAGCTTGAACTCGATGGAAACTTGCTATGAGACTGATAGGTATCCATCCCTGTATTGGGCTAATTACCTTAATAATAAGTGCTACATCCTGAGTTAGAGCTTGAACTCGATGGAAACTTGCTATGAGACTGATAGGTATCCATCCCTCTTTGTCCATTCTCCTTCTTAAGAAGAAATCTCTCTGTAAGTTGTCTTCACTGAAGTAGTATTCTCTGTAAACATAGACAGCAAATTAATTTCTTAAATGTCAATAAAATGCTTCGCTGAGCGCAGCTGGATACGACCGCAGAGGTCCAACCCTGAACAGTTGGGGCAAAAATGGACACAATATTCGCTTGATACAGGTCTGAATTTGGATTGTAATTAAATATTTGACACATAATAGGTTTCTGACACAGAATAACTATAGAACTTAGAATTGTTTATATGATTTGAATTTATATTCAATTTTTGCTTTTGTGCAATACACTATGCTGTTGCGATTGACCCTCCCCATTAACCCCTTATTTTCGCTTTGCAATACACTATGCTGTGCGTATTCACCCTCCCCAAAAAAATTTTTTTACCCCTCACTTTTGCAAAAAATAATATTTGAAGAAATTTTCTTTTAAATTTCTGAAATCTGAAATGAGAAAAAAATTGCAAATTTCAATGGAGTATGCAACCATAATTACTAATTAAATACATAATAAAAGTCTTAAAATAGATAATGACATACATAATTATGGCTAAAATTAATATTCCTTTAACAGTAACTTCTAAAATAAATTGACAGCTAATCACATCAAGATAATACAACATTTCTTTTACATATTTAAAAGTGAAGGAGGTAATCCAAACATACACAACATTGTACTTTAAATGTGTTTGGATTACCTCCTTGGATACCCTTATTTTTCCCCCTTTTTTGCCCCTAATTCCTAAACGGTTTGAGCCATAACCCCCCAAAGTCAATCCTAACCATCCCTTTGTGGTATTGAAACTTGTGGTATAATATCAGAGAGATTCATACACTGTTCCACAAGTTATTGTCTGGAAACTAGAAAAATGCTTATTTGGGCCCTTTTTTAGCCCCTTATTCCTAAACTGTTAGGACCATAACCCCCAAAATCAATCCCAACCTTTCTTTTGTGGTTATAAACCTTGTGTTTAAATTTCATAGATTTCTATTTATTAATACTGAAGTTATTGTCCTGAAACCAAATGTCTTCGGGCGATGACAACGTGATACCAATATACGACCGTTGTATAAAAATGAGTTTGGAGGGAAGGCACCTTTAAAATGATGTAACAACATATAGAGGCTATTTTAGAAAATCACTTACATTTTTATTGTACATAACAAATATTTGACTATCACCCATTATTGAGTACTATCTAGGTCTTTCGAAACAGCCCAGTCATTATGAATCCAGTTCTCACTTAAGATATTTTCCATTCTTATATAATCTATTTTCAGAAAGGCAAAGATTTGAACTGCCTCCTAGTTATTCCGGCTGTCATTCCAAAACATGAAATATATTGTTGCCAAGATGCAGCTTATCTATATTAAGTTTTAGTTTCTCTTTTCCAGATTTTTAAACAAAACATCACCTGAGACAATTATGTTTAAAATTTAGGTACTCTTCTATAAAACAACACTATAACAAGAAACACATACATTTGTTTTTTAACTAAGTCCTTCAAGACTGTCTCGTCAACAAAAGAGGGATTAAAATAAACTGTCCCTCTAAATCCTCCTCCTCCTCCACTTCCTCTATCAGTGGGTGGGGCTGATGCTGGCTCAGCATAAAATGTCTCATTATTAAATTCTGCACTGAAATATTTCACATCTTGACCTGTAACATAAAAATGAAGACATAATTATAGAAACTCTTGCTGTTCAATCTAATGTTATCCAAAGCCATTCAATAAATATATAGGTGTTGAAATGAATCTTGCTTTAACAGTCGAAACATTCTTTTGAATTTAAATCCAAATATGTGGTCCAACATGCATGGTCAATACACAAGTCTTGCAGATTAATTTTTTTATCGACAATACTGTGTCAGGTGATCTAAAAACTTACCCACCAAGCCTCCTACAAATCAACACAAATAGCCTCCTGGACAAAAGCATTTTGAACATAACTAAGCCAAGTCTACTGACCAAAATACTTTTGCTAATTCTTTCTACCTAAGTCCTAAGGATCAAAGTACTTTCAACAATACTAACCCACTAAGTCTCCTGGACCAAAGTCTCGTCCTCGTCCTCTCCCCCTGGCTCCACGGCCACGCCCTCCTCTGCCTCGTCTAAAACCACCAAACCCACCTCTGCCATCTCTTGGGCTTGGTGGACGCATATCATCTCTCCAGTTTCTTCCATCAGAACCTGCAATTATATTACAACATAAAAGACCTTTATTGTCTGAAAATATTTCAGAACCAGGCACATAGATAACACTATATTTCTTTAGAAAAATTCAGACCGGGACTATATGAAATACAATGTATCAGCACAACACAGAAGCTGATCAGGAAACACAAAAGACCAAGGACTGTTCCCCGTTCAGAATAGCAGTAAAATTGTTGGGTAATGTTGACATAGTTTTAAATATGTAATTATGTATAACAGTCCTGTCAGTGACATTAATGCCTCAGGTAAAACACAGAAAATATGTGCTGAAATATGGGAAATGAAAGTACAGTGAAATCTAAATTATTAGAATCAAAGGTTTTATTTGATGTGTATCCTTGTAAATGAATCTATCATAAAGGATCAAAAACATGAGGATCCATCCAATAATGCAACAATAATAATTCAGTCTGCACCATAAGCCACTAGTCTGATGCCCCAGACTAGTAAAATTTTATTCGGACTAGTAAGTATTTGCAAAACATAAAACTTATTAAAAATATAGATGAGTCTCCAAAATTTTGGGAAGCTGGTGGCATTTTTTCATAAATTCAATACCCTTCACGGTTAATGCAGCCGTATTGAACAGGGGCAAATTTTTTAGATACAGGTGGAAACAGTATGATGAAAGTACGGGAAATCCTATGCATGTTTCTATGCAACTGTTCTGTTTCAATGATGTTTTCCCGTATTTTTCAAACCATTTGCACCTCCATTATGAAAATCTGCCCCCTATTCAATATGGCTGCAATAAGCCTGAAAGGGCCTATTAATAAAACATTTGACGACTCAAAAATAAATTTCATGTTTGCTCACTTAATATTTATCCTTTTATCGTTAAAATTGATTTTTGTTTTAAATCTGTTAACAGATGTGTTACCGACATGTAATTTGTCATATTTATGTACTTATATCAAGTGCAAACTAGTTCTTACTGGAATATAAATTAAAATGACAAGTAGAGAATAGGTCAATGTCAAAGACAGCAACCCAATGATAAAATCAAAGAGCTGATAGCTCTGAGGTGGAAGAAGGTGAATAAATTAAAAGGTAACTTGAATTACCATAAAAGCAGCCCCACTAACCCAGCCTGCTTTGTTCCATTATCGCTATGATGTATTTTTTTTCTTCAAACAAGAATGTGTCATAAGTACATGGATTTCCAATCTATACAATCATTTTCTATGTTCAGTGGACCGTGAAAATTAGGTAAAATCTTTAATTTGGCAGTAAAATTAGAAAGATCATATCATAAGGAACACATGTGTACTAAGTTTAAAATTGATTGGATTTCAACTTCATTAAAAACTACCACGACCATAAACTTTAACCTGAAGCAGGACGGACGGACAGACCAGTAAACATAATGCCCATAAATGGGGCATAAAAATAGTAAGACTTCTTACATACCTGCCAACTTTTGAAATTTCCCATGGGGTTTTTAGTGTGCGACAACAATTTTAAAGGTTACAATTTTTAGCGAAGTATTTTGCACGATCTGGATTGTCTTGAAAAGTGTCATATTTGTATGATGAGCTTACATGCCTTTTCTTAAGTCTGTGTGCATGATTTAAGTTTTAAATCAGTAGAAAAGATGAACATGTAGCTAGCAGACCAGGGTTTATTTTCTTGTGTAAGAATATTAGATGCTTGTTGAAATTTCCAATTTTGAATTATGCAAAGATGTGTCACCCTCATTAGAAGAACATTACAACCCACTGTAAAAATGAGCACCTCTATATTCATATTATTTGATGAAACTTTTCCCAAGAACTATGCATCTATCAAGTATTAAAGGGTCAAAACATGTCAAAAGAATTTTGTGATGTTTCTAAACTTATATCTTCTTTATTAATTTGACCCTCATTTAGAAAAGTTGTTCCTAATATAATGAATTTTCCCACTTTTGAGTTGAAAATCTTTAAAATTTTCTTTCTTTTTTTCAACAGTAAATGACCCTTTTTAGGGACAGTCCTCATATAAGGGACACCACTCATAATGGGTGGGGTGGGGGTGGGGGTCCCAACCTGTTTGTTTGTCTTTGTGAAAAAGAATAGTACATTGGGCTTTAAATGATTTAATTGAATACAAAAATAACATATGTTACAAAAGTATAATGTCAATAAATTAGTGAAAAAATACTATTTATTATCTTTATGGTAGTACTGCATCATTGAATTTGGTCAATCAGTCATGCTTTTATCCTTAAGCTGTGTAAGAACCTCCTTGCAGATGAAAATTCACATGCCATGTTCACGATTTTACAACTTCTTCTTCTTCTTCGTATTTCCTTCCAATTAGGAACACCAAGTAGAAACAGAGTTGTTTTCACTTGTATTATTTAAAAGTATTTTTAAAGTACTAGATGAAAACAACAAGTTCAAAATCTAGCATGTTAGAATAATCTTCAGAGAAAACGTTTTGATTGGCTTATTAATTTGATCATGAGAAACACAGAATTTGATTGGCTGAACACTATTGTCTTACCTTGGGAACAAAATTTTCACTAAATCATGTTTTAGAGCTTTTTAACGATACCCTTAATATCAATATTTTTAATAAATGCAAGGACGTATTATAAAACGTTGTGTAAGATAAGAGTGAAGAGAATGAACACAGGGTGAGCATTACTATCGGGCGAAAGAACTCAGGACGAACAGACCAAGGGCGAACATGTAAACAGGGCGAGTTGTCCCGATACCAAATTCACGCATGGTACTACAAATATCTACATTAAAAACATCCGGTTACAAGTAAACAAATAACGTTCATGTAGATGAGATGAAATCTAATAAATTACATAAATAAAAGGGTAAATATTAACGATAGTGATTGTTTTCAATCCTAATTTACAAATTAAATGATTCAGATGCTTAATCATGTGTAAAAATCGGTGTCAAGAATCGGAAGTTGTTATGAAATTGTAATACACAGAAACGGATGCGGCATACGGAGGTGGTTCAATGATTTTAAAGTCGGCACCATAGGCCTTCAGAAGACTTGAAGTCTTCTTCCACCAAAAACACAGTGTTACTAGATTTTTGAAATCTCAACCTTTCCCTGAACTGACTGAAGACAATTTTTTTTAGTGGGAGATTGTTTCCAGGTACAGATCCAGGATTTTGAAAAAGGGGGCCCCTGGCAAGCCAATGCTTGGAGTGATACTATTCATCACATATGAAGTTCCATAAGGGGCTACTCCTTGCAAAATGATTTGCTAATGGAAACATCAAAATTAATTTGGATAAATAAAATCGAAATAGGAGGTACACATTGGCAATACATGGTAAATATTCTACAAAATTTTCCTCAAATTTTTATTAGGAATTAAAGAGAAATAGATACAATGTGAACTATTACAAATTATATGTCTTTTAAATCCAAAAAATCTCTAATCATTTTTGTACACAAAAATCTTGTCGAGATATTTCTGAACATCAAGATCGAAAAATCTGTGACAAATTACTGATATACATATATACTGTTGTAGACTTTTCCTGGTACAAGTATAAATATATAAACCTGTCAGTTACAACAAGGAAAATCCTGTAAGATGTGTATAAACAGTAACACCGAAATTATGTTCAAACTTGAGTGTACAAGTCTACTTTCATTTAAAATTGACATACAGAAATGCAGTAATTTTTTTTAATTTATTTAAGTCAGCATTAACAAAATTCAAATGTGCTAGGTCTGTGTTCCCCTTTAGAAATCAGATTAATTAATTTGGTATTAAAACTTTCTCAAACTTGCAGTTAATGATTGCTTTCTTAATTAAACCATAAATGTAAAAATAAAAATCTGTAATTTTACATAATATAATTCCATGAGAGATCTTACAATGAATCAAGACAGAATCTAGTGTCAGGCAAGATCTGATAACTTGTACAGTTTAGGGTGTCCTTACAACACCTCTCTGACAGATATGACAGATATTATAAACATTGTGATTGAAACAGACACATGGACATCATTAAGGACATGTCATTGTAATTAACTGCCACCTGGTGATCAAATGTTTATTTCAAGTCTTTACCTCAATGCACCTACATTTCAAGTGTTTCTAGGTTGAAATTAAGCAAGAGTACCCCAAGTTTGAAATATTTAGAAAGATGTCTATTTAAGAAGTATAAGCATGCTTTAAAAAGAATTTTGTAGGACGTTGGACCGGACCATAATTACTGCCCACCTGACACCTCATCAACAAATGAGTGTTACCTACCTTTCATATGCACTATATTTTGTAAGCCTTGATGATATAGACATAAGGACATCATTTTATCTTAATTCCATATGGTCAAAATTCACTTTAGGTCAAACCAGCCCAGGTAATCATCAAATCCTGACCTTAATGTGGTTTTGGAAACCATCAATCAGACAAAAAGACATTAGAGGGACCATCTCGTACTGTCAATCCTACAACAGGGAACATCTCAAAATACTCTTGTTTGTCCTCAGGGTGAAAATAAGAACATGCATGATTTATCTCCAGGAAATTATTAATACAAAATCACCTCAATCTAAGGCCATACCAATTTCATTCACACTCTTATTCTTGTACAAATGATTTTAGCATACGAAAAAAGAAATGTGGAGTTTGATTTTGCTGCTAAATTTTGAAAATAACACTTTGATAAATGTCATCTTAAAACAAGAGCCTGAATCCTCACCTCTAAAAATGTGCCATTCCCATATTTATATTTACCTTTATCATGTTTATTGCACTGTTATGTTTCCTTATTTGTAAATCTTATTCAGTGGCATTTTGTAGATCTTGTATTGATGATAACTTAAACAGTTTAAAGGTTCCACCTATGTATTAGAGTTTTTGGGATAATTGGCAACATTATAGATTAGTAAAAACTTCTTTCCCAAGAGAATTATCTGATTTACTGGAACATGTTTTATGTTTACAGTTTACATCTTTCTGTTAAAATTTCTGCAAAAAATGCAACAATGGGTTGAAATCATCTTTTAAGGACATAACCCCTCTTAGGGGTCAATTAACATCTTTGGCAATGTTGATTTATTTTAAGAATTAACTTGCTGAATATGTTTGCTTTTTACAATTTCTCTGTATTTTTTTAATAGAGTTTCTGAATAACAAAACAGGTAAAAATCTTCACTTAGGAGCAATAATTCCTATTACATGTTGACATTTTAGGCCATGATAACTTATTTGTATATCATATTGTGATTTACATCTTTGCTATTTACGGTTTCTGGAAAAATGTAAAAAAGGGTAAAAATCATCTGTCAAGGGCAATAAGGGGTCAATTTACTATTTTGACCAAGTTGACTTTTTTTTCTATTTTATATTGCTAATCTTTTTTGCCTATACAGTTTATCTATTATAGTTTCTGCAAAAATAAGACAAAAACGTCTTTCAAGGGCAATAACACCTATTAATTGTGAATTGACTTCAGCCACATTAACTTATTTGTAGACTGTGTATAGTTCCTTTCTATGTATTAAGTTTTCAAGATAATAACCAAAAACTGTGAAATTTGCTTGAAAAAGACATTTTTGAGGTAATCACTCCAAAGTGGGCTGTCTGATTTTTTGCAGAAAAATTTCATAGTAGATAGAACTTGACCTGATGATCATTTTTTCCTCTGTCAGTTTTGCTATTACTGCTTAAGTTTTTGAGATATATAAGACAATCAAAGAGCTGAAAGCTCTGAGGAAAAATGACGCCACTGTCTCTAATATTGTGATATTTTTTATGCAAGTCTTGATTTTCACATACCGTAATTAGTTTAACATTCCAACATGTCTCGTAAGCATATAATTGATATTCGTATATGTGTGTGTTATGTGAAGATGACAACTGGCTGTTTTTTTTAGTACAAATGTATAGGTCAAGACTACCTGAATGATCTACAGTATCCAATGACTACTGGCTGTTTTTTTCTATAAATAAATAGGTCAAGACTACCAGAATGATCTACAATATCAATTGACTACTGGCTGTTCTTTTGTACTAATAAATAGGTCAAGACTATTTGAATGATCTACAATATCCAATGACTCAGGGGCGGATCCAGCATTTTTTAAAAGGGGGGTTCCAACTATATGTCCCCATTCAAATGCATTGGTCGTCAAGAAAAAAGGGGGGGTTCCAACCCCCGGAACCCCCCTCTGGATCCGCCACTGTGACTACTGGCTGTTCTTTTGTACATATAAATAAAGACTACCTGAATGATCTAAAGTATTCTAAGTAATGTGATTTTTGTCTTGCAATTACATTTTTCTAAATCAAGAATATAGACTACTAGTATCCTTTTCAAACCAAATGATTATGAAGAGCCTGTTGTTATCAAGCTCTTATACCCCACATACTCATTAAATAAGTTACTAGTGACCTAGTTATTTCTGTTACTTGAAGCAAATTATATTTCTGTAGATTTAGACAATAGTATAATATTGTTTTACTAGTTTTATTTCACCTTGAAGATTAGACAAATAGGGATACTCCTTTGATTTTTTATTTCATGTCAGTCAGGTCGCTTTATATGAAACTTGAAACCACTTCTCTGCCATATTGTTATTTCATAACAACTCTGCCCTTGACCTCTTGACCCATGTAATTGATATTCATTCTTTAATCATATATCATAGTCAGTTAGTTTTGATTTTGCACTCCACACCACCTTTCAAGTCAAATGTCTGTCTCCGTTTAAGTTAATGACATTGAACAATCATGGTATTAAACACAATTTCAATAATGATAATGCTGTTCTAGTAGGTCACCATATATTCAACTTGGGTAGCATTCCAGTTATTAAAATTTGTGTCAGATTAGAACAATGATCTAGACCTTTAGGAATGGATCTTACAATTTAATATGGAGCCATAGTATGGGACAACTACACGGTAACAAAAAAAAAAAACAAGCTTGAAAGGATACAATGTCAAGCTGCAAAATCTATCACCAGAAATTACAAGTCAAGAGAGGATGGATCGTCTCTAAAATGCTTGCCTAACTGGAACTACAAGATCTCAACACAAGACGAACAAGGAGTTGAAGCCAGAAGTTAATATTTATGTATAAGTAGTTGAGGGCTGATTGCCGCTATTGAATCATACTGTCATTCTATAATATTATTGCGTAAGTATTTCTGTATTGTCCTTGTTATTGGTCCATGTCTTGGTGTTTTGGTCTGAGGCGGTTTAAGGCCAATACTGCTGGCCGAGGACCAACAATAAGGCCAATACAGAAATACATGTAATAGTATCTTTATTAATTAATTACAGTGTTACAATATTTTTTATTTCATTTCAAAAGAGATAAACATTTTACCTTGAAGTGGAACTATCCAAATCTCAGTTTCTTTTTATAAGATGCAATATCTGATTTGGTGCCGTATCCATGTATCTTCAGCCTTTTCTCATCTGATGAATTTTCTACCCTTTCCAGTCACTATAAAGTGTTACAACTTTAATTTAGACACAACACATAAATAGTAATTGGAAAGGTACTGCCATTGCATGTGTAATGCAAATATATTTAAAAAATAATGTAAGAGTTGAAATTGATACAACTATCCATAAGCCAATTGACCAAAGAACGAAGATTTGCGCAATTACAGAATGCATATGCCTGGTTCGGGTTTAAAATAAAAGACCGTTTACAAAACATGAGAAGCGAAGTAAACAGTAAAAATCGATTTGTACCATCGACATGATGAAATTATGAGGTCGTCAAGAAATGAACTTTGTGATAATTTACTCGTTCCCCAAACCTGAAATAATTCCATTGTCTACTTTCAAAATGCTTTTCAAATGAATGGGACCGTCTTTAACCTAAAATATATGTCATACTGAACGTTTCAGCTTGTTTATGGTGAGTAAATAAAAACTGCGTCGTACAAACAGCTGTTTACTTTCATGCAGTTTGAGTTTATCGTGACTTACGATCTAAAAACTAGAGACGTGCGAAATCCTGTTTTGGCGGATCAGAACTCGCCGATACGGAAAAAAATCTGTATTGGCGAGTTGACATCTTATATTGCATATGCAGTTTTCATCATATTAAGTACAATAACAGTGTAGTTTTAAATGATACAGTTACAGACTCTGCTGATATAACTTTGTAAACAAAGATTCATACGCACCGCGTGGTATAACCGTATTACTAATTTCCGATTATTAAAATCTTCGTAAATCTGGATAAAGACCAGTTTCTATCCAATGGATATCAAAATGATACCGATTATTACTTTTTAATGATTGTAAAGTTGAAATGGCATGAAAGGCTGACATTATTTTGACAAATTACTGATATACATATATACTGTTGTAGACTTTTCCTGGTACAAGTATAAATATATAAACCTGTCAGTTACAACAAGGAAAATCCTGTAAGATGTGTATAAACAGTAACACAGAAATTATGTTCAAACTTGAGTGTACAAGTCTACTTTCATTTAAAATTGACATACAGAAATGCAGTAATTTTTTAATTTATTTAAGTCAGCATTAACAAAATTCAAATGTGCTGAGGTCTGTGTTCCCTTTAGAAATCAGATTAATTAATTTGGTATTAAAACTTTCTCAAACTTGCAGTTAATGATTGCTTTCTTAATTAAACCATAAATGTAAAAATAAAAATCTGTAATTTTACATAATATAATTCCATGAGAGATCTTACAATGAATCAAGACAGAATCTAGTGTCAGGCAAGATCTGATAACTTGTACAGTTTAGGTGTCCTTACAACACCTCTCTGACAGACATGACAGATATTATAAACATTGTGATTGAAACAGACACATGGACATCATTAAGGACAAGTCATTGTAATTAACTGCCACCTGGTGATCAAATGTTTATTTCAAGTCTTTACCTCAATGCACCTACATTTCAAGTGTTTCTAGGTTGAAATTAAGCAAGGGTACCCCAAGTTTGAAATATTTAGAAAGATGTCTATTAAAGAACTATAAGCATGCTTTAAAAAGAATTTTGTAGGACGTTGGACCGGACCATAATTACTGCCCACCTGACACCTCATCAACAAATGAGTGTTACCTACCTTTCATATGCACTATATTTTGTAAGCCTTGATGATATAGACATAAGGACATCATTTTATCTTAATTCCATATGGTCAAAATTCACTTTAGGTCAAACCAGCCCAGGTAATCATCAAATCCTGACCTTAATGTGGTTTTGGAAACCATCAATCAGACAAAAAGACATTAGAGGGACCATCTCGCACTGTCAATCCTACAACAGGAACATCTCAAAAATACTCTTGTTTGTCCTCAGGGTGAAAATAAGAACATGCATGATTTATCTCCAGGAAATTATTAATACAAAATCACCTCAATCTAAGGCCATACCAATTTCATTCACACTCTTATTCTTGTACAAATGATTTTAGCATACGAAAAAAGAAATGTGGAGTTTGATTTTTGCTGCTAAATTTTGAAAATAACACTTTGATAAATGTCATCTTAAAAACAAGAGCCTGAATCCCTCACCTCTAAAAAATGTGCCATTCCCATATTTATATTTACCTTTATCATGTTTATTGCACTGTTATGTTTCCTTATTTGTAAATCTTATTCAGTGGCATTTTTGTAGATCTTGTATTGATGATAACTTAAACAGTTTAAAAGGTTCCACCTATGTATTAGAGTTTTTGGGATAATTGGCAACATTATAGATTAGTAAAAACTTCTTTCCCAAGAGAATTATCTGATTTACTGGAACATGTTTTATGTTTACAGTTTACATCTTTCTGTTAAAATTTCTGCAAAAAATGCAACAATGGGTTGAAATCATCTTTTAAGGACATAACCCCTCTTAGGGGTCAATTAACATCTTTGGCAATGTTGATTTATTTTAAGAATTAACTTGCTGAATATGTTTGCTTTTACAATTTCTCTGTATTTTTTAGTAGAGTTTCTGAATAAAACTCCAAAACAGGTAAAAATCTTCACTTAGGAGCAATAATTCCTATTACATGTTGACATTTTAGGCCATGATAACTTATTTGTATATCGTATTGTGCTTTACATCTTTGCTATTTACGGTTTCTGTAAAAATGTAAAAAGGGTAAAATCATCTGTCAAGGGCAATAAGGGTCAATTTACTATTTTGACCAAGTTGACTTTTTTTTTATTTTATATTGCTAATCTTTTTGCCTATACAGTTTCTCTCTATCTATTATAGTTTCTGCAAAAATAAGACAAAACGTCTTTCAAGGGCAATAACACCTATTAATTGTGAATTGACTTCAGCCACATTAACTTATTTGTAGACTGTGTATAGTTCCTTTCTATGTATTAAGTTTTCAAGATAATAACCAAAAACTGTGAAATTTGCTTGAAAAAGACATTTTTGAGGTAATCACTCCAAAGTGGGCTGTCTGATTTTTTGCAGAAAAATTTCATAGTAGATAGAACTTGACCTGATGATCATTTTTTCCTCTGTCAGTTTTGCTATTACTGCTTAAGTTTTTGAGATATATAAGACAAAAACAGCAATTCACCTGTGTATCAATTTTTTAGCAACAGAGGCCATGTTTGTTGATGGATCAAATCCCCCGATACAATTTTAATCTAGATTCCCAGACCATATTAGAAACAAACAGGATAAGTTTGGTAACTTTTGCCCTAGTAGTTTCCGAGTGGAAGATTTATAGAAGAGATGATTTTTTTAAAGAGTTTACAACAACAGACAACAATGGTTGACAACAACTGAACTAGAGTGGTGGTAATATCTCACATGGCCCCTTGTACCACATCAAAATAAAACAGGAAAAATAAATATATGTAGGTGTTGCTATCATTATTGGGACAAAAGCATTTGAATAAAATGCTCTGCTGGGCGCAGCTTGATACAACCGCAGAGGTTGAACCCTGAACAGTTGGGGCAAGTATGGACACAACATTCAAGCTTGATACAGCTCTGAATTTGGATTGAGATTAAATATTTGACACAGTATAGGTTTCTGACACAGAATGAATGTGGTCTTAGAACTTAAAAAATTTTAATTTACCTATTATGGTTCAATATCCAAAATCTAAATACATGGTTAGATTCAGCATATCAAAGAATCCAAAGAATTCAATTTTTGATGAAATCAAACAAAGTTTAATTTTGGACCCTTTTGACCTCAATGTGGACCAATTTGATAACGGGGCCCAAATATCATTTGGACCCTTTGGACCTTAATGTAGACCAATTTGAAAATGGGACCAAAAATTAAGAATCTAAATACACGGTTAGATTCAGCATATCAAAGAACCCCAATATTTCAATTTTTGATGAAATCAAACCATATCATTATTATTTGCTTTTATATATAAATCAGAAATAACCAACTTAAAATGGAAAATTTTAAAGAAAAAAAAGGAAAAAAAATCCCCAATTTTTGAACCCCCTTATGATTCATCACCCCCAAACTCAATCCCAGCCTTCCCTTTGTGGTATGGTACCTTGCAGTACAATTTCAGAGAGATCCATACACTTGAACACAAGTTATTGTCTGGAAACTAGAAAAATGCTTGTTTTTTGGCCCCAAATTCCTAAACATTTAGGGCAATTACCCCCAAACTCAAACCCAACTTTCCCTTTGTGATATGGAACCTTGTAGTACAATTTCATAAAGATCCATACACTTACACACAAGTTATTGTCCTGAAACTAGAAAAATGCTTGTTTTTTGCCCCTTTTTGGCCCCTAATTCCTATAATTTTGAGGCAATTACCCCCAAAATCAATCCCAGCCTTCCCTTTGTGGTATGGTACCTTGCAATACAATTTCAGAGAGATCCATACACTTGAACACAAGTTATTGTCTGGAAACTAGAAAAATGCTTATTTTTGGCCCCTTTTTGGCCCCTTATTCCTAAACGTTTTGGGCAATTACCCCCAAACTCAATTCCAGCTTTCCCTTTGTGATATGGAACCTTGTAGTTCAATTTCAGAACGATCCATACATTTACACACAAGTTATTGTCATGAAACTAGAAAAATGCTTGTTTTTTGCCTCTTTTTTGGTCCCTAATTCCTAAAATTTTGAGGCAATTACCCCCAAAATCAATCCTAGCATTCCATTTGTGATATGGAACCTTATGGTACAATGTCAGAGAGATTAATAAACTAACACACAAGTTATTGACTGGAAGTTACAAAAATGCTTATTTTTGGCCCCTAATTCTTTAACTGTTGGTACCATAACCCCCAAAATCAATCCCAACCTTCCTTTTGTGGTTTTGAACCTTATGGTAAAATTCATTCACTTAAACTAAAGTTATTGTGCGAAAACCAATGTGTCTTCGGACATTTGACGCGACAACGCCAGCGTCGTCATAAAAATTAGAAATTTTAACAGGGAAGAAGACATTACAGGCCCAATGATATTGCTGATGAATTGTTTATCTTTTGATAGCTGTCATGTGTCATAAATGCTTCCAATAGACCCTTGATTTACAGAAACCACTTTTTGAACCTATGATTTTTCAGTCAGGTGTTCACTTAAACCTGGCTAACAAGCCATATATGGAGGTATGTGCCCCCATAAAATACCTAAGTTTTAAAGAATTTCATACAATCTACTGATATTTTTAGCAAATCTGACCTTGACCTTGAACCTTGTGACCTTAAAAGTGGACAGATTTTCTCTCCCTTTCCCTACTATCAACCACTTCTATAAGTTTTATCAAAATCCACCAAACGTAATACAGAGCTGTTTACCCATTTAGAACACCATCAGAAGTCAGCATCCTTTCTGTCAGTATATTGGGGTATGTGTCAGTAGTGTCACTGGTGTGTGGCAAGGCGAAGCAGACATACTAGGGGGTAGTCAGCATCCTTTCTGTCAGTATATTTGGGTATGTGTCAGTAGTGTCACTGGTGAGTGTGGCAAGGCGAAGCAGACATGCTAGGGGGTAGTCAGCATCCTTTCTGTCAGTATATTTGGGTATGTGTCAGTAGTGTCACTGGTGTGTGGCAAGGCGAAGCAGACATGATAGGGGGTTGTCAGCATCCTTTCTGTCAGCATATTGGGGTATGTGTCAGTAGTGTCACTGGTGAGTGTGGCAAGGCGAAGCAAACATGTTAGGGGGTAGTCAGCATCCTCTGTCAGTATATTGGGGTATGTGTCAGTAGTGTCACTGGTGAGTGTGGCAAGGCGAAGCAAACATGCTAGGGGTAGTCAGCATCCTTTGTCAGTATATAGGGTCTGTGTCAGTAATGTCATTGGTGAGCGTTGCAAGGCAAAGCAAACATGCTAGGGGTAGTCAGCATCCTTTCTGTCAGTATATTGGGGTCTGTGTCAGTAAAGTCATTGGTGAGCGTGGCAAGGCAAAGCAAACATGCTAGGGGTTATTGGAAAATTTAAAGCATTTCCTGCATTCTCACCGCTATTTGAGTGATGTTTTACAGATACAGAAAACATTTATTTCATACTATTGATTAAATCCATCTTTCATAATGACAGAAAAATTGAGAAATTTGTTAATGTATTGTATTATCTTAAATACAATGTGGAAACAATATTTCAATACAACAAAGCTGAAAGCAATTCTTTTTGCCTGCTTAACTGCAACTAAAGTGGTGCACTTAAGACTTTGTGCTCTCCCCTTTTTATAGATGTTAAAACACAGCCATAACAAACGTTTCGATTCTTCTGAGTGTATTTGGTTTTCATTTTTTAAGCTTCCATGTAATCTTTAGACTTTCAAAGCTTCAAATTTATTTCCATCATCCTTATCAAGAATTTCTTTATTCCTTACACGGATGTTAAGCTATAGTCAGTAAAGCACTTTAAATGATGGTGATTTCAATAATACAAGCGTTCTTTCACCATGATTGAGACCAATTCGAAAAAAGGTGTTTATTTTCATGATTGGAGGTAAACCCTAGATTTTTGTCTGCTAACTGTACTGTGTATTTTAACTAGATATTCCAGAAAAATACAGACAATTCATACAAGTAAATAGCACTACTAATATTTCTATATTTCCCAGTCAAAGACACAAAACGCTATTTCTTGATAATAAAATAATAGGATCGTCAATCAAACAAAGAGTAAGACAGGAGACAGGAAATGCATATTCTTTTGGCCTACAGTTGATAAGCTGAAAACAGGGTGGTAATATCAATGGTGTAACGATTATCTTTGAACGCTAGAAGATGCTTATAGTTGATTATGTTTTAAATAGTTGAGATGATGGAATTGATATATATTGATTACAAATTGATTATACACCTTAAATTATTTCCAATTATCAATTATATGTTGTGTCTGCTTACATCACACTTATTTATATAAATAAAAGTCACCACTAGCACTTATTTTTTTGGCCTTTATTTTTTTCAGAAAAGGAATGGGCAATAATCCTCAAAACAAAGAAGTAAGCACTGTTTATTGTGCTAACAAATATATAAATAAGAACATGAGGTATGATTGCCAATGAGACAAACTACACACCAAAGTTCAAATAAAGTGGATGTAAGCAATTATAGGCAACTATATGGCCTTCAACAATGAGAAAAACCCATATCGTATAGTCACCTATAAAAGGCCCCGACATGAAGCTTACTTGTAATTCAAAGTATCAGTTAACAGGAAATATGTGTCTGACAGATCCACAAAGCACTCAATCTTTACAAATCATTCACTGATAAACTGCTGACAGATCCACAAAGCACTCAATCTTTACAAATCATTCACTGACAAACTGCTGACAGATCCACAAAGCACTAAATCTTTACAAATCATTCACTGACAAACTGCTGACAGATCCACAAAGTACTCAATCTTTACAAATCATCACTGACAAACTGCTGACTTAATTTCAAGTCAGGCAGTTCAGTTGTACTGGAGAAAATTGTAACTAAAATTGTCAGTTCATTCACCAAATGGAAAATTCAAGGTATTGTCACACAGAAAGTAGGAGACTGATGCTGTAGATTCAGTATTTTTCATGGGAGACCAATTTTCGTAGATTTCTTAGGTACAGGTGAACCACAAAATTAAATGTTCAACTAATTACAAATTTTCCATAGGCTTGTATGCAGACTTTGGAAGTATGGACATGAAAGTTGGTCTATGCTTTACCTCTGATTTCTCCTCTACTGTCTGGTCTTCGGTCAAACTTTCCACGTCCATTAGGCAGTCTCCCCTGACTGCGACTTCTACGACCTTTTGGTTCAATATCTAATGGGACCCATTTCTGCTTGGAACCTGTAAATTTTCAAATTAATTTATTTTATTGATCATTCTAAGAGTAAAACTATCAAGTATGATTCAATGGACCTTTAGTCATTCTACTGTACTTTCACTCATACAAACTTATTCTGTTCAGTTTTTCTACATGCATAGGCGTGCCAATATCCATTCAAACATGATTTTTCCTCAGAGTTCAAATGTCTTTTCAAATATGGATTTTTCTTAAATGCATGGGTGTACTGGTATATGCCAATATAGGATGATAGGGCTTTTTTCTTGGTTAGGCCAGGACCTAAAACTGTTTTCCTCAGCTTTGTCAATTAGTTCTAGGACCAAAAACGCCTACAACTAGGATTTCCAGGACATATATGAAGGAAGTGTATTTTCCTTAGCTACAATTAGCCACACAAACTTTCATCCTCTACATTAGAGAGTTCAAGCACCAAATTAAGACTGTTTTTTCTTAGCTTTGCTCAGAAAGTCCATGACCAGTATAAACCATGTTTTCCACTTGTCAACAATAACATGAACAAGTTTGCTGTTGGACTTATCAAATTACTCCCAGGAGTTGCAGAACCAAATAAATGGGGAATGTGTTCATGGGACACAGATGATGCCCCCGCTTGCATATAACGTTATAAAAGGACATAACTCAAGAACGATAAAAGTGACGCTACCCAAGTTTGTACTTGATCTGAGTTTTGTGATAATAAGCATTGTGTATAAGTTTCATAACATTTGGTTGAGGCAAACTTAAGTTAGAGAACGGAAATGAAAAATTCAGCAATTTTTCCATTTGTAAAGGGGCACAACTCTAGAACGGTAAAAGTGACGCCACCAAAATTCAACTTGATCTGTGTTTTGTGGTAATAAGCATTGTGTATAAGATTCATAACGTTTGGTTGAGGCAAACTAAAGTTAGAGAACAGAAACAAAAAATTCAGCAATTTTTCCATTTGTAAAGGGGCACAACTCTAGAACGGTAAAAGTGACGCCACCAAAATTCAAACTTGATCTGTGTTTTGTGGTAATAAGCATTGTGTATAAGTTTCATAACATTTGGTTGAGGCAAACTAAAGGTAGATAACGGAAACCAATTTCGGGACGGACATACAGACGGACATGGGTAAAACTTAATGTCCCACTGTGACGGCGGGGGCATAAAAATTTGTCTACTATATCTAGGTGTTTCAGTACCCATATAAACAAATTGCCTTTTCTGTAGCTATCCTTAACCATACAAACTGTTTTTCCTTACAAAGCCCTATCAATTCCAATACCAATAGTGAATACAAACTGTTTTATCCTCAGCTACCCCTAGCAAAGTTTGTGAAAGAGTAAATAAGTCAGTATGTTTCGATTTTTAATCCTCTTTCCTTCCCCTGAACTCTACCAGCTACAGGCATATAAACATAAAAATGTGTTCTGATGTGTTTAACCAGAAATTTAAGCTGGAGTTATTGCTCTTTGAAGGCCTGATACCTTGTGGAGAGAAGTACTCATTCACCTGCAACATTGGTTTGATTGTTTAAACACATTTTTTTTTTATCACGCATGTGTACAGTCTTAATATAGCACTGTTCCATTACATTAATCATTTTGATTTCTTTAAAAAGCCTTAAAATTGCTTTATTAGGCAGTGGACCCTGGATTTATCAGACATTCAGGTTGGCAGTGTCTCAAGCCCTGACCTTCAGCAAGCTAGTTTTTTTTTTCACTTTTAAGCCCAAAACAAGCTTATTGCTGTTTTTTCCTCAGCTGAGATCAGGAGTTCCAAGACTAATACAAACTAATAAGGAATTCCTGAACCAATAAATACTTACTGCGAATTCCTCGGCTACGCTTAGGAGTTCCAGGACCATCTCCATTATTACTGGAAGTATCTTTATTTTCCTTTGAGGAATCTTCTCCACCTGAATCACTGCCCTGTGATTGGCTGCCTGATGAGCCAGCCGATGGTTGGTTTGTAACAGCAGTTTTCATTGGTTTCTTTGATGTCTGTGTCTATAAAAAAAAAAAGGTTTTTGACAATTATGAACACATGATATATTGATATCCATTGATGTGTGTAATGTAGGGTAAACAATACTGTAGGTTTGTATCATGTTTTTACTGGATACCTGATGAACAGTTTGTTACAGCAAGTTTCATTGGTTACTAGTTTATAGCATTATAAAGTTTTTGTAGCGAATTCCTTTCCAGTACATGATACTTAGGTTAACAGTTGGTTGGGATATTAATGGCATGTGTCTTTGTACTAGTAGCACTTATTTTCTGAAACGGTCCATTTAACAAGACATAGTCATGTGTCGTTGTACTAGTAGCCCTTATTTTCTGAAACAGTCCATTTAACAAGACATATCAGCAAACTAAGAGGTATAAGTGGGCTGTTCTGGCTAATAAGAGGACTGGACTATCAGATTACAGGCCTGGCTTATCAGAGGTATGAGTGGGCTGTTCTGGCTAATAAGAGGACTGGACTATCAGATTACAGGCCTGGCTTATCAGAGGTATGAGTGGGCTGTTCTGGCTAATAAGGGGACTGGACTATCAGATTACAGGCCTGGCTTATCAGAGGTATAAGTGGGCTGTTCTGGCTAATAAGAGGACTGGACTATCAGATTACAGGCCTGGCTTATCAGAGGTATAAGTGGGCTGTTCTGGCTAATAAGGGGACTGGACTATCAGATTACAGGCCTGGCTTATCAGAGGTATAAGTGGACTATTCTGGCTAATAAGAGGACTGGACTATCAGATTACAGGCCTGGCTTATCAGAGGTATAAGTGGACTGTTCTGGCTAATAAGAGGACTGGACTATCAGATTACAGGCCTGGCTTATCAGAGGTATAAGTGGGCTGTTCTGGCTAATAAGAGGACTGGACTATCAGATTACAGGCCTGGCTTATCAGAGGTATAAGTGGGCTGTTCTGGCTAATAAGAGGACTGGACTATCAGATTACAGGCCTGGCTTATCAGAGGTATAAGTGGGCTGTTCTGGCTAATAAGGGACTGGACTATCAGATTACAGGCCTGGCTTACATCAGAGGTATAAGTGGACTATTCTGGCTAATAAGAGGACTGGACTATCAGATTACAGGCCTGGCTTATCAGAGGTATAAGTGGACTGTTCTGGCTAATAAGAGGACTGGACTATCAGATTACAGGCCTGGCTTATCAGAGGTATAAGTGGGCTGTTCTGGCTAATAAGAGGACTGGACTATCAGATTACAGGCCTGGCTTATCAGAGGTATAAGTGGGCTGTTCTGGCTAATAAGAGGACTGGACTATCAGATTACAGGCCTGGCTTATCAGAGGTATAAGTGGGCTGTTCTGGCTAATAAGAGGACTGGACTATCAGATTACAGGCCTGGCTTATCAGAGAACAATTTCAATATGCTGGTGAACACTTTTTTTCATGTTTTTTTACAATAAAGTTTCCTGCCGCCTGGGGTAGGATTTTTTTTTTAACATTTTACATAGACTTTATTTACATGTGTTCTGGAATTTAATGGTGCTGTACCAAAACATGCAAAAATGTCCATAAAGTATGTTAGAGTAAGCATGAAAAGTTAAGGATGGTAGGCAGATTGGAAACACAACATTTTTTTTTCCCTTATTGACCAAAGGATGGGCATACCTAAAATGTGGATCAGAATCATCAGGTGTAATCAACATTTACTCAGGTGAAACACGGATAAAAACATCACCTCCACATATCTGCCTTGGTCATATTTTACACTAGACCTAATTGATCGTCTTATTCAAAACTATTTCTATCATCTATTTATCAATTTCTTTTCTTTAAACCTGCCTTTTGTGTACTGTATATTCGAGACTTACCTCAGTAACTTCATGTAATGCTGGCCAATTTTCATCACTTAGACCAGCAGAGGAAGCCTACAAAAAAAGATCATTTATTTGATGGTATAGCGATGTGATATCTAACGCGCAGTAAACAAAAAATATAAAGAAAACAATGAATATCAATAACATACAAATATTTGTTAAGGAAGAAGTTTGTTGGCTAGCCAATTATACAGAGAGAATAAACACATTCTAAACCTTTTTTTCTTCATCTAAACTTGAAATTTTGACATTTTTTGTGACACATCCACGAAGCTTTGGACAGTGCAGTAAAAAAGTGAAACTAATCCATATTGCATAATGATTTGTTTATTTTTGTGGGTACCAAAATAACAATTTTGTGGATACTTTTTATGGATATGATAAGTTCTACAAACAAGGCTATAGGTAGTTTCTCTTTTTATTTTGCTCTCAATGGTTATATCTGTGTTTTATTATGCAGGTTTTTACCTGTATTTACTATTACTTTTTTTTGGTGATTTAATTATTTTTAAGTCTTATTATTCAGCCTTTTATTTGCTCTAGTCTGACCCATTTTCTTTATATTTTAAAGGTCTTATTATACAGGTTTTCACCTGTGCTTACCTGAGTTGTTTTGATGACATCTACTTTAGGTTTAATAACTTTCACTTCATCACCTGTAAAATATCAATAGAACAATATGTAATCACTGTTTGACATTTATACCTAGAAATAATGTCTCTTTATTGCATAATACATCTACCTACAAGAAAGCAGAATGTATAAGTTATCAAACAAGAACATAGTTAACTTTTAATCCTTCTTCTTACCATTTATATAGAAAAGTTCTTGTTTTGTATTGGAAAACCCCAAAATAATTGATTTAAAATAATAATCTCCTGAATTGCTCATCTGGTATAAATATGCTGTATTGATAATCTGGATAAAAAATAATTATGTACATACATGTAAGCCCCCCCTCCCCCTCATCACTAAAAAGCAATAAATCCAACAAGAAATGTCTAAAAGCATTTTTGCTTCTGTCCGATTTCTTATTTTCTTACCGTTTTTACTAGTTTAGCAGATAAATGACAATTACTTGCACATTAACTCTTTGTTCAATTTTAAGTCATTGGAGATGTAGTATGATTGCCAATTAGACAACTATCCACCCGAGTTCAAATGACATGGATATAAGCAAGTATAAGTCACCATACAGTCAATGACCAAACACATACTGTATTGTCAGCTATATGTTGGTTGATAGATCACGTTATATTGACTGATTGATTGTTGGTGTTTAAAGCCACTTTCAGCAATGTTAGCTATATTGTGGCAGCCAGTTTTTATTGGTGGATGAAGCAGGAGTGCCTGGATAGAACAAACACCCTTTGGCATCATAACTCACAAACTAAATCTAAACACACTAAGGATCAATCATTTCATGTTTGGTTTGAATTGGTTCAGAAATTTCAGAGGTGAAGAACTTTGAAACAAAAAGGAAATAAAAGGTAACAAGAGGCTCTCAAAATGACAGCAAACTTGTTTCTTTTTTACATTTATAAGTGTCATTGTAAAAACAAATCAAGGACCAGAACTCCTGAATGGCAAAAGTGAAAGTTGTCAATATGAAAATTGACCTCAATTTTGTCATTAGTTACAACATATTAAAATTTGAAAAGCATCGGTTGAATGGTTCATAAGTTATTTTAAAGAAACAACATGAAGTGTCCTTTTCTGATTAATAAAAGACCACAACTCGGAATACAAATGAAAGCTTTAAACCTCAAAATCATATAAAAGTAATGGAAAAAAAAACAGGAAAATTCAAGGATGGGGTAGAATAAATGAATACGCATAAGATGAAACTAAAACAAATAAACGAAAAGTCTAGAATGAAAGTCAAAATTTTGGTTTGGATTACAAGCAATGATGCACAATGTGAAATTCTCCAATAACCTCTTAAATAACCCGTAGAACCAGACTGGAAAGTGTTGAGGGTGTTATTCGATATGCGCCGCCCCAAGGAATTGAACATTGAATCGAAGCATGGATGCTGGAAGCTGGCGGGGAAATCTTTGCTTTAAGTTGCATGGAATTGATTACTTCTGAATATAAGCACGATGAATTCGCAAGCCTGGTTGGCCATTGGTTTGTGGAAATGGGAATGTAAAATGTGGAAACAAAATCACTTAAAAAATGGATAAGTTATCATAAGAAAGGCGCATCCTTGCGAGGCTAAATTTGGAAGAACAGATCGATACTACAAGGTCAAGGACACCGGGCGGAAAACGGAAACCACGGTAAAAATGGTAAGGATCCAAGAGCTAAAGGGGCGAAAATCAGATTATCAGCGATAAGGATTGAATCTCGACAAGAACAAAAACTTTAAAAAAGGAAGTCCAAGTAAATGGTTAAAACGTGGAATGTGAAACGATTGAATGCAAAGCTTTCACTTTAAGTTCCACACGAACTTCCAAATTTACACGTTCATCCGTTTGATCTTGGGATTTGATTCAACAGCTTTTTCAATCTTTGTTCGGTTAGACTTAGTGTGGGTTTTGTTTATGTGGGCCAGAGTCAAATTTTAGGACTTAATTTCAAAACCTTTAATCTGTTCTTGGTCGTTCGGGTCTTTAGGTCTTCCTTCGTTTGAAGTGGCTCATAAGTTCTGAATTCTGCCTGAAACCTGACGTGGTGGGCCTGAGTGTTTGCCGGGAAATGTTAAATCCTCGTAGCTGTGAATCTCGTCCTTTTTCTTGTGTTGGTTTTCACAGATTGTTGTTGGGTATCTGCCGAAAGGTTAATCACCTTGTTTTCATGTCCTTTACTGGTACAGGTCTTTGATGCGCTTGGGTATTGTACGGCGCAAGATTATAAACTGGTAGTCAGCTTGGAAATGACTTTTTCAAGTCGACCACGCTTAACCTGATTCCCCTTTCGGGTATTCTTATGGTTAAGCAGCTTTCTTGTTGAAAGCCTTCCGTAGGTACTTTTGCCCTAAACAAAAACCACCCCCTTTGGTACCTAACCCCTTTCGAAGTGTCTTGATTAATCTCCGGCAGGTTTAAGCGGCCAGGTTCTCCCCAATCCACCACGTTCACCCGCGTTGTTGGCCTTATTTTGGAATTTTTATACGACGAATTGACTTTGTACCGTATGGGTCCGAAGATCTGCGTATGGTGGGAAATGAACCGAGCCGGCTAGGAGTGGTGTGGATCCTTTGTACAGAGTCGCGGGTTATATTGGAATGATTGATGGGTTTGACAACCTTGGTCCTGGGATGCCCTGTTGCCTTCGGAGTTCCTGGAAGCCTTCTGTCCATGTGGTACAACGGTTCGAAATGGTCTTCAAATTATAAGACAAACATATTCTATTTTATTTTTTCATTGACATTTAACTTTCATAAAATCATCATTATTGATATATATCATACATGTACACAACTTTTAGTTATTATTGTTATACTTCCAAACAACCATCACAGTCTGAACAATTTAAACGGTAACCTACATAAATTAAATTCTTTTAATTATTTTCAATGAGTTTATGTTCAGCCAAATTGATCTTATCAGGCATAAATTAGTTGTAACAAGCATTCTGAGAGTATTGCATGGCAATACAAAGTCCCCTACCGGTAAAATTCATTATACTGGAACAAAATGCTAACTTGTTCTATAACTTGCCATGGTGTAAACAAAAAGAAAATATCAAGTCAATATCTTCAAGCATGACTAAAAACAGTGTGGAAAACTGATTATATGAGTGAATTTTTCAAGTCCAAGGACCATAACTCTGCACAAAATTATCAGACCGAAACAAAAATTTGAACTTGATCTGTAACTTATCATGATAAAACTATATACCAATTTTCAATCAATATCTTCAAGCATGATAAAAAAAAGTGTGGAAATCACTCTAACATTAGATATGATTAATAGTTCTCTAAAATTAGATATGATGTAATACAATGTATATCTATTTTCAAGTTATAATCAAATATAATTAATAGTTCCAAATATTTTTCTTTCATTTGTCACAAACTAATATAGATTTATAACTTATCTATAAAATGTCAACAACTTTTATCTATACACAATGTAATGTAATGAAATATATACCTGAATAAAAATAGATTATTGTCTTTCACTTCATAATTTTTCTTTATGTATATAGCATTATATAAAATAAAAACACTTCAAACAATTAACCAAAGAATGTCTTTAAAAAAATGAGTTATCTCTCTTTGTACAGAAATATGGTTTAACATACAAAATGTAGTACTCTAACATTAGATATGGACCATGATAACTGTGGACTAAATCATCAGACCAAAACAAAACTCGAACTTGATCTATAACTTGTCATGATAAAACTATATACCAAATATCAAATCAATATCTTCAAGAAGGAAGAAAAAAAGTGTGGAAAGCTGATTTGCTGGACTGACGGATGGACAGACGGACGGACAGAGTGCAAACCTAAAGTCCCCTTTGACTTCGTCTGTAGGGGACTAATAAAAAAATGGTAGAAAACACACAAGCTAAAAAGATAAAAGGCATCAAAGGAACTCAAATACAATGAGGTGTCATAATTATAAGGATGTCTAAGCCCAAGATCCCACCAGAAGTTCTCACCATATCTATTATCAAAATAGACAGAAGAAACAATGATCAGGAAAAAAGGACAAACAAAAGTCATATAAAACTTAAATGCAGAGGCTTTGGAAGGAGAACTGTTTTTGCTCCAACAAACAATCTATTAGCCTTTAATCAGTGAACCTCCACATTCTTACATAGATTTCTACAGGAGTTGTGAGTCTTCTTTAAAAGTGTTGTGGTTGAGGTATCTTTGAAAAAGTAATTAAAAAAAGTGGTCCAAGTTGCATTTGTAACTGTCCTAAAATGGGTTCCAACCAGTGTTTCAAACTGCTCCAACTTGTCTTTTAAACTGGTTAGAGTTGTCTTGAGCATAATAACGTGCTGCATACATTTATTTGCAGGTGTTCAAATGAGCAGGGTCCTCGGTGGCCTACTTGTCTAAGAAGTCCATCTATCCTCATCTCATGGGTTTTTGTGCTATTAAGAATGCATTGTGACATCGCAATTTCCATTGAAAACGCATGCATAGTACGAATTCATATGATGTACAATGTACGAAATCATATGATCTGACCATACTATATCACTAGCCAGTCAACACTGAGGTTGAATTCGAAACCTGCAAATGGCAGGTGCAATCCACTCAATCTTAATTGACTAGGATTGTCAGTTTTTCTGCTGAAGGTTAATAGTTTCCTCCAGACACATTGACACAGACTGGCATCCTCCATCACTAAAAACTATAAACACTATGATATAACTTATAGTGCTGAAAGTGGTATTAATCACCAACAATCAATCTATCAACTGAGCAGTGGTACTTAACCTCCAATTTTTTAGTGGTAATAAGCTGCACACCGGAGACATCCCTTCATTATTTGCTTATGGAAAAAAAAACTTGAGACAATTTGCTTCCAATAAAATATATGTAGTATCTAAATATCCTTAAAATAGGTAATTTGATGAAAGCACAAGGAAAGTTATTTTGATCACTCAAATTTCTTCACTTATGTCTTATATCAGTTTTGTTAATGTTTTGTCACATGAATATGGCAATGTATGTCTCGTGAAGATACTGGGAAAATTCATAAATTTTGTAACCGGAGAGCATGTATCTATCTACTCTGAAAATCATATTGTCACCACCAGGAATCGAACCCTGGTTGCTATTTCGTGGCCAGTTTTGATTGGTGGTGGAAGCGAGTGCCCGGAGAAACCACCGACCTTCGATAGGAAAACTGACAATCCTAGTCAATTAAGATTGAGTCGAGTGCACCCGCACGAGCGAGGTTCAACTCACAACCTCAGTGTTGACTGGCTAGTGATTACAGTAGTAACTACTACCACTGCCACCGAGGCCCCACCCGAACTGGTTGCCTGCGTGACAGTCAGTGAGCCAACTGAGCCAAAGAATCGATTCCCTAGCTCAGTTGATTAAGACTGGCTTTATATGTTCTACCTGTACTAAGGAGGGGAAGCAACCCCGCTACAATTTCATAACAGTTCAGCATAATGAGATCATTTCTTTTTGGGGTTACCCAGGTTACTTCCTTTAGAGGAAACTTAGTGATAGAATGTCCACACAAGAAGAGACTGATAAAACCTGCAAGACACAAATTTCTGGAACTTTCGATTTATATTATCCAGATATTTAGGTTCGTCGAAATTTTACAGAGTTCCATTTGTAGATTTATTTTATACTCTTCGAAAGTGAAGGAGATTGCTTGCTGATCATAACCTTGAATTGTTCAAGTTGAGAAATTTCCTTCCTCAATCGCATCGAAAAGTTTTTTTTCAATAAGTCTTGGAAAATACTTTAAAAAAACCAAGATATTGCTGAAGAAGGACATCATGGACATAACAGAATGGAGGCATTTAGTGTGCTGTATAGATGAGCATTTTCTGGATCTATAGTTTGCGACGGATGTCTGGAGTTGTACCACCTGACGTGTCAAAATGCCACCCAATACTTCATACTGGATGTGCAGGAAGTGCCACCAAAATAAATAGCTAAAATATTTCTACATATATGTATACAAAATGTAAATGTGCTTTCAATTTATCATTGCTATGTTCAATAAATAATTTTCTAATCATATAAATTTGTTCAAATATGTAAAACATCATATATGAGGCAATGACACGAAGACAGTACAGAGTATACCGATGCTACACACAAATAATAATTTGCAAATTAAAACTTTTTGCAGGAAACAATAAAAATTATTATTGTCAACTGCAATTTCCATATGAAATCTGGTCCATGTCCGGAAATACATTTCCACAGTTAGTCTCACAAGTAACAATAATTATTTCTTATTGTTGCTTGGAGCGGGTAAATTATCCGGGTACAAGTCAAATCGGCACCTAGTTAATTTCGGCACCTATAGAAAAAGTCAAATCAGCACCTGGTCAAATCGGCATTCAGTCAAATCGGCACCTATTTAAAGTAATTTCGGCATTTGGTTAGTGAATTTGGCACCAAATATATTCTCTGTTTAATCCATATAACTTTATGAGGATAATCAGTGTAATGTAAATTGTTTTTCTGCATTTCCTGTCGACCACATATAAAATCTTACTATATAAATCCTTGATAAAATGAATAACACTGGCACAAGTTTTGTATGTTTACTAGCAATGTACAGTTGTCATGAAATGGAAGTTTCTTGATAAGATACGTTCCAGTAGGAACAGATATTATGGCATTGTTTATAACAAAGTTTCCATTGGAACTTCTGTCATGTGTCACAAATATACGTTGACACCTTGAGCCAAATATATCTTAAAAAATATGCAAAAAAAGATGGAGTCTTCAATAGTTTACTTGAAAAACATAATATTAATCTTGGGTGCCGGATTAAGCAGGTCCCAATTATACTAGGTGCCGAATTGACTATACCGGGTGCCGATTTGACCAGGTGCCGATTTAGCCAGGTGTCAAGTGACTAGAATTCAAAATATCCTAGCCAGCGCCTTTTACAATACAAATGTCAGTCTTTATTTTCAAGTGTTTACTAAAATTTTATTTACCTGCTGGTTTTTTAACTATCTGGGCTGGAGGACTGGTTGGTTGTGCATTTTTATTCCATGGGTTTGACTTGGGAAGAGGGGCTTCAACATAATTTTTATTGTCAAATTTCTTCACTTTCGTCTTCTCCTTTTCTGATTTTTCATCTTCAACAGCAGTTTCGTTTTCTACATTTTCATCTGTCCCCTGTTTTGGTGGACTCTCCTCATTATTATTAACTGTGCTGCCAGAGTCTCCTCTTTCCTCTGAGGCCATGTCAGATTGAAAATGTTCACTGGGAGCATTTGACCCTACAGCTGTAGCCATGTCTGTCTATTGAAACTTCCTTCGAGACGTTTTCCACAAAATATTTTAATATAATTGTTGTAACAAACGATTATGCATCAGTCCATCGTGGAGCAATAAAATATTTCAATTTAACAGTGACAACAGTGAAAAGTTAAAAGTATTTCGTCGACAATATGCAAAAATTATCTCCAACACAGAGCCTCGTTTTAAATCTAGTCAACAGAACGTGTCTATTTACAGATTTTTTGTGTACAACGATTAAATCGGCGTTGACACCAGTTTTAACAAATTCCAAAAGGTTCTCTAGTATGAATTCTACAAGAAAAATTTCGTTACACTACTTAAAAGCGCAAATTCATCTACAATACAATTTTTAAATCAAAAGATGTGAAGCCACGTTGTCTGCAAGAGCACAATGTTTACATTCGAAATAAAACAAACTGATATGAATTTTTCCTTCTGTCGATAATTTTAAATCCTTACACCAGTTCTGAGTGTAACAAACCCGATGACAACCAATTATCTACGAAAACTTGCAGGCTAACATGGCATGAGAAAATATGAAATTCTCATCGAGCACATGTCGCCATTTACAGTTTGGAAAGGACCACGCATGTGTGGGAATCGAATTAAATCACATATATCACGTTGATTCATCATCGTTACAGCGCTTAAATAGAAACTTACAAGTATTATCTTTCAAAGAAGCTTGTCGGGCACCTTACTACTATGAAGGTAGGAATGCCCTTTACCGTCAGGCGTCAAACGGTCATTTTCGGCTACCGTTAGCGTCAATTTGGTTAAAATTTTATCGTCATTCGTCAAAATATCCTTATCGTGATTCGTCAGAGGTTTCATATATTTACCCGTTACCG
The DNA here is from genome assembly GCA_017311375.1 of Mytilus coruscus. Taxonomy (NCBI): domain Eukaryota; kingdom Metazoa; phylum Mollusca; class Bivalvia; order Mytilida; family Mytilidae; genus Mytilus; species Mytilus coruscus. The sequence goes on along the minus strand of CM029597.1, from coordinate 691,295 downwards.
TTATTTTTGGAAATAATTTTGTGTGATCCGTCAAAATCAGTCGATTTTTTTATCGTCATCAAGAAAATGTACATTTTATCGTCATGCACAAAAAATTACCGTTAACATCATTTGGTAAGATTTTTTACCGTTATTCGTCAGGAAGGTACCCCCATTACGACCCTCTACTATAACCAGAAATTCATTACCAGAGGCTAGTAATGGACTTCTGCTATAACATAATAGTCTCAAACTCATATGACTTCCATTACATGCAAAAGCTATTTCCAATCCTTCATACCGGTAACAAAGACTGCAAAAAAAAGTTGACTGTCTGACGTCATGATTTACTGGCGCAGTGCCCACAGTGGTAGCCGCCATTATTCATATTATAATTAGTAGAAGTAAAATGTTAAGAGCCAAAACATTATATATATATATGTTTTATATGCGCACCAGTGCTTTGTTTTATTTGTGTTGTATACGTTTTCATATAGTTTGTTTAATGTATGCAGATGACATAATTTTAATGTCTCAAACCAAAGAAGGGCTACAAAACTGTTTATCCTCATTGGAACTTTATTGTCAAAAATGGCAATTATCATTGAATATAGAAAAAACTCAAATAATAGTATTTAATAAATCAGGTAAATTATTGAAAGACTGTAATTTTTATTTTGAGCAAAATCTTATCAAAAGTGTTCAAGAGTATAAATACCTAGGTATTGTAATGAGAGCATCAGGTTCTTTCAGTACTGCAGTTGAAGATCTTAGTAAGAAAGCTCTTAAAGTAATTTTCATGATTAAACGTAAATTTCATTGTACACGTAATAATACACCTTTGCTCTTAAAACTTTTTGACTCCTGTGTTAAACCAGTCCTTCTTTATGGAAGTGAATTGTGGGGTCCGTACATTCTTAACCTGGACAAAAGATTAACACCAGGTTCAAATGATGATTTAGAAAAACTTTTTAAATTTTGCACCTGAAAAGGTTCACATTCGATATTGTAAATTTGTACTTGGTGCCACTAAATATGCTTCTAATATTGCCAGTATGGCAGAACTTGGTCATTATCCAATCTCTATATTTGTCATTTTGCAATCTCTTAAATACTGGATATATTTGTATAAAGACCCTCTTTGAATTTTTCAAAATTAGCATATAAGTCAATCGAAGATGTTGATTGTACCTTTCCATGTATCTTCAATAAACACATTTTCATTTTCTAAAATTCATTGTTTTTACCATGTCTGGAATAATAAAGGAACTCTGTCAGAAGGAAAACTCATATCTGCAGTGAAAAGATATTACAAGAAAGATATGGAAAATATTTTTCTCATGTTTGTCAGGCGAAAACAAAACAAATTACGCACATATTACAAGTTAAAAAGGAATATAAACCTGAGACTTATACAAAGTTGAGTATCTCAAAACAATATGTAAGACAGTTATGTAAATTAAGAATTTCTAACCACAATTTACACATTGAAAAAGGCAGATATAATAATACGCCTTTGGATCAAAGAATATGTAAACATTGTATTGATAACAAAATTGAAGATGAGTTTCATTTTATATGTGAATGTAACCTCTATCAAGACGAGAGGAAAAAGTTTAATGATGACATTGTTAATATTATACCATGTTTTTGTAATTTAGATAATTTTGATAAATTTAGATATTTAATGAACTGTTCGGAGACTGATGTTCTCAACAGATTTCTTTTATATATAGACAAATGTATTTTGATTAGAAATTCATCAGTGGGAATAATTGCATAATATTGAAGTGGTTGTTTTGTCTATTGTTTGTTATAAGTGTCACAATTGTCTCTTTATGTTTTATTTTTGATTTGTTTTTCTATGTTTTCATGTATTTCAGCGATGATCCTTTTGTACTGGATTTTATACTGAATAAAATTAGTTAGTTAGTTAGTTAGTTTGCGAAAATCTAAATAGACCCTTCTATATCTATATATGGGAAAATTACAATATAGCGGCAAGCCGTATAGTAGTAGTATATAATAAATGAAAGTAACACTCGATAAATGTTGTGCGTCTGAAGCGCTTTTCTGTATTTATCTTCAATAGAAAATTTTAAACCTGAACATTTGAAAGCCAGACGATGTCTAAATAGTAAATACGTAGAAACGCTAGGAAACGTAGGGAGCAAAAGACCAAAAACGGACATACTATGATAGCTAAGGTCAACGTTGCCTGTGAGAGTTGGAACAGTAGTTTTTGTACAAATTTCGTAATTTATCGGGGGAATTATTTTTGTTTATTATAAATCATGTCAGTTCCGAAGCAATGGCTACTGAGCTGATGATACCCTCGGGAAATAATAGTCCACCAGCAGTGGTATCCGGCTGAAATCGATATCTGTTCATATATCATGATGTACCGATTTGAAAAGATATGATAGGATATTAAGATAAATTTTATTTAAAGTTTAAAGTCGGGTATGTAAAACATAGAAAACACAAGCTCATTGCAAGAGCTTTTATCCGACAGTAAAAACATGAAAATAACAGTGAAACAATTCATTCAAAATTAATAACAGAAACAAGATGGCAGGCATATTTTTAAAGATTAATAACTTATAATAAAGATCTGAACGCATTAAACATTTGCTGGTACATGTACTTTAAAATAATAAAGATCTGAACGCATTAAACATTTGCTGGTACATCATGTTCTTTAAAAACAATAAAGATCTGAACGCATTAAACATTTGCTGGTACATCATGTACTTTAAAAACAATAAAGATCTGAATTCATTAAACATTTGCTGGTCCATCATGTACTTTAAAAACAATAAAGGATAAGAAGACTAAATGTTTTCATCTACAACAGGCACATTTATATATATAATGTTTTCATCTACAACAGGCACATTTATATATATAATGTTTTCATCTACAACAGGCACATTTGTATATATAATGTTTTCATCTACAACAGGCACATTTATATATATAATGTTTCATCTACAACAGGCACATTTATATATATAATGTTTTCATCTACAACAGGCACATTTATATATATAATGTTTTCATCTACAACAGGCACATTTGTATATATAATGTTTTCATCTACAACAGGCACATTTATATATATAATGTTTTCATCTACAACAGGCACATTTATATATATAATGTTTTCATCTACAACAGGCACATTTATACATATAATGTTTTCATCTACAACAGGCACATTTATACATATAATGTTTTCATCTACAACAGGCACATTTATATATATAATGTTTTCATCTACAACAGGTACATTTATATATATAATGTTTTTATCTACTACATCAGGCACATTTGCATATATAATGTTTTCATCTACAACAGGCACATTTATATATATAATGTTTTCATCTACAACAGGCACATTTGTATATATAATGTTTTCATCTACAACAGGCACATTTGTATATATAATGTTTTCAACAGGCACAAACAGGCACATTTATATATATAATGTTTTCATCTACTGCAACAGGCACATTTATATATATAATGTTTTCATCTACTACAACAGGCACATTTGTATATATAATGTTTTCATCTACAACAGGCACAAACAGGCACATTAATATATATAATGTTTTCATCTACAACAGGCACAAACAGGCACATTTATATATATAATGTTTTCATCTACAACAGGCACAAACAGGCACATTTATATATATAATGTTTTCATCTACAACAGGCACATTTATATATATAATGTTTTCATCTACTACAACAGGCACATTTATATATATAATGTTTTCATCTACAACAGGCACATTTATATATATAATAGTAGTGTAAAAGGCCGATTCTGCGGCACTTTCCATTTTAAGGGAAATTTAGCATAAATCCAACTTTAGATTTTTTACAATGTAAATGGACTAGCATTTTAATTAGTCTAAGGGTAAATACAAATATGACTTTTGCAAATAATGGTAGAAACACCTTAAAGGGATGTAATCCTAGGGTAGAAACAAAATATGGCTTTTGCAAACAATTGTAGAAACACCTTAAAGGACTGTGTTGCTACAAGTAAGATGGATGAAATTGAAATAAATAAAGAGATGGCATCCAATAGTGTTGATATAAATATGGATCAGTTCAAAGAAAATGAAGAACTCAAAACTTGTGGTGCTCCACTAAAAAGAAAGAAGGGGCAGTTTTGTAAGAGTAAACCAGGGAAAGATGGGCTTTGCTGGAGACACAGTAAAGAACCACGCCAGCAGGAGGATACCCCAGTTGTAGGGAATATTGTGGTGAAAACCACCATGAAAGAACTTCGAAAAATCGCAAAGAAGGAGGGTCTTAAGGGATATAGTAGGAAACCCAAGGGGGAATTGGTTAAGTTAATTGAGACCAATACTGCCCACAAATTTACTCGCGAAGAGGTTTTACCAAAAGGAACTGAAGACCATTGCCAAAAAACGGGGAATTACCAACTATTCCCGACTAGGGAGAGCTGACCTGACCGAACTGGTGAAGAAGAACATTGAAAATGCCCCCGTTGAAGAGGAAATCAAAATTGTTGACCGACGCGATGCATTGAAAGGTGTATTTGGCACAATCACCATTGAACCCTTGAAACAGCATGATATGCTAACGTTTTTTAATGTAAGTCAAAGCACTATCGCCAGCACAATTTCAGATGCACTCACCAAAAAGAAGGCCCTAAAAGTGCAATTAGTACTACAGGTGGAGATGGTAAAACAAACCCAGCGACCGGAGAAAATATCTACGTCATTCCCACTTTAGATCAACCCTTACCACCATCACCGAATCCACAGACCTTGAGTTGGAAATAACATTTATGGTCGAGAAGGTCAAAGAAAATATGGCTAAATACATGCGTGAAGGTAGTGGGTGGACATTTGGTCATATTGAAAAGCTAGAAATCCACTTAAACAAGTTTAAACCTCTCAAGGGCAGTTCCTACATAGCATTGCCAAAACCGCTCGCTCAAAAGAAAGCTATCATCAATGTGCAGAATACTGATCAGGAATGCTTACGCTGGGCCATTCTTTCAGCCCTACATCATGAGGAAGTTGACAAAAACTGTACCAAACGGGTGGGTCAGTACAAAAAGTGGGCTGATGAGTTCAATTTTGATGGCATTGAGTTTCCAGTCTCGCTAAAGGCCATTGACAAATTTGAGAGGCAGAACACCGACCTAAACATTAACGTCTATGGCTTTGACGGTGTAAAGAAGGGTGAAGATGAAGAAGAGGACCTCCAAATATATCCCCTCAGAATATCTAAGAATACAGGTTCGAGACATGTGGATCTTTTGTTCCTGACCAATGAGAGCAAGCAGCACTATTGCTGGATTAAGAGCCTATCTCGACTTTTGAGCTGTCAAATCTCAGAGCATGGTCATGAACTGTTCTTTTGCCGCAGGTGTTTGTCTCACTTCTCAAGACAGGATATCCTGGATGAGCATATGGAGTATTGCAGTCAGAAGGATGCAGTAAGGATCGAGATGCCAGAGGAAGGAACCCACATAGCCTTCCATAACCACAAAAAGTTGATGAGGGTTCCATTCGTCATTTATGCGGATTTCGAGTGTTTTACGGAGAAGGTCGACACTTGCCAGCCAGATCCATCACAGGCCTACACAAAGGCATATCAACAACATCGACCATCAGGTTTTTGCTATAGGGTGAAATATGCTCACGGTGATTACAAAGACTCAGTCATCTACTGTGGAGAGGATGCAGCTAAAAAGTTTGTACAGTGCATGGAGCAGGAAGTTAGGGAGATTGCTAAGCTTTACAAGGAAAACAAACCTATAGAGATGACCGACGCTGATAAGGAGATTTTGAAGCAACCACAAACTGTCACATTTGCGGTGGTGAATTAGCTGGTGACAAGGTTCGCGACCACGATCACCTCACAGGTAAGTATCGCGGCGCAGCACACAACCAGTGCAACTTGGACTTTCAACTTCCAAGACATGTACCCATTGTTTTCCACAACTTGAGTGGATACGACGCCCATCTTTTTGTGAGCGAATTAGGAGTTGGAGAAGGTAAGATAAACTGCATCCCTAACACCGATGAGAAATACATCAGCTTCTCGAAAGAAGTAGATGGAGCATTGGAGATGAGATTCATAGATTCATACAGGTTTCTACCGAACTCCCTGGAAACCTTGGCAGGGAATCTTACAAAGGAACAATTCGGGGCAATAAAGAAGTGCTTTGGCGATCGATATGAACTGATGATCAGGAAGGAGTATATCCCTATGATTACATGGATGGACCTGCCAAGCTAGAGGAAACACAACTACCACCCAAGGAGGAATTCTTCAGCAAACTCTATGGCACACACATCAGCGACGAGGACTATGCACATGCTCAGCAGGTGTTTAAGGAATTTAGGTGTAAGACTTTGCGGGACTACCACAATCTATACCTGGAAAGTGATGTAGCCATATTGGAGGATATTTTTGAGGACTTCAGGAATATATGTATGGCTAACTATAAACTCGACCCTGCACACTATTTCACATCTCCAGGACTATCCTACGATGCAATGCTAAAATGTACAGGAGTGAGACTAGAACTCCTCTCGGACCCTGATATGCTGATGATGTTTGAGAATGCAACCAGAGGAGGTGTCGCCACGATCTCTCATCGACATGGCAAGGCTAACAATCCCTACATGAAGAATTTTGATAGCTCCCAGCCAACTAAGTATTTGACCTATCTTGACGCCAACAACCTCTACGGATGGGCGATGGTACAATCTCTGCCCACGGGAGACTTTGAGTGGGTAGAGCCAGAGGAGATTGAGGAGATCCTAGAGTACCCCGATGACCATGAATATGGTGCCATGGTGGAGTGTGATTTGGAGTACCCTGAAAAGCTTCATGATGCTCACAATGACTATCCACTAGCTCCAGAGAATGTGGAGATAAATAAGGTGCGAAAGCTAGTGCCTCACCTAGGTAAGCGCGAAAAGTATACTCTCCACTACGGAAATCTCAAAATGTACCTGACGATGGGCATGAAACTCACCAAAACACGTCGGATTATCAGGTTTAGACAATCCCCATGGCTCAAACACTACATCGATCTTAACACCGCTCTCCGCACCAAAGCTAAGACCGATTCTGAGAAAGACTTTTTCAAACTTATGAATGTCTCAGTTTTCGGAAAGACCATGGAGAACATCCGCAAGAGGGTAGACGTCAAACTGGTCAATAGTGAGAAGCAGGCACTTAAGCTTGTGGCCAAACCCAACTTTGATCGTCGGGTCGTCTTTACCAACAACTTAGCAGCCGTCCACATGAAAAGACCAAGCTTAAGTTTGATAAGCCTGTGTATTTGGGAGCCTGCATTCTGGACATCTCAAAGACCCTGATGTATGACTTTCACTACGGTTTTATCAGGAAGATGTACGGTGACAACGCCCAGCTGCTCTTTACCGACACTGACAGCTTGGCCTATGAGATTAAGACCGAGGACTTTTACAAGGACATTACACCACACGTCCAAGAAAAATTCGATACCTCCAGCTACCCTACCGAACATCCTTCAGGCATTCCCACCGGTGTAAACAAAAAGGTAGTTGGAATGTTTAAGGACGAGTGTGGTGGTAAAGTGATGACAGAGTTTGTAGGTCTTCGGGCAAAGTTATACTCCTACAAGATGAACGACCACACTACCACCAAGAGAGCAAAAGGAGTAACAAAGTCTGTCATCAAACAAAACATCACCTTTGATGAGTACAAACAATGCCTAGACACTCAGCTGGAAATATGTAAGCCGATGAACATCATCCGCAGCCGCCTTCACCAGATCTACACCGAGGAAATCAACAAAATAGCACTCTCGGCCAAGGATGACAAGCGACATATTTTGGAGGATGGGATCAGTACTCTTGCCCATGGACATTACAAAATCGAAAAGGATATCTAAAGGCCTCTTTGATTCATATAAATAAAGTAATGGGTAAAAGTAAACGCAACAATTATACAAAATTCACCAGGTATGCTGGTTCGGGTCAAGAATGTATTAATGAATATCGCCAGAAGATGAAACTCTATGAAAAACAAGATAAACTCAGAGACCGTTTGGAGAGAGAAAGGCTGAAGAGATTAAAGAACAAGAAGCTGAAAAGATCTTAGCGATGATGGAATTTACCAAAAATTATTACAGGATTTTACAACACCTCAGCAAGCTAGGATTAAATAAATGAGCAGCATACGTGTGCACAACATAACCCTCCCCAATAAACCTCTTTCAAATGTAGACCTCGTGAAAGCCACCAAGGACCTAGGAATTCCATGTTTCAGAGGGGTGTTCATGCGAGATACCCTACCACCCAGCCCGCGCCGCATCGAATGTGGAATCTTGAATCACGATAGCTGGGAAGGTCCTGGAACGCATTGGACCTGCTGGTATAAACGTGGTCTGGTAAGGTATTACTTTGACTCTTATGGATTGCCACCGCCTGACGAGATGGTGAACTACTTACAGCCTGAAATTCGATATAGCACCGATGAATTACAGCAGCGAGGCTCGGTGGTGTGTGGCCACTTTGCCTATTTGTGTTGAAAGTGTTGGCAACTGGAAAATCGCTGGAAGATACAATCTTTTCACTCTATAAATAAATGGATAAGTTTGGATCTCATGCAAGAAAGCGCGCATCCCTTTGGCGAATGCTACAGGATTTGGATATGAACGACAATCGCATTACTAGTCTAGGACATCCCAAGGACAGCTCGGATGCTGTGACAAAACGTTGGGTAACTCAACAGTTAAAAGATGGTATGCAAGATCTCGACGAGCTAGAATCGGTGTGCAAACAGATTCAAATGACCATCAAGCGACTGGAAAGGGACTTTGAATCATCGAGCAAAGAACTCACAAAAAAGCTGATGGCCGTAAAAAATGGTAAAGTCAACAAGTCAGAATGCGTCTCAACCAACGGTGGTAAGATGAAAACAGACTTGGACATGCGAAAGTTTCACGTGATGAATCTTCCGCTCCCACAAACTGACAACGAACCCATCACCAAAGCCCTTTACGATCGTTTACAGTCGGATTTGGATGCATTGAGGATTTTGTCGAATTGAAGCATGCTTAGTTTTCCAAATCTTTCCAGTCTCAAGGTTGAGACCGGAAAGGTTGTTGAGGATTATTGTAGATCTGATTGTGGGACCCACGAGTTAAAATTCTTAGGATAACCTTTCCACTTTACAAACACCTCATTAATCCCGTTCTTGGTTCGCCTGCGGAGGATCTTCTCTATGCGGTAGACGTCCTGATCAGTCTTTTGAAGTTCGGGCTCATAGAAGGATCCTGAATTTCCTCGCCACTGAAATCCTTGAGGCGATAGGTGGGCGGCTGAGTGTTTAACACTAGGAAATGGTAAATACTTCCTCAGTCCAGCGGGTGTGTATCCCTTCTCGAATGTACCTTTCTTCTTGGTGATTCGGACTTTATCCCCAGCACGAAATCGCGGTGGTTTCATGGTAGGTATGCTGCCGTAAAGGTTCCAATACACCTTGTTTTCATGCTCCTTGTGACTTGCGGCGACAGGGTCATTTTGATGGATCGGTGCTTGGTGGTATTGTACTGGCGAACAAGATTATCCAAAACATTGATGTAGGTGCGTGTAGAGTTGGCCGAAAATATTTGAACATCTTCTCTTTCATGGTGCGATTCCAGCGCTCAACCACACTCGACTTCTCCTCATTTTCGGTGGAGTAGAGCTCAATATCATGCTTTTGAAGCAGCTGATTTACATCCTTGTTGTAAAACTCAGTGCCTTTGTCTGTCCAAAGCTTCTTGGGCATACGCTCCTTGAACACCGCTTGAAAGGCATCCCGCACCGTCACCCCCTTCTTGTTTTTGAGTGGTATCAACCAGCCATATTTGGAGAAGACATCGATGATGCTCAGGATGAACTTATTTCCCTTGTTGTCCCTGGAAAAGGCACTCATATCAACAAGGTCGGCCGCCCAGGTCTCATCCACACCACCCACTACCACACGACGTTTCTGAAACTTACGTCGAACTGGTTTGTGCAACTCCTCAGCTAAATCATCGGTCCAGCGAACTTTTTTTTTTAATACCCAGACCGAATCGAGCTTTGGTACCGATGATGGGTCCGACGATGCTGCGGTCCATGCGTTCGCGTGTGGTAGGGTTGGGAATGGTGTTAAGCGAGGCTAGCATAGCTTTGTCACAGATGGAGTTGCGTGCGGCTGTATCCTTATGTTGGGCATAACAGAGATCGTGGTGATATGCAGCTTGGTCCACTCGATTAATGGGTTTGGACCAAGCCTTTGGGGTGCCATCGGGGAGTAGTCGCTTGCTAAGTTTAGTCCCTGGTCCGGTAAAGTTGTGTCCGGGGAGATGCATTTCCATGGGTAATCGGTTGATTAGTTTGTTCATGAACCCTGCACCGGTTGTAGCAGCAAACTGAGACTTCTTGGCACCGCACACCTTGCAGTTGCCAACCTTCCTCCGTCGCCCGTTGCTGGTAATTGTTTCGCCAGGGTTAACTGTGTCCGTCTTCCTACGACATTTCACGCAGAAGATCATCGTTATTTTATTTAAATAAATGAACGTCGAAGACATTTCCTACAGTGCCAACGCCCCAAGAGGAGCAATCACTACCTCCTTCCGCAGCGGTCGATCAGAGGGTTGATCATTGGGAAGTCGGACTGTGGTAAAACAACGCTATTAAACAACCTACTCCTGCGCGATGGATGGCTCGACTACGATCGATTATACGTCTTCGGAAAATCGCTTCACCAGCCCATCTACCAGCTGTTGCAGCAAGCGCTGGGAAAAGGCTTCCTAAGGAAGATATCCGAGACCTCCTACAGTGTAGGGGTAAGTCACCCTACTCGTTGATTGATGTGGTTGACGCCTTACCACCACCACGACACCCGAGTGGTATCGACACTGTTTTCTTCGAGCAAGGGATCGATGTACCAGACCCCCGGGAACTCGACCCCAGTCGCAAGAACCTCATGGTGTTCGACGATTTGATGCTGAGCAAACAGAACACGTGTGAAGACTACTACGTGCGCGGTCGTCACAACAACGTCGATTGTTTCTACCTGTGTCAGAACTACTTCAAACTACCCCGACAAACGATCCGAGAAAATGCAAACTTTATCTGTCTCTTCCAGCAAGATGCTAAGAATCTCGACCACATCCGACGCGATCACTGCAACGATCTTACCAAGGAACAGTTCGACGCTCTGTGTAAGTATTGCTGGTCCCAACCCTATGGATTTGTAACCATCGATCTCACGAGCCCCAAGTCATCAGGAAAATACCGATACAAATTAGATGAGTTTTATCGAGTCTAAGATAAAGAATGGATCACTTACAAGAATTTTTCCTAGAAAATCAACGGGACTTGGATCGGGAGTTTGAGAATGCTCCCAAGCCCCCTAAATGCGAACACGAGTGGGAGCGTGTGCTTATTTACGGTGTGATCCTGGGATACAGCTGCAGTAAATGCGGTGCTGAGTGGTACAACCGCATCGATGATCAGGATTTCAAAGGAAGGACCTATAATTTCCACTCCTACCGCAAGCCTCGGCAGCCGCCCGGACCAGCGTGCTGCATCAAGACTGTCCGCGGCCATCAGTGCACATACCCATCCATATCGGGCAGTGATAAATGCAAGAGGCACTTGAAGCTTTTCCCGAGGATTGCTGACGGTGCGGTGTTAAGATTGCTCGCGGCAAGGTTTTGCAGCGTATCCACGAGGAGACTATATGCGTACCCAAATTTGCCACCCTCTGGTCGGGCGTAAAGTCCGGATGGTGGGGAGTACGATGTCCTCAAAGGCGTGCAGAGGGCTGGCGAGCCTTTCTGCTCCTCCAAATGCATGGGTCCCAACGCTTAGGGCGTTCGATCCAATGCTTAAGGGCGTTCGATCCATCGCTTAGGGGCGTTCGATCCATCGCTTAGGGCGTTCGAACCAACGCTTAAAGGCGTTCGATCTATCGCTTAGGGCGTTCGAACCAACGCTTAGGGCGTTCGATCTATCGCTTAGGGCGTTCGAACCAACGCTTAGGCTTAAAGTTCGAGCTTAGGGCGTTCGAACCAACGGGGGCGTTCAACAGCGTTCGATCCTATAAATAAATGACGTTTATCAAGATTACCGACCCTAAGCAGCGTGAGGCGCTCGCAAAGGAGTTGCATGAAACTAAGCGGAGCATTCAAGCCAGCAACATGCAACATCGTCTCGACAAGATTGGACTCAGCCGAGACCTTTCCAGGGTGTTCAAGCCTGTGGTTGAGGCTCAGCGGGAAGCAGCTTCACAAATCACCAAAACAATCGAAGATTTACCTCCAGCAGTGCCAGCCCTCCCTCCTCCACCGCCCGAGTTTGCCGACCCACTACCCATCGCACCACCTACAGACACCGTCCTCGGACCTCGAGCACAGCAGTATTTGCAGCTCAGTATGACTCCTTCCGCCGACCACACCTTTGGATTGCGATCTGAAAATGATGGTATCTTCATCGGAAGCTCACCAGTTACTTTTGACGGTGATGATATTTTCGTGGATGGTGTGAGGTACAAAGGAACCCTTGGCCTCTGGGAACTCATGGTGAAAAAGAAACCAGAATCGTTTGAGCCCGACGACCTTCACGACTATGCAGAGATCCTGAAAAGTTCTGGTGCCATGTATCAAGGCAATTCCACCCTCTCGAGAACCCCGAAGGCGAATAAGAGTTACAAGTGGAAGGAAATCGTATCCCACATCTACAAGAAGGATAAGTTTGGCAGTGGGCTGCAAACCGTGTTTCTTCCTTCCAACTTCAAGCAGCTTCTCGATCGCTTGGAACTGTGTGCTGCAGCATACCGAGCAGGAAACAATGGTGTGCGCAACGAAATTGTGTCGATTATCGATGCTATGAAAAGGGGTAGACATATCAGCATCGAGGAATATAAGGCACTTCATCGTAGTATCCTATAAATAAATGTTGCAAATCAAGAAAGGTTACGCTCGAAAGTACGCCTACGGTGGTAAAGGATTGTTTGACACAATCGCCAGTTTGGCTGGACGCATGTTTACTTCCTCTGCCGCCAAAACCCTAGGAAGTAAGGCCGTGAGTACTGCCACCAATGCGGCCTTGAAAGGTGTTGAAAAGGAGCCTCAAAGCCGTCGACCATGTGGTTAATAAAGTGACCCGCCCCAGGAAACGTAGTAAAACCCCTCAACAGCTTAGTGTTCAACGCAAGAAGCCAGAGCAAGTTCGGTTGAACAATCTAATCTCCGGCTCTGGTATCAAAACCATCCACGACTTCGTCCAACGCTATAAATAAATACATTATGTCTAACATCCTTACAATCACCGAAGGGTTGACCTTCGACGAAAGTCTCCAGGAATATCAGGTTCGAGAATACGAACCACAAGCCAGTGCCCAGCTGAACAATGCCGGTGCTGAAATCCGAATCAACATCGAAACCCAGGATTTGTTCCTACACCCCGCCGAGAGTTATCTCGTGGTAGAAGGTCGACTTCTCAAGAATGATGACACAGCATATGCCGATGGCGATCTTGTGTCGCTCACCCATAATGGTATCATGTATCTCTTCAAGAGCATCAGTTACAGGCTTTCCGGTCAGCAGATCGAACATATTAACGACCCCGGCATCGCCACCACTATGCTGGGAATGTTAACCTACCCGACGACTTCTCCAAATCGCAGGGTCTCAACCAACTGTGGTATAAGGATTCTTCCGCCGATGCTGAGGCTGAAAACACTGGATTTGCAGCCCGTCATGGATACATTATCACCAAGCCCACCAACAAAGGATCGTTTTCGTTTGCCATCCCCCTAAAACATATTTTTGGATTCGCAGATGATTACAACAAAATAGTGTACGGGTTGAGGCACGAACTCTCACTCGTTCGCGATTCAAATGCTAATGCCATTCTGAGAGCAGCTGCCGTTAACGATGCGGCAAAGATCGTCCTGAGTAAACTATCGTGGTTTGTTCCTCACGTCACCCCCTCAGACGAAAATAAGATGCAACTGTACAAAACCATCCAAAGTAAATCCAAGATCCACTGTGGATATCGCATGAGACAGTGTGATTCCATAGCCGTTCCCCAAGCCTCACAGTTTAACTGGCGTCTAGCTGCCAAGAGTGGTCGTGAAAAGCCTAGATATATCATTGTTGCCTTCCAAACTAACAGAAGTGGTGATCAAACCCATAATGCTTCCGTGTTCGATCACTGTCGATTGCGAAATATCCATGTCACCCTCAACGCTGAACGTTATCCAGCAGTCGACTATAATGCAGCTTTCAACGAAAATAGGATCGCCAGAGTGTTCAAAGAGGCCTCAGACTTCAGAAAGAAATTCCATAACATGGACACTCTCCTCAGTAATGGTGGTATCAATCCCTCCGATTTCATCGACTTGTACCCCTTGTTTGTGATTGATGTGAGTCATCAGTCTGAGCGTCTCAAAGAATCCACGGTGGACATCCAGATTCGAGCTGAATTCGCCCGTAATGTTCCAGCCAACACCGAAGCGTTTGCACTTATCATTTCAGACAGAATCCTACAGTTTGAATCTGATGGTCAGAAGATGAACGTTGTGTACTAAAAAGTAAATGGATAAAATTCACCTACAACTCCTCTTTGCCAGTCGCCCCGCCGAAGTCTATGCAATCGTAGTGAAGGCTGGTAAACAACTCAAGGAGCAGTATGACGGTATCGAAGAGTGGAAGCAAAAATATGTAACAATGGTCTACCATAAATAAATGGATAACACATTGTTGCAGCAAATTGCTAATAACACCGACCCCAAGCATGGGTTTTCCTTCATCGTCTCTGGAAACGATAGCCAAATCCTTACCCGGTTCAACCCCCCACTACAACTCAAGGAATCCAAGGCCTATGAGATGGCATTGGTAAACCTGAAACCTATAACTCCATCCCCAACATTCATACAGGTAACAATTCCTTCCGCTACTCCCCCGACGATGGTGCCAACTGGTTTCCCATCGCACTAAGCACAGGTTCCTATGACATCGAAGACATCAACAATGAGATCCAGCGGCGGCTACGGCTCAACAAACACAAAACGAAGATCATCATCGATGCCAACCGGGCAACCCTAAGAGCAACGCTGACCCTCGCCAGACACTATCAAGTAGACTTCAACGTTGTCAATAGCATCAACACCGTCTTGGGATTCGAGCGGCAGATTTACACGTTCGATATGATCACAAACGGCTATACGGAAGGGGAACACATTGTAAATATCATCAGCATCAACAGCATTCTGGTGAATAGTGATATCATCCATGGAAGTTATGTGAATGGTACACAGCAGTCTACCATCTACAGCTTCTTTCCCGCAGACGGTCCTGGTATGAAGATCATTCAAACCCCAAAGAATCTAGTATACTTGCCGGTGACCTTGCGAACCATCAATCGCATGCAAACGTATCTCACCGATCAAGATGGTAGGCGCATCGATTTCAGGGTGAACATCTCACCATCCGCTTTCATCTTCGTGAGGTATAAATAAATGACTTATCACGAACAAGGTTTGAACTTGACAAAGGTCAAGCTGATAAACTACAACGGGCTGCCAAAAAAGGTTGTCCGGTCTCCATTCGTTTGTCCCACGCAAACCTGCAAGGTGAACACAAGATGTGGCTCACCACCCGCCAGGTTCAAAAGATCGCCAAGCTCCTACAGAAGGGTACTGGTGGTATGGTCCTAGAGTTGAGTGCGGCTCAATTGAAGGAAAACATGCAGAAGGTGGGTGGCTTCCTACCCATGTTAGCGGGGCTGGCAATGAGGGCACTCCCCATGTTAGCAAAAACCATTCTACCCGCCTTGGGTGTTGGAGCCTTGAGCGGTCTGGGTGGTGTAGCCGTCAACAAGGCCTTAGGGTCTGGATTGTACCTAAAACGTGGTGGATGCGTTTGCACCGTGAAACCTAGTGGCAACGGTCTCTACCTCAAACCTTCAAACGCCCGGATCACCTATGGTGATGGACTCTACTTGAAGCGTGGTCAGCAATTCCACGACGGAGCTGGTCTGATCTTAGGTGCTAACAGCCCCTTCAAAAATATTCCCCTCCTCGGTATGCTCCTATAAATAAATGGATAATTTAGATTCTGGGTACCGGCAGACTAGAGTCGAATGTATGGAGGATCAACTCGATGCAGAAATTCATAAGTATCAACGTAGCTTGAAGATCTACAAACGACTCGACAAAGTAGTGTCTATAGCACAAAGTGTGTGTTCCGTAGGCAGTTTGATGTTGACCAGCTGCACCATGGGTTCAGCTTTAACCGGTATAGGTATTATAGCCTCCCTTCCCCTAGGATCCCTAGCTTGCTTGAGTGCCACTGCCGTGATGGTACTCACACTGATCTCAAGGCGTATAATAAAAAAGAAGAAGAAACACCACGACACCTTGCAATTGGCACAGTCCACAAAATTTTGGTCGAACAATGTATTAGTACTGCTTTGGCTGATGATGAACAAATAAATGATGCTGAGTTTGGGAAAATCACCACCTGCCTCAAAAACTACTACGATGAAAAAAATCAGCTGCGACAACCCCTATCCAGTTTCAGTGAGGAGCTTTCAAAGTGCGCTTCCTAATCCCCAAAAAAGGCTTTCCAATGGGAGAATATCCCATTGGAAGACCTCAAATCATAATACTAGACTCCCCGAACCTTCTTTAAACCCATAACTTTTAACCGTTAACCCTCGCCTTGAAAACTCTTTTCTCGCCATAAAAGTCTCACGCCGTAATACTATTTTCCCGCCGTAAAAGTCTCACGCCGTTATACTCTTTTCCCGCCGTAATACTCTTTTCCCGCTATAAAAAGTCTCACGCCGTAATACTATTTTCCCGCTATAAAAAGTCTCACGCTGTAATACTATTTTCCCGCTATAAAAAGTCTCACGCCGTAATACTGTTTTCCCGCTATAAAAGTATCACGCCGTAATACTATTTTCCCGCTATAAAAGTCTCACGCCGTAATACTCTTTTCCCGCTATAAAAGTCTAACGCCGTAATACTATTTTCCCGCTATAAAAGTCTAACACCATTCATTGCTGTATAATCCAAACAAGACAACGTCACAAAGGCAGTTTGCAACACTGCAAAACGATAACGTCTTAAAGCCCGCGTAAAAGGACTATTGACGTACTGGCTATACAATAAGGGCATTTCTAAAATCTTGTGCGTATCAAATGCGCATGCGCCGTAAAACGTCACACATCATTTCGTTACACTTCACTCCACACATCGTTTCCCGATGTGCTCCATTCCGCTTCACTTCATGATGTGCTCCGTTTCAAACATAAAAAACTTTCCAATCCGGCAAAATGTCGAATTAGAAAATTTTTGTACCCCACCCGGCCCATTATTTTTTTTTTTCAGACTTACTTTCTCACAAGGTTGCAAGAAAAGTACTTCTGTTTGGTCTTTTTGCTAACTTCTAAGCCTGTACTTTTCACGTAGGCTCCTTCCAAGGGTTCCTTCTCTCTGTTCAGTATACTGCAAGCCCACACCCTTGTCGTTTCTCCTTCTCTGTTTTTCAAGGTAAGGATCTTACTCCTCCCAAACTTCCCATCTACTTCTACAACTTCCAGGATTTTATAGATCACACCAGTCGGGAGTTCCTTCCATTTTAGGGTTTCCAGGCTCTGGTCCTTTGCCTTTTCCTCAAAAACATTATCGTTGATAAAATCGTTGTCTGTGATTTTTGAACTTTTAAGTTCCTCCATCTTTTGTACGAAAGCCATATTTTGTTTCTACCCTAGGATTACATCCCTTTAAGGTGTTTCTACCATTATTTGCAAAAGTCATATTTGTATTTACCCTTAGACTAATTAAAATGCTAGTCCATTTACATTGTAAAAAATCTAAAGTTGGATTTATGCTAAATTTCCCTTAAAATGGAAAGTGCCGCAGAATCGGCCTTTTACACTACTATCAATGCACAATATAAACGTGAGAAAAACGTTAATATTAAGCTAATCAAACGATCTGCATACATATATCTATAATACTAAAATAACGAGGTCCAATTTGTTAGCCGGCATGACGTAAAAACGACGATTCAAAGAATTCAACCTTATATATAACTAATATAGGACAATGGTGTTGATTGAAAATTACACCATTACAGGACCTTTTGTTTTCCACATAATTAATATTAGCAATAATTAACAAGTTCCGGATTGAATCCGATACCGATACCAATTGTATATGTCACCTGTTACCTAATATGTACGTTCCGCCTCTATCAGGTACACCACCAGATGATGTATTTGGGGTTTGCTATATACACGAGTCATAATCACACCCCTTTGTCATTATATAGGGATTGACACTACTAAATACTAAATTCAATCATTGCCACATGTACTTAGTAGTTTCCGGTTGTAGTAAAAAATAAATAGGACGGGTTCAAACAGAAAGATTTTGAAAGCAGGGGAAACTATGTACCGTATAATAAGAATGACTTTATCAGATGACAATACGAATACTGAAAATCCAGGTTTAAACTAAGGCGTGAGCACTTTCCAATTTGTAAGCCAGCATGACTTTAACACGACGATTCAAAGAATTCAACCTTATATACTTAGTATAACTAATATAGGACAAAGTTGTTGATTAAAAATTACACCATTCCCGGCCCTTTTGTTTTCTACATAATTAATATTACCAATAATCAACAAGTTCAGGGTCGACGGCTTCAAATAAAAAGATTTTGAAAGCAGAGAAAACTGTGCACCTTATAATCAGCATGACATTATTAGATGACAATACCGGAAAACTTAAAATCCAAGCTAAAAATAAGGCGTAGGTACTTTGATTCTGTCACGACCCCGCGATGTCGCTGGTGTGTTCTGTTACATATAATGCATACACGTTACGAAAATGTGAATCGATATTCTGAGGTCAAATGAGTTTTGTTATGATTATAAACGATACTTTACCATAAAGCTTTGCATATTGATAATTTCTCTAGTGTGTTGGCACTATGCAATTAAAAATTTGGGTAAAATCTATAAAGAATTTGGCGTTTAGGAGATTTTTCGGTGGTTCAAGGTACCGCTCGCTACCTGCTACAGCAAAGAAGGGACCAGGAACGGATCCAGGATTTTGAAAAAGGGAGGAAAAGGGGGTGGGGGGACTGGCAAGTCAACGTTTGTAGTTATATTTGTAAAAAGTCTTTATTTATTATATATGGAGGTCCATTAAGGGGGGGCCAGGGCCCCCTGCCCTCTAAATCCGGCTTGTTGACTTTTTATTCATTATTGACTTGTACGAATGGGTTGTAGATAATGTAGATAATTATGAAGACGTTTAGGCGAAAATAGTAAAAAGATATTCAGTTAAAAGCCATAACTTTATGATATCAGTTTAAGTCACAATTATGCGTCGATCCTGTTGTAGTTTAATGTACGTTGATCGAGTTTAGCCAGTTGAAACACTTTATATATAATGTCACAAATTTGTTGACTGAAGGTATTTTGCTAAGTTTACGAAAAAGATTTTACATACCAACTGGGACAAGTTGAAGTTGACAAATACATACAAAAGAAAAATGTCGCACTATACAGAAATTGGTATGATGTCAATGAAAATCACAAAAGCGAGGCATAGCGCCATCATTCCGTTGACGTCTCATTATCGTAAATTTCATGGAATTTTACTAAACGTATAAATAAGTTCTTTATGTTTAAAAGACAATATCCAGAACAAAATTTGAATTTATTTTATCCGTTTTTCCGCATTTAAATTGATAAATGACCTTTTTCTGCAGTTAATATTTAGATGCCATTTTAAGGTTAAAGTTTTTTAGACATTTGTACTTTTGTTAAAAAATCCTCGGAAAATGGCGAAAAATAACAGTCCCCATCCCGCACCATGCTTATTGAATTTGTGAATCATCTTCGTGGCATGAGATATCTTTTGGAGCCAATTTGTTTTTTCACCAATTCTCCGCATATAACTGATAAATAAGCTTCGTTTTTTCAAGCCGAGAACACACATTTTCAAGCCTAGAACACAAATATTCAAGCCGAGAATTCTTAAACATCTGACAGGAGACTTTTTTGATTAAATTCAGTCATATTACTTCATAATGCGTCGATATTTATTGAGATTTAACAAGAATGCATACGCTGAAATGTCTCGCCTGTTTATCTTATCAGTTAAATTATTTTGAAAGTCTGTAATATGAAGGTTTTGCTAAAAGTATCACATAAACTTAACATTATCAGTGTACTATGAACGTATTACAATCATTCCAATTACTAAATATAGTGGTCCTATCGCTAATAGTACCTGAGAAACAGATCAAACCACAAAATCTTAACATTGAACAATGAACCATGAAAATAAGGTCACGATCATATGAACCCAGCTAGATAGACATGTACACCTTACAATCATTCCATAAACCATATATAGTTATCCTATTGCTTATAGTATCTGATAAACTGACAGAATTACAAAATTACAAAATTACAACAACTTATCATTGACCAATGAACCATGAAAATGAGGTCGAGGTCAAGGTCATATAAACCCTGTACATCTTAAAATCGTTCCATACACCAAATATGATTGACCTATTGAATTATAGTTGACCTAATGCTTATAGTATCTGAGATACGACCACGGAAATTAAATGATTAAGAAAATATATTTTCTAACAATTTTAAGTCGAACGATTGCTTTTGTTTACTACGCAATATGCATGCATGCAAGTGCCCCTCTACTTTGTCAAGAAAAAGTAAACATGGTGGAAAAGCAAACAACATCGTTAAAGCAACCTTTTCTCTATAGTTTTAGCTTATAATAAAAAATCATCAAAGATACCAGGTTTATGTTGTGCTGTTACGCCAATGTCCCAGGTTAGGGCATGGTTGACTGCTCACAGACATGTTTAATCCCACCACATTCTTTGTGTGCCTGTCCCAAGTCAGGAGCCTGTAGTACAGTGGTTGTCGTTGGTTCATGTCTGTCATATTTGTTTTTCGTATTGCCGTTTTATTTTGATGTACGCAGTTTTCTCATTTGAAATGTTTCATATTTTTCATGTCGGGGCCTGTTATAGCCGACTATACGGTATAGGTTTTTCTCATTGTTGAAGACAGTATGGTGACCTTGTAATTGCTTACTACCACTTCATTTTAACTCTGGTGGATAGTTGACTTATCATACCACATCTCCTCACTTTTATATTATGATTTTGAACGCCAGACGACTGTTCGTCTACATAAGGGCCACCAATGGCGTTCGAATTAAAACAGTTCAATTGTTGGTAGGCCAAATACGAAGGTGTAGAGAACATCCTGGATCCCTGCCCGATAATTTGACTTTCTAGACTGAGTATAATGCATGCCCGAATTCGGGTACACATTATGACTAAAGAAGGTATATTGATTCACTCATAGGGTCTTTGCATCGAAAATATACACATGTATTCTAAAACCAGTTGTTGGCATGATACGGGTTATGTTCTTCTCATATATTTTATGATGGTATGATACTAAACCCCTAACGGGAGGGATTGTACTTGATTTTCATATGATGAAGACATAATCTTTCAATCAGTTTAATTGAGGTCTGGAGCTGGCATGTCAGTAACTGCTAGTAGTCCTTTGTTCATTTATGTATCATTGTCATTTTGCTTAGTTTCTTTTGTTACCTATTCTGACATCGGACTCGGACTTCTTTTAAACTGAGTTTTACTGTGCGTATTGCTGTGTGTTTCTTTATTCTACATTGGCTAGAGGTATAGGGGGAGGGTTGAGATCTCACAAAACATGTTTAATCCAGCCGCATTTTAGCGCCTGTCCCGAGTCAGGAGCTTCTGGCCTTTGTTAGTCTAGTATGTTTTTTTTTAATTTTAGTTCATTTATATGTTTTGGAGTTTAATGTGACGTCCATTTTCACTGAACTAGCACACAATTTTAGTTAGGGGCTAGCTGAGGACCACCTCCGGGTGCGGGATTTCTCGCTTCATTGAAGACCCATTGGTGGCCTTCGGCTGTTGTCTGCTCTTTGGTCGGGTTGTTGTCTCTTTGACATATTCCCCATTTCCATTCACAATTTTATGGAACCTTATGTATAGACCTTTCTTAGATCAATGATGTATTACTGCTGGAAACAAAACCTTGTTACATGATCTTATGTAACCTTTAGTTAGTGATTTTTGAGAGAAATAAACAATCGTTGTTTTTTGAATCTTAATTCATCATTATACATTCGGTCTGCTTGTACGCGTACACTCTGTAAAAAAAAAGTTTCAAAAGATCTAATATATCAGCACGTACCCCATAATGCGTAAAATTGTATATTTTCAAGGTTCATCCCTTACTAAAACGATGCCATGTTATAAACGTAATCTTTCCTGTCGATTAAGAAAATATATCATGTATATATTTTCTTTCTGCGCATTTATAGATTTTATATTAATTTTCCATTTTGTGCGGAAAAATACATAAAAAACTGTGTTTTTCTGCTTTAAATAAACACAACACTTCCTTACGTATCGTTTTACATGTGTCCTTTCGTCACTGAACGGTAACAGGAGCGTACGTTTACGATAACAGGAAAGGCAAATGACTGCGGTAAAAGTAAAGACACTTTACATGTATAATGAAGAGACAGAGTAAATAGTTTTTAAAGGTGGCACTGCAGTTAGTTCTGTTATACAAAAATAGGTATTATCCCACCCACTATATAATATATTATATTATATATATATGTACTTCGTCTCAAATTTAGCCCAGCAATGTTAGATCTGCAATGTTGGTGAAATAATCTAACAAAAAGTGGAATATACAAAATATATGGAAACATATTTTTATAATCTTAAATGGTATTATTTTCAGTTAAAAATATCATATGCATACCAGTTAACCAGTCGTCCTGAACATGCATGAAATATTTGTCACTGGACGTTAAGCAACCAACAATCATCAATCAATCTAAAAACTAAAAAAAAGCATGTTGACATAATCTATTAAAAGTTTTAAAGCCTACTGGGTATTCTTGGATATTTGTTTGTAATAACTTTTGTGTTGCCATAGAGAATATTTATGTTTGCACCTGATTGTCAGGTAAGTAACATGCTAACTTTCAATAATTGGAAAAATACAACATTGTATGTAATGATGATGTATGACACAAGATTGGTTACACCGTTTATATTTTAATTTGAAATAGTTGACATTCCAACACCGCATGTATATTATAGAGTACATGCAAGTATAGATCTCCCAGTTGATACAATATATCATGAATTACGTTTCCTATCACGACTTCCTTGATAGAGAATTTCAGCTTACAAGGCCAAATGAAAAACTTAAGGCATTCCTTCGGACGTTTTACGGACGCCATCATTATTTGTGTTCTATTGGATGTTGTCTTTTTGTCGCCATTTTTTTTGCCGTAAAGATGTCTGTTTTTCTTTGACTTATGTTTTTATATCGTCCTCGGTTAAGGACGCTGTGTGACTGATTTTACATCATCACTAAGCTGTATACATATGATAGCCAGTGAGACAACTTCCACCCGAGTCAATAACTTGAGGTCACCGGAAAGCAAAACTGATACCTAAGCTATAACTAAGCTATGAACGTCATGGATAACAAATAGGGTGTCAGTGAACGGCTTCTATTTTTATTTTTATGAATACGACAATTAATATGCATAAATTTTACTTTGACAACGTGCCAAAGAAACTCGAATAAATTTACGAGAAAGAAGTGCAAAGTTTCAACAATTATAGTAGCATTAGGTTATTTTATTTTTCAAACACATGATTCTACTCTGTTGTTATATGCTGACTCATTATAAAGGTATTTGGCTTGACCATATATTTGGTTTCTTAGTAATGTAAATTTTGAATGTTATCAAACAAAAATATGGAGCGAGATTATATATAATTTGTTTTTGTTTTATGCATTTAAAGGACAAAGCAGTGGATTCAAAACACAATTGAATGTGGATGTGTACCCGATTTTCCCTTCATGATAACGTCGTTACCCATTCTTAGAATATTGCTTTTTTATATAAATAAGAAAGAAGTAAAATAACAAGAATACCGAAATTCAAAACGGAAAGTCCCTTATCAAATGGCAAAATCAAAAGCGCAAACACATCAAACGAATGGAAAACAACTGTCATATTCCTAACTTAGACAGGCATTTCCTTATGTAGAAAATGGTGGATTAAACCTGGTTTTATAGCTAGCTAAACCTCTCACTTGTATGACAGTCGTATAGAATTTCTATTATATTGACAACAAGGTGTGAGCAAAACAAACAGACATAATAGGTTAAAAAGGTCAAAAATTGGGATACAGCAGTCAACATTGTGTTATAAACTTAATCACTATAAAACAAATAACTATTTTAACAAAGAAAAACAAAATGGCATAAAGACACTCTATAGACAAAGTACATAAGCAAAAATTAAAGACAAGAATACAAAAATGATTATCTTTGTTTTTCGTTAATTGTTTTGTTTTAAATTATATTTAGGCTGTTAGTTTTCTCAATTGAATTGTTTCGTATTTTTCATGTCGGGGCCTTTTATAGCAGACTATATGGTATGGGTTTTTCTCATTGTTGAAGGCCGTACCGTTGCCTATAATTGCTTACATCCACTTTATTTGAACTTTGGTGGATAATTGTCTCATTGGCAATCATACCTCATCTCCTTATTTTTATATAGCACAATAACACAATGGCGGGATGTATAAATACCGAGCCACGCCAAAAGTATATCACCAAAAATGAACTTAACAGTAAAGGTTAAAAAAGACAAATAAAAGAACACTATAACTCGTAATTAAGATGACAAACAACGTCAGTACCTAGAATCTATACTTCAAGACCATCATGTATTATTTGTAAAGTTTCTACGGAATATTTAACAACGAGGTCTTGGTATCTTTTGCAAATTCATAAAAGCTCTTCGTACGCACCAAATTTATATAAAGTAATATTTTCATTTGAACTGCTTTTGTTCTGATGCAATCAACAGAATATAATGGATCAGTGGTTATTAACTGATGTCATCAACAGAATACATTGGACCAGTGGTTATTAACTGATGTCTCCAACAAAATATATTGGACCAGTGGTTATTAACTGATGTCTCCAACAGAATATATTGGATCAGTGATTATTAACTGATGTCACCAACAGAATATAATGGATCAGTGGTTATTAACTTATGTCATTAACAGAATATATTGGAACAGTGGTTATTTAATGATGTCAACAGAACACATTGGATCAGTGGTTATCAACTGGTGTCATCAACAGAATATAATAGATCAGTGGTTATTAACTGATGTCATCAACATAATATAATGGATCAGAGGTTATTAACTGATGTCATCAACATAATATAATAGATGAGTGGTTATAAATTGGTGTCAACAGAATATAATAGATCAGTGGTAATTTACTGATGTCATCAACATAATATAATGGATCAGTGGTTATCAACTGATTTCATCAACAGAATATAATAGATCAGTGGTTATCAACTGATGCCATCAACAGAATATAAAAGATCAGTGGTTATCAACTGATGTCATCAACAGAATATAAAAGATCAATGGTTATCAACTGATGCCATCAGCAGAATATAATAGATCAGACGTTTTTACTGATGTCATCAACAGAATATAATAGATCAGTGGTTATTAACTGATGTCAACAACAGAATATAATAGATCAGTGGTTATCAACAGAATATAATAGATCAGTGGTTATTAACTGATGTCATCAACAGAATATAATAGATCAGTGGTTATCAACTGATGTCATCAACAGAATATAAAAGATCAGTGGTTATCAACTGATGTCATTAACAGAATATAAAAGATCAGTGGTTATCAACTGATGTCATCAACATAATATAATAAATTAGTGGTTTTTACTGATGTCATCAACAGAATACATTGGACCAGTGGTTATTAACTGATGTCATCAACAGAATATAATAGATCAGTGGTTATCAACTGATGTCATCAACAGAATATAATAGATCAGTGGTTATTAATTGATGTCATCAACAGAATATAATAGATCAGTGGTTATCAACTGATGTCATCAACAGAATATAAAAGATCAGTAGTTATCAACTGATGTCATCAACAGAATATATAAGTTCAGTGGTTTTTACTGATGTCATCAACAGAATATAATAGATCAGTGGTAATTAACTGATGTCATCAACAGAATATAATAGATTAGTGGTAATTAACTGATGTCATCAACATAATATAATGGATCTGTGGTTATCAACTGGTGTCATCAACAGAATATAATAGATGAGTGGTTATTAACTGATGTCATCAACATAATATAATAGATCGGTGGTAATTAACTGATGTCATCAACATAATATAATGGATCAGTGGTTATCAACTGATGTCATCAACAGAATATAATAGATGAGTGGTTATTAACTGATGTCATCAACATAATATAATAGATCGGTGGTAATTAACTGATGTCATCAACATAATATAATGGATCAGTGGTTATCAACTGATGTCATCAACAGAATATAATAGATCAGTGGTTATCAACTGATGTCATCAACAGAATATAAAAGATCAGTAGTTATCAACTGATGTCATCAACAGAGTATAAAAGATCAGTGGTATATCAACTGATGTCATCAACAGAATATAATGGATCAGTGGTTCTTAACTGATGTCATCAACAGAATATAATAGATCAGTGGTTATTAACTGGTGTCATCAACAGATCAATGGTTATTAACTGATGCGCAATCAACAGAATATAATGGATCAGAGGTTATTAAGTGATGTCATCAACAGAATATAAAGGATCAGTAGTTATTAACTGATGTCATCAACAGAATACATTGGATCAGTGGTTTTTACTGATGTCATCAACAGAATATAATAGATCAGTGGTTTTTACCGATGTCATCAACAGAATATAAAAGATCAATGGTTGTTAACTGATGTCATCAACAGAATATAATAGATCAGTGGTATATCAACTAATGTCATCAACAGAATATAATGGATCAGTGGTTATTAACTGATGTAATCAACAGAATATAATAGATCAGTGGTTATTAACTGGTGTCATCAACAGATCAATGGTTATTAACAGATGCAATCAACAGAATATAATGGATCAGAGGTTATTAAGTGGTGTCATCAACAGAATATATTGGATCAGTGGTTTTCAACTGGTGTCATCAACAGAATATAAAAGATCAGTGGTATATCAACTGATGTCATCAACAGAATATAATATATCAGTGGTTATTAACTGATGTCATCAACAGAATATAATAGATCAGTAGTTATTAACTGGTGTCATCAACAGATCAGAGGTAATTAACTGATGTCATCAATAGAATATAATAGATTAGTGGTAATTAACTGATGTCATCAACATAATATAATGGATCTGTGGTTATCAACTGGTGTCATCAACAGATCAATGGTTATTAACTGATGCAATCAACAGAATATAATGGATCAGAGGTTATTAAGTGGTGTCACCAACAGAATACATTGGATCAGTGGTTTTCAAATGGTGTCATCAACAGAATATAAAAGATCAATGGTTATTAACTGATGTCATCAACAGAATATAGTAGATCAGTGGTATATCAACTGATGTCATCAAATGAATATAATGGATCAGTGGTTATTAACTGATGTCATCAACAGAATATAATAGATCAGTGGTTATTAACTGGTGTCATCAACAGATCAGTGGGTATTAACTGATGTCAACAACAGAATATAATAGATTAGTGGTAATTAACTGAGGTCATCAACATAATATAATGGATCTGTGGTTATCAACTGGTGTCATCAACAGAATATAATAGATCAGTGGTTATCAACTGATGTCATCAACAGAATATAATAGATCAATGGTTGTTAACTGATGTCATCAACAGAATATAATGGATCACAGGTTATTAAGTGGTGTCATCAACAGAATATAAAGCTACGCCCTCACACCGCGGGCCGACAACAGCTAGTATGACATCGTCCATACCAGCCACTCGTTATACTGTGATGTACCTCATGACCAGCCACGTAACTTTGGCTTGAGATCGAAGATGATGAAATCTTCCGGACTCAGTAAGACCGCTACTAGCCAATCTCTCGACAGACTAATCAGCGAACCTAGCTGAACCTCCTTCGGACCGGCAAGCAGTATTGTCATGACTCAGCGAGCCACTTATGCAGACATTGATGATCCTGAACGAATCACAATGTACTCTACGGTCTCCAGTACGATACAAGGAAGTAATGTTGACATGCGGTCCAGGTTAACAGAATCCTCGCTCGGAACTCTGGCTGAACACATTTGCGAAACTACATGTGAAGCATCGATGTGCTGACTAGGAGTACATCAGAATCACATAGTAGGACATCAAGCATCACGTTAAGGAATCTTCAATCAGAAGGTAGATGATAGTAAAGTATCAGTGAAGATTGTCAGACATATTTGCAAACGAGTTGTGAGATGACCCAGTGAGGTAAATGTCGGCACCGGGCCACTGTATCACCTATGCCTTGGAAAGACTAGAAGTAGCGCCGGAACAGACCTCACAATGTAGTCGTTAAGAACTAAACGCGTTCCAGAGCAATGTAAAGCTAATTCAGCTCGAACCTACGGTATGTTGAACATCCAGAGTACATGAACTTTGGTTCAAACCGACTACCAGATCTGCAAAGTCGGTTGAAATCGTGCGAAGCGCCAGAACCTGTACAATCCGTTCAAACATCGAAGCCCGTATACTTCTCTACCCTTGAACCGAGGGTTGACTTCGATCGGAGAAACAGGTCCAAGAGAATGGCAGATTAATGCGTGCCAGTCATGGACAAACCAGTCTAGACATATCTCAAGCTAGGTTCAATCAACGCCGATACTGACAATCCAGATGTTACCACACTCAAACTCGCAGATGTCCCACGCTAAATGGATCACTGTATCTTACAAGACTGAGTTGCTGGAATCCAGGTATACACCACGTCGATACCCACCCGAGTCATCCACTGAAATGATGCGATCGTACACAAATTTGAAAGCTCGAGCAGACTGTTCACATTTAACGGAAAGTGACGCTAGATGACATCGTAGACACGTCGTCGTCAATGCTAGTCACCAAGTAAGCCGATAAGTATCGTTCCACCTCAGCTATCGATCGTTACTCAACCAAGATGAACTTAACCGTCCAAAGAATCAAATCTTGCATCCCATAGACATATCGATTTCACCCAGTAGCGTGTCCACTCGAATGGCGCGACAGTACTCTGATGATAATCATTGCACTTCATAAGCAGAAGGGTCAAACCATAATGTCCTGGATCACGATGATTGACGAAATGTATCCATCGTACCCAACTCACATAGATGTCACATCAGATTCAGCAGATCAGATACTAAGTCCAATTCAAGAGTGGCACAGAGTCTCATGACTTCAATGCAACTGACTAAAATTATTCAACTGTTGGTCAACTGTCTTTTCTCTTGTAATTGAAACATAAAATATGGTAATGAGTGATATCTGAGTTACATGAAAAGGATCAAAGCTTGCTTACATAATAATGAATGTTCTGCAAGGCTGCACATGTGTAACACAATCAAATTTAAAAATGGAAGGATAAATATTGGTGTTAAGGTTTACATTTCTATCAGAAGTCCCCTAGAAAACATCAACCTTATTAAGGCTACACCTAATTGTGTATTTTTCTAAATAAAAAATATGTCAAATATCACAATTATCTTTGAATAGAGGAAATTGGGGTATGGGGTAGATGCATATGAAAACAGCATTTCATAGGGATAATAAAAAGTTGTCTGTTTTCAGAGTTTCAAAACCAATAAAATGCTCCAGGGCATAGCTTGATACGACCGCAGAGGTCGAACCCTGAATAGTTGGGGCAAGTATGGACACAACATTCAAGCTTGATACAGCTCTGAATTTGGATTGTGATTAAATATTTGACACAGCATAGGTTTCTGACACAGAATGAATGTGGTCTAAGAACTTAAAATTTTAAATTGGACATTCACCTATTATGGTCCAATATCCAAAATCTAAATACATGGTTAGATTCAGCATATCAAAGAACCCAAAGAGTTCAATTTTGATGAAATCAAACAAAGTTTAATTTTGGACCCTTTTGACCTCAATGTGGACAAAGTTGATAACAAGGCCCAAAAATCAAAAATCTAAATACATGGTTAGATTCAGCATATCAAAGAACCCCATATATTCAATTTTGTTGAAATCAAACAAAGTTTAATTTTGGACCCGATTTGGACCAACTTGAAAACTGGGCCCATAATCAAAATCTAAATACATGTGTACATTCAGCATATCAAAGAACCCTAAGAATTCAATTTTGTTAAAATCAAACTAAGTTTAATTTTGGACCCTTTGGACCTTAATGTAGACCAATTTGAAAACGGGACCAAAAATTAAGAATCTAAATACACGGTTAGATTCGGCATATCAAAGAACCCCAATAATTCAATTTTGATGAAATCAAACAAAGTTTAATTTTGGACCTTTTGACCTCAATGTGGACAAAGTTGATAATGGGGCCCAAAATCAAAAATCTAAGTACATGGTTAGAATCAGCATATCAAAGAACCCCATATATTCAATTTTGTTGAAATCAAACAAAGTTTAATTTTGGACCCCAATTTGGACCAACTTGAAAACTGGGCCCATAATCAAAAATCTAAATACATGTTTAGATTCAGCATATCAAAGAACCCTAAATATTCAATTTTGTTAAAATCAAACTAAGTTTAATTTTGGACCCTTTGGACCTTAATGTAGACCAATTTGAAAGCGGGACCAAAAATTAAGTATCTAAATACACAGTTAGATTCGGCATATCAAAGAACCCCAAATTCCATTTTTGATGAAATCAAACAAAGTTTAATTTTGGACCCTTTGGACCTCAATGTGGCCCAACTTAAAACTGGGCCCATAATCAAAAATTTAAATACATGTTTAGATTCAGCATATTAAAGAACCCCAAGAGTTCAAGAATAAAACCCCATTGAAATTGGTCAAGAAATAAGCAATTTATACAAAGTATCTTCTTTTGCACAATACTGTGCAATTGAATATTTCTTGCAATTGCGCAATACTGTGCAATTGAATATTTCTTGCTATTGCGCAATACTGTACAATTGACAATTTCTTGCTATTGTGCAATATTGTGCTATTGGATATTTCTTGCTATTGCGCAATACTGTGCAATTGAAGATTTCTTGCTATTGCGCAATACTGTGCAATTGAAAATTTCTTGCTATTGCACAACATTATTATATAATAATTTACACATCCTGTTTGGTGTGTATCTCCTGCCATATCATTATTATTTGCTTTTAAATATAAATCAGAAATAACCAACTTAAAATGGAAAATTTTAAAGAAAAAAAGGAAAAAAGGAAAAAAAATCCCCCAAATTTTTGAACCCCTTATGATTCATCACCCCAAACTCAATCCCAGCCTTCCTTTGAGGTATGGTACCTTGCAGTACAATTTCAGAGAGATCCATACACTTGAACACAAGTTATTGTCTGGAAACTAGAAAATGCTTATTTTGGCCCTTTTGGCCCCTAATTCCTAAACGTTTCAGGCAATTACCCCCAAACTCAATTCCAGCTTTCCCTTTGTGATATGGAACCTTGTAGTACAATTTCAGAAAGATCCATACACTTACACACAAGTTATTGTCATGAAACTAGAAAAATGCTTGTTTTTTGCCCCTTTTTTGGCCCCTAATTCCTAAAATTTTGAGGCAATTACCCCAAAAATCAATCCCAGCATTCCTTTGTGATATGGAACCTTGTGGTACAAAGTCAGAGAGATCCATACACTGACACACAAGTTATGTCTGGAAGTTACAAAAATGCTTATTTTTGGCCCCTTTTTGGCCCCTAATTCCTTAACTGTTGGTACCATAACCCCCAAAATCAATCCCAACCTTCCTTTTGTGATATTGAACCTTATGGTAAAATTTCATAGAGATCCATTTACTTAAACTAAAGTTAGAGTCGAAACCAATGCGTCTTCGGACTGACGATTTACGCGACACCAACGTCATACCAATATCGACCACAAAATTTTTTGCGGTCGTATAAAAACACATGCAATGAATTTAACCTTGTACAAGTGTAAATTACCTAACACTAGGACAAGTTGGACACAATTTCATTATTGCAAAAGTTAAGATGGTGGCCTACTTATATGTTTATTTTGCAGGTTAATTTTTTTCTTCTTTGTATGAAATTTAGATCTCTGTTCATTTTGTGATCTCTGTCACATCATGTTAATTTCAAACTTTCCAAATTTTATTACTCTGGTATTTTTCCCCTGCAACAATTCATTCTGTCCAGTTCTAACTGTATACATTTCAAATCATTATTTGTATTTATCTTTAAATGATAATTATTACAAGCATACTTCTATAAAAATAAGAAGATGTGGTATAATTGCCTATGAGACATATCTCCACAAGAGACCAAATGACATAGAAGTTAACATCTATATATATGTCACCATACGACCTTCAACAATGAGCAAAACCCATACCACATATTCAGCTATAAAAGGCTTGAAATGACAAATGTAAAACAATTCAAACAAGAAAACTAACGGCTAGTTTATTTCCATTTATCATAGCTAGGAAAGGTATGAATACAACAGGGTGATTTTCACAGGATTTTGAAGTGAAAATTATTTTTCTATATCAATGAAATTTACTTTTTGTCATTAATAATTTGTTATCTATATAATATATATTCTCAATAACATCAATGAAGAAGGTAAACCAAAACGTCTTAAAGTGAAGTTTTCAAGACTATTTTCAAATGTCACAGATTTTAAGTTTACTTAAAAATCACCAATAAATAAGAGGATTTAAGACCAAAATTAAACAAAAATTAAAACAATGCAGCACACTCAATTCTATATGTAAACAAAGGGTATCATAACATTTACATTGTTTCATACTGTCTTTATGAAGACTTCAAATTACAAAAAAAAAAAAAATTCAACATTAGTCAAATATTTATAAAATGTATCAATAAATAAAAATAATTTGTACATATATATATGTTTTCAATTGTCGCTGGTAGTGAAGCCATTAATTAAATGACAGACGGATCATTAAAATGACCTAAAACCTCTACCAATCATCTTCATCGCTGGAGTCATCATCGTTCCTTCCACGAATTGTTTTACTTGTCTTGGCATGTCCTAAAATTCCCGTCTTTTTCTCGCTTGCAACACTTGGTGGTTCCAATAAATCACCGCTATAATTTATTACATCTGCACGTCCTAAACGCCATTCTAACATTTCTGTTGGAAAGTCATCTTTACCTCCCATTTCGTCAAAACCCACAATATAGTCTGTTGTTTTTCCATCTTTAGCCACACACATTGTAGGAAGGACAACAATCCGTAATCTCTCTATCAGAAACGGGCATTTCTCTGCATTGATCTTTACAAATTTAGTTTCCATATGTTTTGGAGCTAAGATTTCTAAATGTTTGTCAACAATTTTACACCTAAATGTACTGTCCCGGTAAAAATGACAAACTACCCGCTTACTCTTTTTACACATTTCAAAGAATTCTTTTTCATCTAGAATTTCAGTGTATTTCCCATGACCTTGTGTCATCCAATCCTGTTTTTGTTTCTGTGACTTTTTCATTGCTTCCATTCGTTTTCTACGCAGACTTTCGAAATCATCCTCATCCATGTTGTCAAGACGATGCAATTCAGCATCAACCTGTTGTTCCATTATCTGAGCTGCCTGAGTAAGCTGATTCTGTAAAGCATCTTGAATCATTGCATTCGCCATTTTCTAGAAAAAATAATGTTAAGGTAGATATATGTCACAATGCTTTAAAAACGATTTTACAGGATGTGAATTATTGTATGTATAATATTATACAATTATTGACCTTTAATGAGGTTGATATAATAATTTATCTACCCTAGAGATACATGTATGATATTCACCGAGGCCAACAGCCAAGGGTGAAAGTCATACATCTGGGGTTGATAAATCATTGTATCAACAGATATCAAAAGTCAAAAATTGTTTTATTATACGACTTTTTATCCATCTCAAATTTTCTACTATTTGCTCTCCTTGTTTTATACTAAATTATGTTATATTATCTGCTTTGGCAGTTGCTAACTTTTATAAGCTGAAATATTCAATTCAATTTACTAAAACAAATTAACACAGAAAAAAGTAGAAGAAAAACAAGAATTTGCAAGACTTTATAAACCTACATCATTGACGTTGCCCAGGATAAATAATCATTTAGTAACTCTTTAGCTGTTTCAAATCTATTATTAACCACATGATTTTTCCCGTGGTGAATATAATGTTTTATCAAAGTCAAAGTCAATTCCCTATGCTTGAAGCCAATGAGAAAAGAGAAATTTTATAGTCATATAATAATACCTACTAGTCTTGATCATTTTTTGGAATCAAAATAACTTGGACATTAGTTATACTCGGATCAAGACAACTTGGACCAGTTTGAATGACAATTTAGACTAGTTTAAAAGATAGCTCGAACCAGTTTGCAAGCTTAGATGACTAGGAACAATCTGAAAGATTAGTACAATTTTCATACATGTACCTATCAAGTCATGTTCAAAGATCCCTTTTTACTAATCCTGGAGAAAATTATTTAATCATAAGTGTGATTGAGCTGAAATGCATTGATGTAACAATAACGCAATGGAATCGTAGAAACAAATACTATTGTAACATACCTTATTAATCACTTCAATTAGTCTTAAACATAACAAATAATTTTTCGTTATTGTTACGTTTTCAACATTATCATAGCCAGTACCTTCCAATAAATCATATCTAAAATTATACTTGGTGTTCTTTCCAACCATTCTGTGTTGATTTTCTAAGAAGTCCAAATAGATTATCTCAGGTTAACTTTCAAACTAGTCTGAGTTGTCTTTAAATAAAGTTGGACCCAGTTGTCATGGGGTACAACCATTTCCTGAGAACTCCCCTACAACTCAATATGAACCCGAAAACCTGTAGATATTAACCGAAAATTTGATTTTATATGGTGCAATACTGCTTTTTTGAATAATTATGACTATAAATTTGAGATATTTGTCATTTTTACTAATAAATGTACAATTTAACTTCAGGAATTTGATTTGTGTGTCTTGTATAACAATATGGCGGACGTATTTATTCAAAAGGTAGATATATAACTATTAGTATTATCAATATGTTATAAATTTTAAACAATAAAGTTATTTATTTTAATTAGAAATATTTAAATAACATTTTAATATTGTTATGTTTAAAACTACAAAGGTACCCTGCACTAGGCACGGGCATGCCTTCCACAGTCCTCACTTAAATTTCAAAAAAATTACGTCCGCCAGAGTACAGATGGGAACTTGCATAAAGGACACATAAATCAAATTCATGAAGTTAAATTGTACTTTTTTTTTTAGTAAAAATAACATATATTTAAATTATAGACTTCATTATCTATAAAACTAAAAGCAGTATTACTCCATCTACAGGAAAGTTTCTGGCAATATTTATTGGGTGTCAGGTTTATCTCAACCCTCCCCCTCTAATTTTGATGACTCGACTAACAAAGGGTAAATAACAAACGGTACAGGAAAAGCACTTTTAAATAAAATTTCGATAAATAGCAAACCCAAGTGCACAAAAAAAAAGATTATTACACCCCCAGTTACTAAATCCCCCCTTTTTTTCATTTGTTTTGTTTTTTCTTGTATTATACTTGGATTTTTTTGTGTCTGACCAATTTTTACGAGAAAAACATACCTTTATCTATGAAACTGTTTTAAGTGAAATCAATTATTTTCTTGGTAGATGTCTTTTTATTTGATACAGATTCTATCTCGCTAGCTGATTCACGTTACTAGTCCCAACGTGAATTGCAAGAACTTATCTTTTGTAACACTAATTTTGATTGGACGGCACAAAATTTGGTACCAATTGAATTAGTTTTTGCAAAGTTGACTTAGTGATGATATAAATATTTGTTTGGGGATCTCAAGGGGTTGCACTAATTAACACAACCCCATTTTAAGATTAGTTTTGTCATAACCTGTTACCTGACTGGTATTTTCACAATTTCTAAGGGTCACTGCTTATCAATTATATAATTTCTATAGTTGTTAACAGAAGTACGTTAAATTACTATAGTTGTTACCAGAAGTACATTACTGCATGGAAGCTGGGACTATTATACTAATAGTATAATATAGTCCCGGATGGAAGCCTATCAATTATATTCTTTCTGTATAGTAGTTACCAGAAGTACATTACTGCATATATATATATATATATATATAAGTCTATCAATTATATTCTTTCTATATAGTTGTTACCAGAAGTCCATTACTGCATGGAAGCCTATCAATTATATTCTTTCTATCTGGGAACAGTATATCAATATATATGTTCCTGTTTCTATATAGTTGTTACCAGAGGTACATTACTGCATAGAAGTCTATCAATTATATTCTTTCTATATAGTTGTTACCAGAAGTCCATTACTGCATGGAAGTCTATCAATTATATTCTTTCTATAGTTGTTACCAGAAGTACATTACTGCATGGAAGTCTATCAATTATATTTTTTCTATATAGTTGTTACCAGAAGTCCATTACTCGGCATGGACATCTATCAATTATATTCTTTCAGTACAATACAATATTTTCATTGTCAATCAAGGACGCCCTAAGAGAGCAGTACTGTATAATTACAAATAATCTATTACAATGATTATTCTATAGGTGTTACCAGAAGTACGTTAAATTACTGCATGGAAGTCTATCAATTATATTCCTTCCATATAGTTGTTACCAGAAGTCCGTTACTGCATGGAAGTCTATTAATTATATTCTTTCTATAGTTTTACCAGAAGTCCGTTATTTACTGCATGCCGGGAAGTTTATCAATTATTTTCTCTCTATAGTTGTTACCAGAAGTACGTTACTGCATGGAAGTCTGTCAATTGTATTCTTTCTATATAGTTGTGACCAGAAGTCCATTACTGCATGGATCCTATCAATTATATTCTCTCTATAGTTGTTACCAGAAGTACGTTACTGCATGGAAGTCTGTCAATTATATTCTTTCTATATAGTTGTTACCAGAAGTCCATTACTGCATGGATCCTATCAATTATATTCTTTTTATAGTTGTTACCAGAAGTCCATTACTGCATGGCTGTCTATCAATTATATTCTTTTTACAGTTGTTACCAGAAGTCCATTACTCGGCATGGAAGTCTATCAATTATATTCGGCTTTCTATAGTTGTTACCAGAAGTCCCGGCGTTACTGCATGGAAGTCTATCAATTATATTCTTTCTAAAGTTGTTACCAGAAGTACATTACTGCATAGAAGTCTCAGTATTAATTATATTCTTCCTGAAGTTGTTACAGCTAGCATGGACGTATGTTGTTACATAAAAACTGCTTTATATCATACAGATATTTTTTCTCAAATTTCCTCAAGGGCAGTACATTCGAACAGAAAATGCTTTGTGTCTTCTTTACAAAGTCCTTTTTTAATATGCACAGATCTTGCATGAGAAGAGGATATTATGTCCTAGATTATCGTCGAACAAATAAATTAATTTGAGAAGATGATCTGTTTACTCAAATAAAATAAATTTACTCAAATTTGCTTAAATAAACTTGCTAAAACGTATTTTAAAGTGTAATTCCATCAAGAAATTAATCATGTTTTACACGGCACGCTCGTTCTTTCGTGTATATAATGTATGATCACCATGATAATTAATCCGATTAACACTTAAGTTGTCAACAATTGTCTCTCAGTTTCAATGGATTCCGTGATTTTCAATAGAAATCGATATTTATTTTTTAACCAAAATATCATGTTAGATCTCATATAAGTTTCATAACTTTTCATTTGTCATAGTATTTTACTATTGTTCTCTGCTGTCTATCCATGTTTTATAAGCTCTGTTTTTGAAAAACAAAATACTAACACAACTTAATTAGTTTTAATATTCTTTTAAACTTCTTCTGCTTCTCTGGATCTTAACACCTTTTATAGGGTAACCATGCATACTTTCGTATGTCGAACAGTTCCACCACCAAAAATATAAAACATAATGAAAATTCAAATTCAAAACTAAAGACATTACATACACTTTTCACATCGGGATTTTTACGTGATCTCCCTAATCACTGTACTCTTGTGTCAATCTATTGTTTATCCAACGTTTAATTTACGGAGTGGCTATTTGTGCCAGGGCTATTTGTCCGGCCATTGCAATGCGCATGTCATTTTATGTGCGTACGGAAGTGCATGTAATATTATCTTCAGTAGCACCAGGGTGGCGCGTGTAATTCGATCACTGTTTTTCAATTTTAAGATCATGGCTGAAAACTGCGATATCAATATTTGTGATAAATTTTCCAGTTTTCAGAATTTAACAATAGAATACGATAGTATGAACTTCAAAGAATGATATAATCTTATAAAAGGGACTAAAAAATAATTGAAATCACAAGGCAAATGGGAAATAAAAGGTAATTGATCGGAGAATTATAGCAAGTTTTCGACTCGCTACAGCTGTATAAATGGTGGAAAAGATTTTCAAAGCAGAATAGTTTATATAGGCCTTTACAATGGCATGTCTAACTTAATAGAATCTTGAAAGTACATGAAGCCCTCGAAGTGGGATATAGCAAAAAAGGGGTGTTGAGGTTACAAAAAGTGGGATGTTGGATATAGCATTATAAAAAGTGGGGTATGAAGTATAGTGGACAACTGATAGGTGGGATCTGGAAAATAAAGAAAAGAGGAATTTGTGAAAAGGAGCCCACTGTATCACCCCCATCCCCTCACGTAAATAAGATAAAATCCCCGGCACTTGGAATTTCTGAATAAGATTTTTACAGTGTTGTTTACTTTATTTTTTTTTTGGGGGGGGAGGGGGGCATTATAGAAAAATCTCCCACCTCTCACTCAAAATATGAATTACTTTATGTCAAGGGGTCTATTATTCTCTTTGACAGCTTCAACCATAATAATTTTGTACCTTTTTCAGCTAGACAAAATCCTTTACGTTAACTTAAAATGCAGTCAAACACGACCCGAGTTTGTTTTACAAGTAATTTCTTCTCCCTTCTTACAATGTAAAGCCATAGATGAAGTAATAAATATGGAATATTTATGAATTTTTTTTCAGAATTCTAATTATTCGTTATCCACATTGGACTACGGTATATACTAGTTTGAAGAAAACAACAATCTCAATTACTAGATTGGGCCCTAACAATAAAGATCACAAAACATTGATTTTTAAATGTCCATATATATAATTTGGTATCCCCTGGTGCTGCTGAAGATAATATTACACGCACACACAAATAGTGACATGCGCATTGTATTGGCCGGACAAATAGTCCTGGTACTATTCGTCCGGCTAGCCGGACAAATAGCAACTGCCTTTAATTTATAATTGTTACAGTAGCTATTTTTTGGTATTGGCCGAAGTGAATTTTGATGGCAGTTGATTCCAATCCCTGATGTTTTTTGGGAAGAACGAATGTCCATATATAGGCATCGGTGTTTAAACTGTCTGATATATAGAAACAGCCAGCCTTATACCTCTGGTCCGACGATCGTTTAGGATTATATTGCATGTTGATGCCCGTCTATCTCTATTAGTTTATGCTTAGCCTAGCTGAATCTTTAGAAATAGCATACATAGATATAAGAAGATGTGGTATGAGTGCCAATGAGACAACTCTCAATCCAAGTCACAATTTATAAAAGTAAACCATTATAGGTCAAAGTACGGCCTTCAACACGGTGCCTTGGCTCACACAGAACAGCAAGCTATAAAGGGCCCCCCAAAAATGACTAGTGTAAAACCATTCAAACAGGAAAACCAACGGTCTAATCTATATCAAAAACGAGAAACGAGAAACACTTATGAACCACATCAACAAACGACAACCAAGGACAGGTGCAAACAAATGCAGCGGGTTTAAACGTTTTAATTGTCTGTTTGATTTACATCGTTCTTCGAAGCTTTCCCAGTGTTTGGAATATTCCTTTGGAGAGTGGTGTTTTTCACCACTCTTTTAATGTTTCACCACATTTGTGACACGTCTATCCCATGATAAGCTGTTGCTTATGGTAACGACTAGATATTTGCTGGCTTCAACATTGTCAAGTACATGTACGTCCGTGAAGTTTGTGTGATGTTTCTCTTATGCATAAACTTGATTGTGTTTCTATGCGATTCGTGTTACTATGCATTTTATGTCATTGACGCTCATTTTCTATTTATTGACCCAGCCATCTTATGATGCAAAAGGTCGCATAGAGTACAGAGATTTGTGTTGAGACAGATCCTTAATTCTAGAACAAGAAACGCTCCAATTTCTGTTCTCAAGGAAAGAGCAAATCCATCTGTTGAACAATTCAGTTTGAAAAAGTTCAGATAGATATTAGGTGCTAGATTACTCATACACTTCTATAACTTAAATGCAATAATATATCATGAAAGTAATTCTGATATAAATAGTAAGCCATCCTAACTCTTGGGACAAAATAGAGTAGGGGGACTAGCCATCCTAACTCTTGTGACATAATAGATGAAGGAGTAGCCATTCTAACTCTTGGGACATAATAGATGAAGGAGTATCCATCCTAACTCATGCGACATAATAGATGAAGGAGTATCCATCCTAACTCTTGGGCCATACCAGATGAAAGAGTATCCATCCTAACTCATGGGACATAATAGATGAAGGAGTATCCATCCTTACTCTTAATTAGAACATAATAGATGAAGGAGTATCAGCTAGCTAGCTATGCCTTTGTACCATAGATTACTAGTATATGCAATTTCTTTAATTGTTGTCAGATAATGCCTCTGTGTCAAGAACCCAGTTGTTGTGTGGGTCTCTAAATAATGCCATGTTTCTCATCCTTCTGATTTTAAGTGCTGGTATTTTAGACTGTTCAAAAAGGACTGTCAAGTATGGACCGACAATTGTTTTGTCAAAGATTGTTATAATTGTATAATTTATCTATTTTAATCCAATGTATGATATTAACTAACATTTGCATGTAATCTTTATCGATCCAAATCATTTAAAAGTTACTTGTATTTTACGCTTAACTATTAACTTATTCTTTTACATTTATATCCGTCTTTGTGTCCAAAAATATTGCGCAACAAAGAAACAGCTAAATTGGCACTAAGTGTTATCCTAAATATTCTTGTTTTAACAACTCACCATTAAACAATTATAAATCAAATATCAGCTAACATACATGATCTACAATTCAAAGAAGGAAAAAGCTGTTTGTGTGTATAAAATGGAATTTTCTAAGTTCAAGGGATGTTATTAAGTCAAAAGTAGGTCAACTATAACAATAGGTAGTTTACCTGTAACTAATTACCCAGCTAGCAATAACCTGTTATAAAGATATATATAGAGAGAAAATACCAAGAGGGCAATCGAAAATCATAAATCAAATAAAAACAGACAACATCATGGTCAAAAATAAATCAGTGATCGGGAAGGTCGAGCGCCATGCGCCATTTGCGCATATGGAACAGAAATGGCGCATAGAGTGGAAAATGTAAGCGCCAGTGTGGCGCACAATATTTTTCGTTTCGTATCTAAAAGTTTAGATATCGTAAAATGGATTTCCGACCGTGTTTCATGTCGTCATATTTGTGTACAAAACTGTGTTGTGTTCCCTCCAATGACATGAGCACAACCTATATATTTTTTGGACGTCGTCTCGGGCGTTTTCCTTCATGTTAAGGATAGCAATGTGCTGTATATCTGATTACCAAAAAAACGTAATTAACCATCATCCATGATCTAAATTTTCAAAGCAAACAACTTTAATTATGTGAAACCCAAATTTAATGTCAAAGGAACATAAACATGAACAAGGCGACGGTACCAGTATTAACATTGTTAATAAAGGTTCTCAAAAATATAGACCTGTCTGGGAGAATAAAATGGCCCTGGTTACTGTATGATGGCAGCAAAATGTGCTGCAAATCTTGCCAAAAATCATTTCAACTAACTTGGAATTTAATTGGTCTAGTTTTCTTATTAACTAAGAT
This sequence comes from Mytilus coruscus, assembly GCA_017311375.1. Lineage (NCBI taxonomy): Eukaryota > Metazoa > Mollusca > Bivalvia > Mytilida > Mytilidae > Mytilus > Mytilus coruscus. The sequence goes on along the minus strand of CM029597.1, from coordinate 649,058 downwards.
TCATTTCTTCTTTCTCCAATTTTGTGCAACAAAATCTATGTCAGCTACTTTTAGTCTGCCATTGTCGTAGTTCTAGTAACTCAGTTTATTGTTTTGCCCAATATTAATACAGAGTAACAGTTATTACTTTTATCTTTTATTATGTTACTACTATGATTGTACTGTATGGTTTGATAATTAATATACATATATGTTCCAGTTTCATGTTTTCTCAAAGAATGAAATTTAATCAAATATCATAGATTTTCAATGATTACTAGTACAGATTTTATAAAATCAGTCCAGATCAGATGTCTATTCTTGATCTCAGCATTTCCTCATTAATGATTCTGTTTATTAAAGTGGTGTTGGTCTAGTCATATATTGCTCAGTTTTATAGTTTTTTATTATGTCATTAAAAGTTTAATTTCTGAGTGATGTTACATTTCATGAACTCATACGATGTCATTCTTAATCACATCAGAGACATACATTCTTTTGTATGTCTTTGGTCACATAAATCTCCATGAACTTAATTAGCTTTTATTCACTGAAACTACATAAGCACAGGAACAATATCCATGATATCAATTAAAATCATACAGGTTAGTACCTTTTGCTGAAATATACAATTTCTTAATTTTTGTTATAAACGAATGGCCCACTCATTTGACAACATGGCCCATTAATTCTAAAAATGGCCCATTGGTTTTATTTTTTGGGGTCCTGGGCCCATGGAAAAAAAATCCTTCCAGATCACTGATAAATACGACGAAAAGACCAGCAAAAATAACAATATTACACAGAAAACCAAAGATAAAGCAACACAATACCTGGGTGAACTCGGTTTCTCTGGAAGGGAAATAAATATATATGTATTTCAAACATATTGCAATATACGTCACAAAAATATCATGACAATATTTTATTGAGGTTAAATGTATGTTTGTACTCATGTGAATAATATATTTTACCGAATGCTTTAAAAACTTTTATCTAGATCTAAACATCTTATAAATATTTTTAAAACATAATTAATATTAAAATAAAAGAACAGAGAAATTGTCAGAGACATCGCTGATATAAACCTTTGATATAATATATATCTGGCTATAATTGTAAACATGAGTGCACTTTTTAATGCAATTTTCCATATTTTTATATTTACAAGGGGCATAACTCTTTAAACAAAAATTGTTCTGAAATTGTGGAGAATTCTAATATGACGTCCTTTTTTCGCTTTGGAAACAAAGTCATGTTCTAATTGCAATAAAACATGGGCTGCACGATTGACGTCACAATTGGAATTGCAACGTCAGTTGTATTTTGAACAACGCCGGAGGTCGAAATTGACAGTTTTATTGATGTTGCTTGCTAAGAAATTAAATAAAATCATTCCAAAAGTAAGTTTATGTATACATGTTATTTTTTGTATCGTTCAGCTGTTGATTTTCTGTAACGAATTGGTTCATCAAATCAAAATGGCTGCCTTTTGAATGTGCATTATAGGTCCGCTTCGAGGTACAAAAGTTCTTAATATTCCTATCAGAATCGAAATAATTCTATCATGCCATGCTTTATGCTAATTTTAAAATGGGTAGGCATTACATTTGTCAATATTTTACACCTCGCTAACGCTCGGTATAAAGATATTGACAAATATAATGCCTACCCATGTTAAAATGAGCATAAAGCATGGCATGAAAGAATTATTTCTTTAATAAAACATAGCCTGACACAAACTCTTCGCAGAAGCGGAATCTGCCGAGATCTACCGATTGACTTTATCACATGATCTTATTTCGTTCGGAACCTTCATTACGTTTCATCCGATTTATCCTTCGTCACTGAATACCGAAAAACGTGAAGAACCCGTATGAGAACGTCATAAACAAGAAAAGTCTCTCCGCATTAATTAGGGAAATATCAATCAAATACTGCGATAAAAGCACATTATTTTGTGAAAAAAATAACATATAACAATGTCAACACCTGCTAGAAGACGATTAATGAGAGATTTTAAAAGGTATTATAGCCCTATTCTCCTTTAAAACGAATTGTGTACTTCAAAACAGTTATCAAACATGGCTTCCGTTTTTGTTTATATATTTTTTTACAAGGTTCTTACTGTTATTTTCAGATTACAAGAAGATCCACCTGCTGGTGTAAGTGGAGCCCCAACAGACAATAACATAATGTTATGGAATGCGGTTATATTTGGGTAAGTTTTGTGGGGAAACATTGTCAGTCTATGAATAAGCAGGTCAATCCCTATTCATAGAAATTATTCAGAGTTCTCACAAATCCCAGCTCAACAATGTTAAAGTGTATTTAGGAAAATTTGAACAGGTGCATTTTACAGGGAAAGCATTGTTCTAAAAGCATAAAACATGCACATGTCAACATTGTCAACTAAACATATTTTCCTTCTTGAATCTAGTGAGAATTTGATATTGCCTTACCTTTTACAATATTGTAGTAACAAATCTATTTTGTCTAACACTTCTGTATCTGTATGTATACGTTGTGGATACCAATACTGGCTTCCCTGTAAAAATCTTCCATATTGAAACTGATTGAGTTTGAATGAAAAGGGTATTAAATATACATCATGTACATGTTTATTATATATTATGTTGTTTTATAAACATCATTAAATGTACATGATATAAACAATATGATATCTATATACAGTCACACCTCGTTGTGTCGAAGGGACTGGACCGGACCAAAGTATTTGACTTAGCAGAGGTTCGACTCATCCGATGTCGAGTATGTCCTCATAAATTTGGAATGCATGAAATATGGTATGAATTTGCGTAAACTAGATACTTTGAACAGTGTGCCTTTTTTCGATATGACACTTTATGATTGTGTTATCAATCTCCATTTTTGGTCCTTCACAATAATTAAACACACAAATTAAATCATGCACAAATAAAATCAATAGTCTACACAAATATTACAAAGGTCAGTCACTATAAATTATGAAATCACTGGCAGAACGAAATAAGTTCTGAACAGTCTCTGATAGGGCCCTCTGCTTTACATTAAATAATCATGAATTAACCATAAATGTCTTAATCCTTTTATTTATTGTAATTAACGAGTTTTAATTCTAACGATTCATTTAATTTCGGCTTGGGTCATTTAAATTCATTTCGTTTTCATCTGATGTGAAATATGTTCAATACACTAACGTTCAGCTTGAACGATCAACAAAGGTGTTAATTACCAGGCACTATAAACATGTCATTTTAACTGTTATCTAACAAGTATGTTTACTCAGCTTTAATCTCTTTTGAAAATGATTAGGTTACATAAGAAATAATTCCAACTTGAATTTTTATCATTAGGTCTGCATCTTTCGAAAATTCTTACTTTCGAACTTCAGACATCAGGGTTGATTTACATAAGCTTTATATCGACGGGTCTATAGAATTTACTCAACTCAACCGAGAATATCAAACAAGTTTTACTTACCAGAGGTAATAATGCATTGATCAAACTGGAATTTTACCGGTTACCGGGACCGAGAAATTACTTCGACTCATCAGAGTTTTCGACACACCCGAGTTCGACACATCAAGGTTCAACTGTACATATTTATTATATATTATATTGCAGTGTTTTGTCTATAGTTTTAGGAGTGTTGTCTCATTGGCACTCATACCACATCATCTTATTTCAATGTAATGTATACAATATGATATATGTACATTTCTTGATTTACACGATGAAAGGGGATGGGCACAGAATTAAAATTCCTGTTTTTAAAATGGATTATATTTTGCTTTTTATTAAAAAAATAAAATGTGGTATTATTGCCAATAAGAGAACTATTCATCATATACACATGTAACAAAGAACCGTGATGTAAACTTCAGGTCACTGTATGGCCTTGAAGTTCAATGATTAGCAAAAACTCATTCAGTATGTTAAGCTGTAAAAGAACCTCTATCGTCTCCCTATTAAATCTGGGACAGTGGTGTTACAGCATGGCTTTAGAACAAACGGTAAAAATCAGTTGAAAAGGACTTGATTCATTAGATCTGCATTACTCAGATGATAATTAACTGCAAAAACAAATGTTAAATCTAAGAGTACCTGCTCAGATTAAGGTTGGTATATTGATTTTTGATAAAATCTTAATCCATTTGAATTTGATATGCAATTATTAACAGATACATGTAGCAATTAACCATTAGTCCAAATATAAGAAAACAAAAGATCCCATTACTGCTGTTGGCTTTTTTTCTGGCAAAGATTGAAATTAAAGTATTTGCATGAACATCAAATAAATCATTGCTCTCTTTTTCAATGTTAACATATTTTATTTAAAAAAAAAAAAGTTATGATGAGTTATCATGAGTATGGATTCTGATTCTGATGAACGCATGTTGTATAAATTTGAAGGCAGCAAGTTTAAGTAAAAAATAATGTAGTATACATGTACACAGAATCATTTGATATCAGAACTTTAAGGATTCACAAGTTTTTATTCCTATCATTTTAATTTGGACTCTGAAAAATCAACAAATCATTAATGATATGATCCTGACCCTTATATCCAATATAATATTCAACAGGCATTGCCTTTTTGAAAAGGCATCATCTATATAGGTATTAACAGGCATGTTGCAGTATGAGCTTATTTTGTTTACAATGTCTTATTTTATTGCTTGCTTCATTAACTTGATTTGTTATTTTTTCTGTTTTAGGCCACATGACACACCTTTTGAAGATGGTACATTTAAATTAACAGTAGAATTCACTGAAGAATATCCAAATAAACCTCCTACTGTACGATTTGTATCTAAAATGTTTCACCCTAATGGTAAGTGTGTATTTAGTACAAACATCCTCAGGATGATATAGAGCTTGATATATTCTTAGGTGTCAATGCAAAAACATCCTCAGAATGATATATATATAGAGCTTGATATATTCTTAGGTGTCAATGCAAAAACATCCTCAGGATGATATAGAGCTTGATATATTCTTAGGTGTCAATGCAAAAACATCCTCAGGATGATATAGAGCTTGATATATTCTTAGGTGTCAATGCAAAAACATCCTCAGGATGATATAGAGCTTGATATATTCTTAGGTGTCAATGCAAAAACATCCTCAGGATGATATAGAGCTTGATATATTTTTAGGTGTCAATGCAAAAACATCCTCAGGATGATATATATCTTGACATATTCTTAGGTCTTAATGCACAAACATACTCTAAATGATTTAGAGCAGACATATTCTTAGGTTCTAATGCACAAACATACTCAGGATGATATAGAGCTTGACTTATTCTTAGATCCTTATGTACAAACATCCTCATGATGATATAGAGCTTGACATATTCTTAGGTCTAAATGCACAAACATACTCTAAATCAAAATGATATAGAACTTGATATATACTTAGGTCTTAATGTACAAACATACTCTAAATGATTTAGAGCAGACATATTCTTAGGTTCTAATGCACAAACATCCTCAGGATGATATAGAGCATGACACATTCTTAAATCCTAATGCACAAACATCCTCAGGATGATATAGAGCTTGACTTATTCTTAGATCCTTATGTACAAATATCCTCAGGATGATATAGAGCTTGACATATTCTTAGGTCTCAAAACTCTCAATGCACAAACATACTCTAAATGATTTAGAGCAGACATATTCTTAGGTTCGAATGCACAAACATCCTCAGGATGATATAGAGCTTGATATATTCTTAGGTCTTAATGCACAAATATACTCTAAATGATTTAGAGCAGACATATTCTTAGGTTCTAATGCACAAATTAAACATCATCAGGATGATATAGAGCTTGACATATTCTTAGGTCCCAATGCACAAACATACTCAGGATGATTTAGAGCTTGACTTATTCTTAGATCCTTATGTACAAATATCCTCAGAATGATTTAAGAGCTTGATATATTCTTAGATCTTATGTACAAATATCCTCAGAATGATTTAAGAGCTTGATATATTCTTAGATCCTTATGTACAAATATCCTCAGAATGATTTAAGAGCTTGATATATTCTTACATGTAGGTCCTAATGCACAAACATCCTCTAAATGATTTAAGAGCTAGATATATTCTTAGGTCCTAATGGACAAAAATACTCAGGTTGAGTTAGAGCTTGACATATTCTTTGTCTTAATGCACAAACATAGTTTGTTTGTGCATTAAGACCTAAGAATATATCAAGCTCTTTAAATCATTCTGAGTCTCAGGTTGATTTAGAGCTTGATATATTTACTAGTCCTAATGTTCAAACATACTCAGGATGATTTAGAGCTTGATATATTTAATTTAAAAGTCCCAATGTTCAAACATACTTAGAATGATATAGAGCATGTAGAGTTTGACTTATTCTTAGATCCTTATGTACAAATATCCTCAGAATGATTTCGAGCTTGATATATTTACAAGTCCTAATGCATAAAACATGCTCTTAATGATTTTCAGCTTTACTTATTCTTAGGTCTTAATGCGCAAACATACATTGTACTCAGTCTGATTATGAGCTTAGTATAATCTCATGTCCCAATGAATGTTTGTACAAAGCCATCTGTCTTTGTGTTTTATACAAAATTCAACAATAACCATCAATCCACAACACTTTATTTTTGCGCCTGTCCCAAGTCAGGAGCCTCTGGCCTTGTTAGTCTTGTATTATTTTTACTTTTAGTTTCTTGTGTATAATTTGAGTTTAGTATGACGTCCATTATCACTGAACTAGTATATATATTTGTTTAGGGCCAGCTTAAGGACGCCTCCGGTGCGGAATTTCGCTGCATTGAAGACCTATTGGTGACCTTCTGTTGTTGTCTGTTCTGTGGTCGGGTTGTTGTCTCTTTGACACATTCCCATTTCCATTCTCAATTTTACTTTAAGTTGAAGGAATGTATTTATTTATTGATATTTTATGAATTTGTTTGAAATGTTTGTTGATCATGTACTTATATACTAACATTGTACTGCATTGTTTTGTTTCAGTTTATGCTGATGGTAGTATATGTTTAGATATTTTACAAAATAGATGGAGTCCTACATATGATGCATCAGCCATTTTAACCTCTATACAGGTAAGGTTATACATATAACATGAGCCATATTTACCTCTATACAGGTAAGGTTATACAGGTATTAATCATCAGCCATATTTACCTCTATACGGGTAAGGTTATACAGGTATCAGCCAAATTTACCTCTATACAGGTAAGGTTATACAGGTATTAAACATCAGCCATATTTACCTCTATACAGGTAAGGTTATACAGGTATTAACCATCAGCCATATTTACCTCTATACAGGTTATGTTATACAGTTACCGACCGTGCGAGGGCTTAATAGCCAGTCAAGGTCGTTAAACACCCCAGTAGTAAAATTATACAGGTATTAAACATCAGCCATATTTACCTCTATACAGGTAAGGTTATACAGGTATTAACCATCAGCCATAATTACCTCTATACAGGTAAGGTTATACAGGTATTAAACATCAGCCATATTTACCTCTATACAGGTAAGGTTATACAGGTATTAACCATCAGCTATTGTATCATTTGTACGATATTACATGACATAACCCATTTTACTATGCTGGTATTTTAATGAAAACTAAATAAACAAAAAAACGAATTTAAAGTTACTTAAGTCAAGGATATTTGTTACAGTCAGGCAATCAAGATATTCAGATATGTATGAGTATAACAATGAAATTACCAAACATTAACATGATCATATAATTTAGTGAATGTGGAAATGTTTCTTCATAATATGAGTAAATTATATTATAAGGAATTGAGTGATTATTGTCTTAAGTTTGTTGCCTCCCTTACATGCAGGTGCAAGATGGTGAAAATTGTACAATGAGAAAAACAGAACACATATTATTTTGGTCTCGTATGCCTGACTTTAAAACTAGTTGATTGTTATAGACATTACTTTAGGTCATCCACATCATTCATTTATGTCTGAATGTTATAGACATTACTTTAGGTCATCCACATCATCCATTTATGTCTGAATGTTATAGACATTACTTTAGGTCATCCACATCATCCATTATGTCATCCTAGCACATTATTGTTTGTTTTTGATTTTAGTCTTTACTTCACGATCCAAATCCAAATAGCCCAGCAAATAATGAAGCGGCTCAGTTATATAGAGAAAATCGTCGAGAATATGAGAAAAAAGTAGCATCAATAGTGCAACAAAGCTGGCAAGATGACTCGGACGATGAGGAGGACACAACTAAAGAATTGTCATAGCAACGGCTTTCATTAATTAGACATGCGATATTTTTTGTTACAGTTAAAAATCTCTCCATTGATAATGTACACATATCTTTTCCTTTTAAGGGGTTGTCTCAGAACTTTTTCCTTACATGTATTTGGTGCAGTTGATGTTGAAGTGCATGTAGATGTTATAACTAACATTATTTTACATCAGTATTTGAACAAATATTGAGCTTTTAAGTCTGAAACTCAGAAAATAGAATCATGCCATTTGAATTTGTTTCCTATTTACTGTTGAGGTAAAGTATTTTAATAACATTAAAAAAATGTTAAGAGACAGCCCCTTACAGTCATTTCTGATAGGGCAACATGTGTTTGTTAATGTTAACTTTGATGAATTAGTACCATTTAGATGTGTTCCTGTCTTTTATCTTGTTACGTAGAGTGTGAGGTATGGTATTGTTTTAGTAAGCACAAATACAGGTTTAACTAAACATATACCTGACACATGAATTATTTATCATATGTGGGTAAATATCTCATCAGGTTTTTAATCAGTTGTAAAACCAGCCAATCAAGGAATTGAAATACAATTTTATTTTATTTTCACTTGTGTTTTATCACATATTTTACAAAAATAATCTTATGATTGAGAATAATCTTAATCAAAGCATTTTTATGATCAGATTTCTGAAATGTGAAAGTTTTTAGGAAGTTTTCTGTGATAATGATTTATGTAGTATGACTTAAACATTTCAGAGATCTTGATCATGTTGGTAAGGGAATAAACTTGTCTGTATTTTTTCTCTCGCCTGCAATGATGGTCATAGAAGTGAGACTTGGGTGTGCTGTTACCAAAGTCAAGGTCACAGACAAGACAGATAGATCTCTGTGTTAACAATTCAAGTCAAAGTCACACAGACAAGACAGATAGATCTCTGTGTTAACAATTCATGTAAACATTAGTAGTTTAATGGTCAAAAACAACATCAATGGACGTTTTCATATAGTCATTAAAATGCTGTAAATTGTGAATTAAAGTTTAGTCCCCATTTGGGTATAATTTCAGTCATTGCTTGATGAACCAAATCCAAATAGTCCTGCAAATAATGTGGCAGCTCAGCTATACAAAGACAATAAAAGAGAGTATGAGAAACGAGTTAAAGTTATCGTAGAAGAAAGTTGGATATTTCATGGTTCTATTGATGATGATTGACAAACATGGTCAGGTCTACATACATCAGAATTATACCAATTTTTTATTATAAGAAATTTTAAAACACTACTAACATGACTAACTGAGTTAGTTGATATAAAGACTTTTTGTCTATTCGTATGTAAGACATCTTAGATCTGTATTATTTGAACGATTTCTCCCATATTCTGAATATAATTATGCCCTTTCATTGGAAAAGTTTATATTAAAATAACTTAGTACTGTCACTAGACAGGTTTCAATCCAGCAATTCTGAAAAGGGGCAAACATTTGAGCACAAAATATAGTTGGAAGTTGAAATAAGGTGGTGGGGGACAGATTTGATTTTTTTACTTCATATTTACCTTCATTTGTCACCGAAAAGGATATGTGTTGTAACCCTTTTTATGGTTATGTGGATTAAAGGAGACATGGGTATATGTCAATGAGATGGCAATTCATGACACTTCGTCACAAATGTTTGCAGGTTAGATTGTAAAAGTAAAGGAACCTATGATTCTTATTCCTTACATCATGATTTGAACATTTTTATGGCTTTAACTAACATTGAGGTAAATCTTTGACCTTGGTGCTTAATTAGAAGTAGTATATACAACAGGTAGACAAATGTCTATATGTATTAAGTATTATATCAGAAGTGCTGTAATTTATAATGATAGGAAATTGTATGTGTACAAGTGCATCTGCATAAGACTATTTTGTTTTGTTATATACCTATTATATCATCAACTTCTCTACAGTAGTCAGTTATTACTAGTCTGTGGTAACAATTGTTTTATAGTATATCCATGGCAATTTGTCGTCATTCTTTATTTGTCAGAATAACAGCTCCATAATGTGTATTTAATAAAATAACGATACAATGTATATATCATTAGTTTGAAGTAGAATATTAATCCACAGTCACCTTTGAGTAACTGACCTTTCCGTTAATCCATTAGTTCTGTAATGATAGAATATTCCTAATAGTGACCATTATATCTGTTCATTCATTATTAAGTAATTATTATCATTTGACTATTTATACAAGTGGTACAAATATGTAAAACTTATTGAAGTTGTTTAGTAATGTTTTCATGAGGGTCTGAATAAAGTTTACAGAATGGAGAATAATGGGTCTAGAATGTAAAAAAATAGAGATTAAGAGACCAAAAAAATAAAGAATAGACAAAAATGGCCTAAATATTGTAGATTAAAGAAATAAAGCCCTTTTTGAATACATAGACACTGAAGAGAAATTGATGATATTGTTTATTACTTTGTGGACACACAAGTAATAAATTGAGTTTATCTAGGATACAAATACTTGTTTTTTTTTGTGCAGATTTCAGAATAATTATTGTATTATTATTATTGTTTTGTAATTACCGGGGATACTATTCAGAGTAATATAATATTTATGAATTAGAAACTTTTTTAAGGCAGATCTTATTTTCATTCTTGGTAATTTTAAACATGTGGAAGGTAATTTTAAGGGAGTCTAGAGGTTAAAATACCCTTGCAATGAATATATCTATGAGAACATATAAACTGTATGTTATAATTGAAATAAATGGAATCGAACAAGTTAAATCTCCTAGCCTAAAATTAAAGTAATATTTTTTGCTTGAATAATTTAAAATCATAATTACACTTGAACGATTAATGTTAACATTTCTTTGGCTACTTACATGAAAATATATATTTATGTTTTTCACTTTAAAACCATGTATCCCTGAGTAAAATGCTTTGGTTGTTTTTGTTAATGTATAATGTTGCCTGTATCATAAAGAATCATGGAGTATGAATTTTCATGAACTAAGTACATCAAGATTCTTATTTAAGTATTTCATTCTGCATTTTATTGGTCACATTACATCACTTAAAGACTTCTGTGTTATTATATAACTAAAAGACTTCTGTGTTATTATATAATTAAAAAAAGACTTCTATGTTATTATATAACTAAAAGACTTCTGTGTTATTATATAACTGAAGGACTTTTGTGTTATTATATAACTTTTATTGTTAATTTTATCAGTTATATAGACTACTTTCACACCCATTGCTGACAATTACATATTTTAATAAATGTCCGTTTACATATTTAAGACAAAAATGTAAATGTAATAATGTGACCTTTTTAAAGGACGTATAACGTGTGGTATATACGATTTCAGGGTCATATTATTCTAAATGAAACCTTCTATAATTGAACTTGGATATTAACGATTAGCAAAAATGATGTCTGCAAATCTTCAAATACTACATTGTTATCTCAATTCTAATGCAACAGAAAAAAATCTCTTATGTCATATATTTATAACACATTTACATGACGTCTGTGCTTGCACACACAATTTTAGGTCATCAATCAAGGATTTGATCATTTTGATGATCTAAAATTTTGTGGCATTATCCAATTAAAATGAACATTATAAATAGTGTTATGAAGCACTCTGTCAGACCATTATTATATCATTATCCAATTAAAATGAACATTACAAATAGTGTTATGAAGCACTCTGTCAGACCATTATTATATTGATGTCATATTCTGGGTTATAGTTATTATGTAATGAACTAATGCACTCGAGTGAACTTCTGCGTATTATTTCCGTATAATATTCATGATCTGTTTATCATGATTTATTGAGTTTTGTTTCATTTTTTTGTAGTGATCATTGATAATGTCTTAAAATGAGACATTAAAATTGAAAAAAAAGTTTGTTTGTCTTATTATTTCACATTTTCGCTAGCCAAGGGGTACGATTAAGTCACCTCCTCTCTACCATTGGCGGATTAAGATATAATTTCTGATCGACAAGGTAATGATTTCCATTGGTCGCAGTTGTAACTGGCTGCATCCAATCAAAAAGTGCCTTTAAGATGATCATGTGTAAAGGTAGAAAATGTAAATAAACAATTGCCACGTGCTGATTGTGCAACTAGTCTTTACCCCCAAAACATTGGACAATATTTAGTGACAATTTTAAAGTTCTTAACTAATTGGAGTTTCTGGGTATGTTTCTCACGCAAATGTTGGAATGTCAATGTATATTTTTGGTTCCTGCTTCAAACTGTAAACACTAGACATAACCATTTTTACACATCCACACTGAAGAGATTGCAAGTGCTGCCATTGGTCAAGAATGATGTAGTCGGAATTGGCGTGACTTTTATCTACCAATAGATGGTGTAGCATTGTAATTACAAATGTTGGCTTAATCTGCCAAGGGTTGAGAGGAGGGGACTGGATCGTAACCCTTGGCTAGCGAAGATGAATATTTCAATATCATCTCTGAAGGTCATTGTGAGCTATTGCTAGTTTGATCTCTGCCAGCTTCCTCACTAAGCTCTATCCTTGACTCTTTAATTCTTACTCTAAGCTGATCAGTCTTAATGAACTGAAGAGAAGAGAAAGATTATATAAACGCAGGACACAAAATACCAACACGCACCCAACACAACGCAAAAGACAAAGGAATAGCATCTCTATAATATATCCACTTATGGAGTGCGGGGCTATATTACAATCACCTAGTCCACTTGATCGTCTAACGTAAATATTATCTTCTCACTTATCACAGAATGACTTCATATTTGATTGAATATTATATGGACAGTGATGAGTTGTAAGGTATGAACAATGTTCAGATCTGTCAGATTGTATATTATATTGTCAGTGATGAGTGGTAAGATATGAACAATGTCCAGATCTGTCCGATTGAATATTATATCGACAGTGATGAGTTGTAAGGTATGAACAATGTTCAGATCTGTCCGATTGAATATTATATCAACAGTGATGAGTTGTAAGGTATGAACAATGTTCAGATCTGTCAGACTGAATATTATATGGACAGTGATGAGTGGTTAGGTATGAACAATGTTCAGATCTGTCCGATTGAATATTATATGGACAGTGATGAGTTGTAAGGTATGAACAATGTTCAGATCTGTCCGATTGAATATTATATGGACAGTGATGAGTTGTAAGGTATGAACAATGTTCAGATCTGTCCGATTGAATATTATATCGACAGTGATGAGTTGTAAGGTATGAACAATGTTCAGATCTGTCAGATTGAATATTATATGGACAGTGATGAGTTGTAAGGTATGAACAATGTTCAGATCTGTCAGACTGAATATTATATGGACAGTGATGAGTGGTAAGGTATGAACAATGTTCAGATCTGTCCGATTGAATATTATATGGACAGTGATGAGTTGTAAAGTATGAACAATGTTCAGATCTGTCCGACTGAATATTATATGGACAGTGATGAGTTGTAAGGTATGAACAATGTTCAGATCTGTCCGATTGAATATTATATCGACAGTGATGAGTTGTAAAGTATGAACAATGTTCAGATCTGTCCGATTGAATATTATATGGACAGTGATGAGTTGTAAGGTATGAACAATGTTCAGATCTGTCAGACTGAATATTATATCGACAGTGATGAGTTGTAAGGTATGAACAATGTTCAGATCTGACCGATTGAATATTATATCAACAGTGATGAGTTGTAAGGTATGAACAATGTTCAGATCTGTCAGACTGAATATTATATCGACAGTGATGAGTGGTAAGGTATGAACAATGTTCAGATCTGTCCGATTGAATATTATATGGACAGTGATGAGTGGTAAGGTATGAACAATGTTCAGATCTGTCAGACTGAATATTATATGGACAGTGATGAGTGGTAAGGTATGAACAATGTTCAGATCTGTCCGATTGAATATTATATGGACAGTGATGAGTTGTAAGGTATGAACAATGTTCAGATCTGACCGATTGAATATTATATCGACAGTGATGAGTTGTAAAGTATGAACAATGTTCAGATCTGTCCGATTGAATATTATATCGACAGTGATGAGTTGTAAGGTATGAACAATGTTCAGATCTGACCGATTGAATATTATATCAACAGTGATGAGTGGTAAGGTATGAACAATGTACAGATCTGTCAGATTGAATATTATATGGACAGTGATGAATTGTAAGGTATGAACAATGTTCAGATCTGTCCGATTGAATATTATATGGACAGTGATGAGTGGTAAGGTATGAGCAATGTACAGATCTGTCAGATTGAATATTATATGGACAGTGATGAGTTGTAAGGTATGAACCATGTTCAGATCTGTCCGATTGAATATTATATCGACAGTGATGAGTTGTAAGGTATGAACAATGTCCAGATCTGTCAGATTGAATATTACATGGACAGTGATGAGTGGTAAGGTATGAACAATGTTCAGATCTGTCCGATTGTATATTAGGTAGCAATACACAGTTAGGAGTTTGGTTTCGCATTTTGGCCCCGTGGATTTTTCAAATATGAAAGTTATTGTGTAATAAAATTCATTTTAGACAGCTGAGTACTAATTTAGCCTTCAAAGGTGGTTTATAAGAACATCAAGATTATTTTTTCCATGTTTTATGGGCTATTTTCTGTTTGACTCTCCGTATTTTCATAGCTAGACCGGTCATCGGTCCAGAAATTAATGTAATGTTTACAAACACTTTTTTTCTACACGAAGTTTTTGACGCAATTTTACAAAAAAATGAGAAGAAAGACATATGATTTTCATTGGATTTATTGAAAGATATATGTGAACAGTTTCAGAAAAGGTATTACTTGAAGTGATTGAAATTCTACTTTTGGTCAAATTTTGGAAATATGTGACATCTTTTCCCCTTTGCTATATTTTATAACAAAAAAATGCAGATTGTTGCCATGGATACACCAAACAGAAATTATATTTTACCATTTTATATACTGGATATGAAATCTATGGAAGATTCTGATTACATACATATGCACATATGTGACACAAACAGTAAGCTTAATATTGTAAGAAGGAGATGAAAAGGGGATGGTAAAATTTATGAGGGAAATGGCATACTTACCAAGCTCAGAATTGTATAATTTAAGACTTTTCATACCACAAATATATTGATATTTAGATTCTAAATCAACCTCTGAAGGGATTAAGTGTTTAAGAATGACAATACATGTCAATTTTATTGTTGTTTACAGTCCTTATCAACCAAAATAAGACATTTTGACACAAGGCTTATAATTGTACTCTATTTGCTTAACCCTTGCTTCTGAAGGATTGCGCAGTATGTAGTAGCCTAAGTATTGAATGTTTTGTATTTTTTCTTGCAAATATATCAAATTATTATTTTTATCAAGATTTCATGTTACATTTTGACATATATTAAATGTATAGTTGATTCAGCTGTAAGAAATTGATTCCCCATTACCAAGTTTTTTAATCAAGTCTTTGGTATACATTAAACATAAAGATTAACATTTTCATGCTTGAAATTGTTAAATTTTGTACAATTTTGCATCATCAGAGGTCTTATAAAGATTTTCAACATTAAAAAACTGACAAAAGAGGTATAGTTTTTAAGATTTTCCCAAAAAGTTGAGGTAGAAACAAGATTTTACACTTTGACTTGGCACCTTTCTTTAAATCAGTTTTTGTTGCGTTTCAGTGTCAACTGCTAACCTTCATAAAATATTCATTACTCAACCAATTTTCCAAAATAAAAGGCCATTTTACTCGTTTTAGCTAGCAGAACACAGAAAATTAGTTAAAAGGGAGAATTTGAAAAAAATATTTACTATTAAGGTAGCAATACACAGTTAGGAGTTTGGTTTCGCATTTTGGCCCCGGTGGATTTTTCAAATATGAAAGTTATTGTGTAATAAAATTCATTTTTAGACAGTTGAGTACTAATTTAGCCTTCAAAGGTGGTTTATAAGAACATCAAGATTATTTTTTACATGTTTTATGGGCTATTTTCTGTTTGACTCTCCGTATTTTCATAGCTAGACCGGTCATCGGTCCAGAAATTAATGTAATGTTTACAAACACTTTTTTTCTACACGAAGTTTTTGACGCAATTTTACAAAAAAATGAGACGAAAGACATATGATTTTCATTGGATTTATTGAAAGATATATGTAAACAGTTTCAGAAAAGGTATTACTTGAAGTGATTGAAATTCTACTTTTGGTCAAATTTTGGGGAAATATGTGACATCTTTTCCCCCCTTTTTGCTATATTTTATAACAAAAAAATGCAGATTGTTGCCATGGATACACCAAAAAGAAATTAAATTTTACCATTTTATATACTGGATATGAAATCTATGGAAGATTCTGATTACATACATATGCACATATATGACACAAACAGTAAGCTTAATATTGCAAGAAGGCAATGAAAGGGGATGGTAAAATTTATGAGGAAAATTTTAATATTTTTCCTAACTGTTTATTGCTACCTTATATCGACAGTGATGAGTTATAAGGTATGAACAATGTTCAGATCTGTCAGACTGAATATTATATTGGCAGCGATGAGTTGTAAGGTATGAACAATGTTCAGATCTGTCTGATTGAATATTATATGGACAGTGATGAGTTGTAAAGTATGAACAGTTTTCAGATCTGTCAAATAACTACATTATGTTGAAAGGACTTTAATTATCAAATCTGATATAAAGTGACCTCAATTAAGCTAAAACCTGTCTAGCAGGTCACTGAATCTTAATTCAAAGGTCAACTCTCTTTTAAGTTCAGTTTTCTCAGGTCCCAAGGATGACCTTTATATACAGGTTTGACTGTATATCTCCAATACTACAGAACAGAATGACTTCGTATTTCAGCAGATGAAGGGTAAGGAGTTGTAACGTTTGTGCTTTATTGGTTCTATCAGATACCTACCTATTATTTTCAGGTATTTTGAATTACAGGTGGGGTATACTTAGTACATCAACATATTCTTGTATGTTCTTAATCACAGCGAGGCTTTCAATGACGGAGAAAAGCTTACTGAAAGTTAAAACAGCCATGGCACCTCTTGAGGTGAATTCTTTGCTAGATGTCAAAAACACTACATTTGTGCATTGAAGACTGATTCAGATGAGGGGTAATAACTAATTAATCTATAATGGACAAAGAAATCTTAAAATACTGTTGTTATTTGCATAACAATGATTGTAAAATACAGAAACAATACAAACATTTAAATGACCATGGGCACATGAAGATATTATTGAAGAAAACTTGTCAGGAAATATAAATATATGAATAAGGTAAACAATTCAGATTTACTGTGGAAAACATAGACTACAAGGGTTAGTATTAAGCAGTACACATAAGATAAGTCACAATAAATAGGCCAAAACAGAAAAAAAAAATATGACAACTTACATCACCAAAGACTTCACACAGGACAAAACACAATCTGTCGGTGGAACATGTTATAATAGAAAAGAAAGGATATGGGGTATCCATCCATGACACAAAATCAGTATATGCACAGCAAAAAACACAAAAAGTAAAGGAACAGTGCTTTTATTGTGTTCTTCATCTCAAAGTCGCAGTGAGGCCTTCAACATGGAGCAAAAAACTCTCGCCTCACTGCAAGTTTAAAGATGGCCCCTAGCAACGGTTTGAGCGGAATTGTTAGTTCACTGCAGTCTAGATATCCTTACTGACAAAACCCAAAGTGTAAGAACAGTAAGTCTATTGCTATTGGTCATCCTTAAGGTCAGAGTTAAGCCTCCAACATCATGAACATAGGTTGAAAACACATCTTGCTGACAAAATCCAAAGTATAGGAACAGTAAGTCTATTGGTCATCCTTAAGGTCAGAGTTAAGCCTCCAACATAGGTTGAAAACACATCTTGCTGACAAAACCCAAAGTATAGGAACAGTAAGTCTATTGGTCATCCTTAAGGTCAGAGTTAAGCCTCCAACATAGGTTGAAAACACATCTTGCTGACAAAACCTAAAGCATAAGAACAGGGACTATTGCTGCTCTTCATCTTGGTTCAGAGTTCATCCTCCAACACAGGTTGAAAACTAGCATCGTTACTGTATTGCCACATGTACTGGTTTGAGCTACATGTTGATCATGTTACATCTGTGCATTAAAAATAAATTTATTTAAAGAGGGTAAACACAGTTAGTTACAATAAACTAATCTTCCCTGAGGCCCTCACATACAAATTACAATACAATCAAAAACAGATATTTACACACAGTTAATTTAGTCAAATAGTTCAATGTATTATTATTAACATATCAAGATATAAAACTGTTTTAGAGGTACATGTAGTAACATTGATGAACATGTCCTTGGTAATGGAATTTTTCCCTGTACAATGTGTGTGGTAAAACAATCTGCAAACAGGTCTAAAAATTGCTTACAACCTACAAATCAACATTATCCACAAACCAAATATAAAATCATTCCCTTTCACAGAAGCCTAGAAAACTTGGACCAAAATTTTTTACCCAAGGTCTTTGGGACTGATTAAAGGAGTCGAGCAGTTACTAGACCTGCTTTTGGCAACGCAGGTATAAATTGTCCAAAATATAACTGAACTTATCAAATTATATAGTGATGAAGGATACAGAAAGTGGGTCAATAGTTTGTTGCTTTTGTGATTAGGAAGAATTTTTATACAACTATTTCCTGTAATATCAGTATATATTATAAAACAAAAGTGCACATGCTGAAATGTCTCGCCTGTTTTACTGACCATTGTTTTTAAGTTGAAAGTCTTAAAGATAAAGGTTTTACTACAAGTATCACATAAACTTAACATTTTTAAAGATCCATGACAATGAGATCAAGGTCAGATAAAAACTGTCACACAGACATGTACACCTTACAATTATTCCATACACCAATGAAAGAACCTTAGTGAGCGCGCTCACATACCCCACGTCCCCACATTGTCATTGGAGAAATAAAATAAGTGTAAGAAAAAAAAATTGTATCAGAAAAAAAAATTGAATCATAATTTCCTGTCAATAAGCACATCTACATAGTATGTCCTTATTATCTACACAGTTTCATGAAATTCTGTTGTGTGGTTCCAGAGGAGTTGCGATGACAAACTGTTGCAGAAGTACATTGAAGCAAATAAGTTCAAAGGCGTAACTCCTGGAAAAAAATTGAATCGTAATTTCCTGTCGATATGCACATCTACGTAGTATGTCCTTATTATCTGAAAAGGTTTCATGAAATTCTGTTGTGTGGTTTGAGAGGAGTTGCGATGACAAACTGTTGCAGTAGTACATTAAAGTAAATAAGTTCAAAGGGGCGTTACTCCTAGAAAAAGAATTGAATCGTAATTTCCTGTTGATATGCACAACTACATAGTATGTCCTTATTATCTAAAAAGGTTTCGTGAAATTCTGTTGTGTGGTTTGAGAGGAGTTGCGATGACAAGAAACAGGACTGACGGACGGACGGACGGGTCAAAAACATTATACCCTCCGCAACTTGTTGCGTGGGGTATAAATATAGTTGACCCATTGCTTATGGTAATTGAAAAACAGACCAAAACACAAAAACTTAATGTTGACCAATGAACCATGGAAATGAGGTCAAGGGTCAAGGTCAGATGATACTGGCTAGAAAGACATGTACACCTTACAATCATTCCATACACCAATTATAGTTGACCTATTGCTATTAGTATTTGAAAAACAGACCAAAACACAAAAACTTAACATTGACCAATGAACCATGAAAACGAGGTCTAGGTCAGATGACACCCGCTAGACAGACATGTACACCTTACAATCATTCCATACACCAAATATAGTTGACCTACTGCTTATAGTACTTGAAAAACAGACCAAAACACAATAAAATGCTCCGCAGGGCGCAGCTTGATACGACCGCAGAGGTCGAACCCTGAATAGTTGGGGCTTGTATGGACACAACATTCAAGCTTGATACAGCTCTGAATTTGGATTGTGATTAAATATTTGACACAGCATAGGTTTCTGACACAGAATGAATGTGGTCTAAGAACTTAAAAATTTTTAAATTGGACATTCACCTATTATGGTCCAATATCCAAAATCTAAATACATGGTTAGATTCAGCATATCAAAGAACCCCAAGAGTTCAATTTTTGATGTAATCAAACAAAGTTTAATTTTGGACCCTTTTGACCTCAATGTGGACAAAGTTGATAACAGGGTCCAAAATCAAAAATCTAAATACATGGTTAGATTCAGCAAATCAAAGAACCCCATATATTCAATTTTGTTGAAATCAAACAAAGTTTAATTTTGGACCCCGATTTGGACCAACTTGAAAACTGGGCCCATAATCAAAAATCTAAATACATGTTTAGATTCAGCATATCAAAGAACCCTAAGAATTCAATTTTTGTTAAAATCAAACTAAGTTTAATTTTGGACCCTTTGGACCTTAATGTAGACCAATTTGAAAACGGGACCAAAATTAAGAATCTAAATACATGGTTATATTCGGCATATCAAAGAACCCCAATAATTCAATTTTGATGAAATCAAACAAAGTTTAATTTTGGACCCTTTTGACCTCAATGTGGACAAAGTTGATAACGAGGCCCAAAATCAAAATCTAAATACATGGTTAGATTCAGCATATCAAAGAACTTCATATATTCAATTTTTGTTGAAATCAAACAAAGTTTAATTTTGGACCCCGATTTGGACCAACTTGAAAACTGGGCCCATTACCAAAATCTAAATACATGTTTAGATTCAGCATATCAAAGAACCCTAAGAATTCAATTTTGTTAAAATCAAACTAAGTTTAATTTTGGACCCTTTGGACCTTAATGTAGACCAACTTGAAAACGGGACCAAAAATTAAGAATCTAAATACATGGTTAGATTCGGCATATCAAAGAACCCCAATAATTCAATTTTGATGAAATCAAACAAAGTTTAATTTTGGACCCTTTGGACCTCAATGTGGACCAATTTAAAACGGGCCCAAAATCCAAAAACTTAATACACGGTTAGATTCAGCATATTAAAGAACCCCAAGAGTTCAAGAATAAAACCCCATTGAAATTGGTCAAGAAATAAGCAATTTATACAAAGTATCTTCTTTGCACAATACTGTGCAATTGAATATTTCTTGCAATTGCGCAATACTGTGCAATTGAATATTTCTTGCTATTGCGCAATACTGTACAATTGACAATTTCTTGCTATTGCGCAATATTGTGCTATTGGATATTTCTTGCTATTGCGCAATACTGTGCAATTGAAGATTTCTTGCTATTATGCAATACTGTGCAATTGAAAATTTCTTGCTATTGCACAATACTTATTATATAATAATTTACACATCCTGTTTGGTGTGTATCTCCTGCCATATCATTATTATTTGCTTTTAAATATAAATCAGAAATAACCAACTTAAAATGGAAAATTTTAAAGAAAAAAAGGAAAAAAGGAAAAAAAAATCCCCTCCCAAATTTTTGAACCCCTTATGATTCATCACCCCAAACTCAATCCCAGCCTTCCTTTGAGGTATGGTACCTTGCAGTACAATTTCAGAGAGATCCATACACTTGAACACAAGTTATTGTCTGGAAACTAGAAAATGCTTATTTTGGCCCCTAATTCCTAAACGTTTCAGGCAATTACCCCAAAACTCAATTCCAGCTTTCTCTTTGTGATATGGAACCTTGTAGTACAATTTCAGAAAGATCCATACACTTACACACAAGTTATTGTCATGAAACTAGAAAATGATTGTTTTTGCCCCTAATACCTAACATTTTGAGGCAATTACCCCAAAAATCAATCCCAGCATTCCCTTTGTGATATGGAATCTTGTGGTACAAAGTCAGAGAGATCCATACACTAACACACAAGTTATGTCTGGAAATTACAAAATGCTTATTTTGGCCCCTAATTCCTTAACTGTTGGTACCATAACCCCAAAATCAATCCCAACCTTCCTTTTGTGATATTAAACCTTATGGTAAAATTTCATAGAGATCCATTCACTTAAACTAAAGTTAGAGTGCGAAAACCAATGCGTCTTTGACGACGACGACGCTAACGTCATACCAATATACGACCACAAAATTTTTTGCGGTCGATAAAAACTTAATGTTCACCAATGAACCATTAAAATGAGGTCGTCAGATGACACCCGCTAGACAGATATGTACACCTTACAATCAATCCATACACCAAATGTAGTTCACTTATTACTTACAGTACTTGAAAAACAGACCAAAACACAAAAAATTAACAATGACCAATGAACCATGAAAATGAGGTCAAGGTCAGATGAAACCTGCCAGTCTGATGTGTACCCCTTACAATCATTCCATACACTACATATAGTTGACCTGCTGCTTGTAGTATCTGAGAAACAGATCTAATCACGTAACTTTAACCTTGATCACTGATGCATGAATTGATGTCAATGTCAGGTTAACCCGGTCTGACGGACATGTAGACGTTGCAAGGAACCCATATATTAAATAGTTATCCTATTACTCATAATAAGTGAGAAATTCACATGACAAAAAAACTGTAATTTTTCTTTCAAGCAGTCGCGAACCATGAAAATGAGGTCAAGGACAATGGGCATATGACGGAAACTTCGTAACATAAGGTATCTGCATACAAGGTATAAAGCATACAGGTCTTCTACCTTCTAAAATATAAAGCTTTATACAAATAGTTTCCGCCGCCGCCACCGGATAGTAATACCTATGTCTCGCATACTGCGACTTTTGTCGCAGGCGAGACAAATAAAAGACTAAAAACAGCAGCATATCCAAACAAGGTCAGATAAACTCTGTCAGACATGTACACCTTGTAATCATTCTGTGTAACAAATATAGTTGACTTATTGCTTATAGTATCTGAGAAACAGACTTAACCAGGAAAACTTAACTTGACCAATGAACATGAAAATGAGACCGAGGTCAGATGAAACCTGACAGACTGACGTGTTCACCTAACAATCATTCCATACACTAAATATAGTTAACCTACTGCTTATAGTATCTTAAAAACGGATCTAATAACGTAACTTTAACCTTGATCACTGATCCATGAAATGAGGTCAGGTTAGGTGAACCCTGTTTGAAGGAAATTTAGACCTTGCAAGGAACTGTGAAAATGAGGTCAAGAACAATTGACATATGACAGACAGAAACTGCATAATAGGTATGAAACATCCATGAATTCTACCCTCTGAAATATAAAGCTTTATACAAATAGTTTACACTGCCTGATAGTAATCCCTATGTTTACATTCTGCAACTTCTATTGCATTTGAGACAAAAACCAACCAAACCTTCCAAATTTTAAATGAAGTTTAAAGTGTAAAATTATGTCAATACTTTTGTTTTCCATACGATCATACATGTCATATCTTTTCAAACTGATTTTTTTAATGTTTGTTCTCATATTGTGAATTTGCACTTTCCAATGTCAAGGGAGGGTTGACCCTTACAATAACATCCAAGCTTGCCTCCTTTTTTAGGTATAAATCAGGGCTTTTTGTTTTCTGTTGAATCATTTTAAATTATGTCATGCTTAGACCTCTTATTGACAACTATACAATATGGGTTTTGCTCATTGTTGAAGGTCTTATGGTGACCTATAATTATTAACTTATCTTTTCTTTTGACTTGGATGTATAGCTGTCTCAATGGCAATCATACCTCATATTTCCTTTAATATTGTAGAATTGTGGTGAAAATCATTTGACATTGTGGCTTAAAAGGTAGCACTACTCAACAATATAGACAAGATGCCAAGGACAAAAGGGTAATAATCCGTCAGAAAAAAGAATCATTTCATAATAGTTTTACTTCAAATAGATATAAATTTTGATGTTTATGCTTAGAAAGATGAAGTATAAATAAATATCAAACTGTTTACATTATATATTTATTATGCTATATAATTCAATCACAGACTCTGTTTTTATACATAAAAATATCTTAATGATCAGAATAATTATGACAGCCATTTATTCCAATTATTTACTACTTATCTGTAATCTCTGGTATCAAGTATTGTGGTTTCATTTATTGTCTTTGGAATCAATTTTAATGGTTGGAGAAAATTTCCTTTTTGAAAGCATCTAATTTAGTGGTTTGATTATTTGCTCTCATCAAAGTTGTTAAAAATTTGTATTGTGTAGAGTATCTCAATTCATGGTTTCTTCCTACCAATGAAATTTGGTATCCAACTAATATTTATGAATCCACTGTACATTGTTCTATCATTAAGTTAAGTGACTTTTTATCAATCTTGTAACATGTGTTATTTCAATGTTATCACCATATTCTGAGTAATGTATCTTAATCGGATTCCTTGTTTAATACGTCTTTAACTTCTTGTGTCATATTTTCAATTACACTGAAATCAATTAGAATCTGTGTTCTCTTGGGGATGTGTTGTCTGAAAAAAAAAAAAACACAAAATGTACATTGTCTTTTGTAAAAACTTTTTTTTTGGGTCATTATATATGAGAAGTTGATATTTTATGGCAAATCTTTGATAGTCTTTATTATCTTTTTCATACCCTTTTTAGTTTCTAGCAGATTTTAAGAGCCTAATAATTTGTGTATGCACTGATTATTGGGGTATGTTGACCTCTAAATGTCTTCATTTTTTTGTTTTGTTGGGTTGCTGTCTTATTATCATACACCAAAATACCCTTTTAGATTATATTTCATAAAGAAACATCAGAAATAAAGAACACAAACATGTAAGTACTTCAGACGCCTACATATGTCGTTTTCTCACACATTTGTCAATTTCACACACACTTGTCTGTCATATTCGAACACACATATCTGCCCTTTTCTCACACACGTCTGTCCTCTATCACACACATGTCCATCCTTTTCTCACACTTGTCTGTCATATTCTCACTCACTTCTGTCCTTTATCGCACATATATCTGTCCTTTTCTCGCACACTTCTGTCCCTTCTCACACACATCTGTCCTCTTCTCTTACACATTTGTCCTTTCTCACACACGTCTGTCCTTTTCTAACACATGTCTGCCTTTTTCTAACACGTCTGTCCTCTTCCTGCACACATTTTCCTTTTCTCACACACATATCTGCCATTTTCTCAAACACATCTGTCCTCTTCTGGCACATTTTTTCCTTTTCTCACACACTTCTGTCCTCTTCTCACACACATCTGTCCTTTTCTCACACACATCTGTCCTCTTCTCACACATGTCTGTCCTTTCTCAAACATGTCTGTCCTCTTCTCACACATATCTACCATTTTCTCACACACGTCTGTCCTCTTCAGACACACGTCTGTCCTCTTCCCGCACATATTTTCCTTTTCTCAAATGTCTGTCCTCTTTTTAAATGTCTGACCTCTTTTCACACCTCTGTGCTCTTCTCACACACATATCTGACATTTTATCACACACCTCTGTCCTCTTCACACACACATTTTCCTTTTCTCACACACGTCTGCCCCTTTCTCACACATGTCTGCATTTATCTCACACGTCTGTCCTCTCTCATACACGCCTGTCCTCTTTTCACACACAATTGTCCTTTTTCACACTTATCTGTCCTTTCTCACACATATCTGTCTTTTCTCACAGGTCTGAACTTTTCTTACACACATTTGTCATTTTCTCACACACAGGCCTGTTTCCAATGATATATTCTTGTTACCCTTCTTATTCAAATTATTGGTTGTTATCCAACTTCAGCCAGGTACATCATTTATTTACCTGTATTTAACTCCAGCCATGTCCATCATTTTCCTTGAAGCAATAAATTCTGGTTTATCGTGATATTTATCTGAATAGTAAACGACTTGTTTGATACCAGACTGTATGACAACTTTAGCACACTCGTTACATGGGAACAAAGCGACATATATTGTACAGTTCTTTACATCCGACGAGTTCTTGTTCAAAACAGCATTTAATTCTGCATGGCAAACTGAAAATAAACACAGAATGATTAGTTTAAACTTTTTGGAGGAGAAGGGAGCAATATTTATTTACCCAACATATGTTTTGAGGATTCCCAAAATGTTCTGCTCTTTTTTTTTACAAATATATACTGTATTGTGTGCAATAAATTAAGACAGTCTTCGAATTTAGCCACAAGTCTGACGCCAATGTCTCAAATTTTATTGGGGACTTGTAAATATTCTGTTGTGACTAGTCCGAATGGCTTGTGGAAAAAATCCAGTTGTTTTTAACAGACAGGGCTTAACCTGGTATCCTGGTGAACTGCTCCTTTACTCTATATAATGAGACCACTTAGACTTCATTATTGCTTATGGTATTGAAGATAAATATTTTTGTATCGGCTTATTTGATTGGTCAATATCTAAATGTTGACAATCATGGCATGATGGCGTCGTTTTTGAAGTGTGAAAGGTGTCCAACCGTCGGGAAAGCCAATTAAAAGACCAGCATCAACTGAAAACAGACATATTTCAAAACGCAAAAACGATGAGGGGGTTAGAGAACGTAAATTTATCGATGTTTGGACCAAGGACAGACCTTGGTTGTATTTACACGAGATTGATTTAATAAATGAAGAAAACATATCTTTTTGTATTAAATATTCATAATTTCATGCTTGCATCAAAGTTGAAGATTGATCAATCAGATAATTAGATTGTGTTAATCTATTTAAATATTGGAGTTGAAGCAGGGACAAATTCTCGGGTTTTACCATATATATAATAATACAAATTTATAAATCAATTTATTTTTTGTTGAATCACTTAAATTTTAATTGGAGATCGATTTTGCAAATTTCCTGATCATATTAGACATGGGATTAAAATATCTTTGTGATATCTTTAACAATTTTGTTTTAAATTGGAGTTAAAAATTGTGATTCCCATAGAGTTTGGGGTAAAACACGAGAATCTCACCTCCTAGAAATCTAAAGTGCCAGGACATTTCGAAAATATGTATTACTGATCCTATTATATTTATATATTTGGTATCTTCAAAACATGACTCTCAAAGCTCTCAGAATGCAGGATTTTGCATCTCAATTTTCAAAATTTTTTGGGGGCGGCATGCCCCCAAAATCCCCCTAGCTAGTTCACGCCGCTATGTGGTGCTCACCGGTGATAGTAATTTGTGGGGACTTGTAAAACCTTATCAACCACAAGTCCCCCCTGTCTTGTAGGTTTAAAAGTTTATTGTGAAGACTGTTAAGAAACTTTTTACCTCTGACCACTTGCTTTACAAATATGCCATACAAATAATACATCTTCATATTTTTATCTATTCTAGTCAAATATGATCAGACTGGGATTGAACCACCTTTTTTATAAATTCCAATAAACCGCCAGTTACTGTAAATACGAGAAAAAACTAAATTTTTAATGTACATGTCCCTGTTACCTGTTCAATTACTTTAGTTTACGAAATGAGTAAACAGAAAAAGCATATGTAAAAATGAATTTAAAACTATAAAATTACAGCTTGTTTTATGTTTATTGGTATATATGTAAGACTCAGATCGACGTCTATTCCTCAAATTGACGTCCGAATCTGACGTCACAATAAAATAAGATTCAAAATTGACGGCCAATTTTATGTCCCGCTTATCGACATCTTTTTTGTTGTTCTCAAATTGACGTCTAATTTGTGGCTTCTTTAATCGACGTCCGTTTTATGTCGGAATTGCCGCAATGACATCATAACTTTATAAAATGGCTTTAAAAAGGCCTGACATAAAAACAATTCAAACTAGAAAACTAACAGCCTTATTTATAACGAAACAATTCCGAAAAACAAATATGACAGACATAAACCAACGACAACCACTGAACAAAAGGGTCCTGCATTGGACAGGCACATAAAGAATGTGGCGGGGTTAAACATGTTTGTGAGCGCTTAACCATCCCCTCAACTGGAACAGTGTTATAACAGCACAACATAAAAACATAATGCACATTTCTTTTTTATATGTTTCACTGCAGGTGTAAAACTCAGAAATTTGTTGACAAAAAACTTACAGAGTCCGAATTATAATACTCCCAAAACTATTGGCTGTACTTCTTTATTTTGTCTATTGTTGAAGACTGAATGTTGGCCTTAAGATGTCGTTTGGTTTTCTTTGTCGTTGGGTTGTTTTCTCATTGGCGTAAGCTCACATGTCATTTATTAATATGAATATGAATGACATACGACAACGTAGATCAAGATGAATATTAATATGCATGTATGACTTGTTGTCATTTATCGATGTGAGTCCTTTTATTCTGTTTTAGTTGATTCATTGGATAGAGATGTAACTGACTTTGTTTTTCCTTCTCATACGTCTACTTAGTCATTACGATTCATCATGTATAAAGACAATAAGTTTCTTCAAACAGCTTTACATAAAGACAAAACGATACAGGTGATATAAATAAAGATCCATTTAATAATAAAACTAATGCGTCGGATAGAAATCAACCTATGCAAATGAATATCAATACTTCTGTAACCTATTTTGGGTTGAAAAATTGAGTTGTTATAAGAACCCAACAAAACAGACCAACTTTCATCTTTTATTTGAATGTTCTAAAATCAATCCAAGTCTTATACATGTACATGTATACGTGCAGTAGTTTATTATTTATTGATATTGGACTTTGATTAGAGAAGACTATACAATTGGACGTCATTTTGGCAATACATGACGTCACATTGGACGTCGATTAGAGGATCAAAATATTGGACACTGAGTTGAGAATGTGACGTCAGATGTTATATATCTGTATGTTGAATCTGTACTTTCTGGAACTGTTGTATTGCTTTATCCATGATTGGTGTGGTTATTACATGTATCAGCCTCTTTTTGTGTTTGAATCCAAAGTAAAAGGATCATAATTTGAAAGCTCTTCGCTTTATTTATATTATAATTGTCTTTAGTCCCCCAAACTCAAGTCAGGTATATTACATGGTGGAGAACCCTAAATCGAAACAATTGGTACCTGATATATACAAAATGAACATATGAAACATTAAAATGAAGCCTTGAAATAATTGTCAACAGTACAAAACACGTGGTTTGACTCACAACGTTACGTGAGGGCAGAAAATGGCTGTATATTTGAATAAAACTGTTTATTTATGTATGTGAGATTTATCTCATTACATTTGAACTTTCTATGACAAGAAGATCGAGTGTTACTCATGAACCGATATGATAGTGACGACAATCTAGCTCTTTTTCATGACACTTATATGCCACGAAATTACGAATCTGAGGATGCCGAATTTAACGAATTACTTTCTTTAGTTCCTACAATAAACACTCCCAAAATTTCTGTGCCATTGGCAAATCAACCAGGTATTTTCATTCGAGATTCAGATGCAATAATGGAAAAATTGGCTGCTTGTCGCAAATTTGGGGGTTATCCCCACGAAAATGCATCGTTGTTTATGAAAGAATTTACTTAATTTGCAACTCTTCACAAAATTGACCATGCCGATGATCAAAGAATGATTGCCGCTTTTCACCTTAACTTAACAGGCCCTGCATTGACATGGTTTAATTCACTGGATGCGGGAAGCAAAAGCACATGGAGACAATTTCTTGCAATTTTTGATGAAAAGTATATAGAGTTAGATTGGCAAAGTCCGACCGTGTTCCTTGAGAGCGAAAATTTTCAAAATATGAAATTAAGTAGGGGTCAAATTTTGGAAGATTTTTATGGATAGATAGTTGAGAAAGCTCAGATTTTGAAAAAGAAGGACCATGAAATTCTCTCTCAGTTTATCAAGGGTTTACTGGAACAGCTTGCGTTTTTGGAAAGTTTCCTATTGCTTGCTTTAGCAATAAACTTTCCTAAGGCATCGGTCCAAACCGGAATTGACAGACTATCTTACTTTAGGATGTGTGTTCTACTCCTAGATAATGTAGTACTGGTGTTTGAAAACTAATTCTAGGAAGATGCTTTTGAAATTTTGAGTTACATATATTTTGATTAGCTTACAGCTTGAATTAAAATGTACTGAATGTTCATCGATAATTCAAATAATTCAACTTCATTTTGAAAATGGCAATCACAAACACTACTTCGCAGATCTGCGCTGCGTGGAAAGTAAAATCAATACACACACGAGACAGCAGTTTCTACATTATGCTTTTATCGGTATTATCCAGACATGCGTGAGCTCCATATATGTGTGCCTCCAAACGGGAGTACTATAATCCCGGTTTCAGGGGTTTCCTCCCGTCCTCCGGTTGAAGAGAAAATTAATACCGTGTTTAAAATATTTCATGAATGAACATTTTTCGACACTTACCACGATTTTTACAAATGTTTATGAAAGACGTAAAAGCCAGAGTGTATCGAAAGTATTCTGGTATCTCATCTCGGCCCACAACAAACTTGGACTATAATAAACTCGGCCTATTACATAATCGGCATCAGAAAATCGGACTATAACAAAATTCGTAATTATACTACTTGCTATTAAGTCTCCCAAACAAAGTTTGGAGACTTATTATTTTTGCTCAGTTCTTATTATTTTTTCTTCTTGGGGTCTATTTAGGGGTATTTTGAGGAGCCAAAAGAAGGGAGGGATTTACTATAGAACCCTATGGGATTTATTTTTTTAAATTTTCAAATGACTATAGCTTGAAAACAGTAAGTGATAGACAAACCCGGTTTTCAGTAATGATCACAGGACCATAAAACAAATCAAATAAAATATAGGTTGAGTCCCTGGGGTCACCCCACCCACCACATTCTGTTTGAGAACTTGTAAACAGTCAAGATCCCCAGCCCTAATATATTCTTGTATGGGGCAACAAAACAAATCAAATGAAATTTAGTGGGAGTCCCTGGGTGTCACCCCCACCCCATCCTGTTTTGAGACCTTGTAAACAGTTAAGATCCCCACCCTGAAACCATATATATTCTTGTACGGGACAATAAAACAAATCAAATAAAATAAAAGGTGAGTCCCCTGGGGTCACTCCCACCCCCTTCCTGTTTGAGAACTTGTAAACGGTCGAGATCCCCTTCCATAAACCATATATATTCTTGTATGGGACAATAAAACAAATCAATTGAAATATAGAGGAAGTCCACAGGGGTCACCCCACCCCCCTTCTTTTTGAAAACTTGTAAACGGTCGAAATCCCCACCATGAAACCATATATATTCTTGTACGGAACAATAAAACAAATCAGATGAAATAAAAGGCGAGTCCCCTAGGGTCACTCTCATCCCCACCCCGTTCCTGTTCGAGAACTTGTAAACGGTACAGATTCCCACCCCTAAATCATAAATATTCCTGTTCATGATTTCAAAAAGATTTGAATGACATACAGGGGTAGTCCCTAGGCGTCACTTATGCATATCACTTCACTAGACCAAACCAATTTGTACTGGACTTTGCCCAATGTCAGGCGACCGTGGGAATGACTAATTATGGGAGCTTTGTTTGGAGACTTCGTAACAGCATCCAATTATTTCTTGTATTAAGAAATTTTTTTTTCTAAAGTTGGAAAAAAAGTTAACCACGCAATCTACACATTTACAACCTATTTGAAATATTACAATCTACCATTGCAAACTTTCCACAGGTGCTATCCAGCACTTTGATTTGTCACTGTTTGTTAGGGCTGGTACACATGAAGACAGTGCTAGTGCATTGTCCGCAGCTAAAATGGGCGAGGCCTATGGGTATAGGAAGGACGATGTAGTTTGTGTTGCAGCTGTATATTACACAGATTTGGACGTCCATTTGAGGAATGGACGTCGATTAGAGACCGGACGTCGATCTGAGTCTAACATATGGCAGTCAGCAGGGTTTAAGAACATTTGTTGTTCGACCTGTTAGTCAAATGCGTTTTGTTAAAATATACTTTTTCACTTTTTTGGTCTTTTGGAAAATGTTGTTTGTGCTGTATTTAGACCCCTCTAACAAGAAATTTGTTTTGCATGCACATGTATAAAAATTGCAGTTTTTATCCAACGCAATCATAGATTTGAACGTTGTTTTCAATTTAGACTTGTTTATAGATATATGTATACAGCTGCATGGGCATTGTTTGTACAAAATGTAATTTGCTCTAAACTTTGTCTGGTGTAAAAAACTGATATCATACCATAAAGCTGCTTTGTTTGTAAAATGTCTGAATGTTCTCGTCCCCATGGCATTAAATCGTCATGACAACCAATTGGCATTCCATTATATCCAATTCCAACAATTTTATTTTCTTCATTAACAATACAAGCCCCTACCTGCAAAAGAGAAAACAATATTGTATAAATTCAGTGTCATGTGTTATTTTTCTTGGTTAATATCATGAAGTTACTGTCATAATAAAGGAAACCAATAAATTTAATTTAGAGGAAACTGTCGAACTGGTTTCAGAAAAAACACTATGTATGAATTGCCATTATTAAACCTATTGATGAAAGGATGATGCATGCCATACAAATAATACATCTTCATATTTTTATCTATTATGATCAACTAGTCAAATATGATCAGACTGGGATTGAACCACCTTTTTTTTTTATAAATTCCAATATTCATTTCGTAAACTAAAGTAAATGAACAGGTAACAGGGGCATGTACATTCAAAAATTAGTTTTTTGTCGCATTTATAGTTTTAAATTCATAACAGGGACATGTACATTCAAAATTAGTTTTTTGTCGCATTTATAGTTTTAAATTCATAATGCCATTATTAAACCTCAGTTTTTTAATACTTTTAATAATTTTTTACTTCCTGTGCTGAAAAACTAAGAGAGCAAAGAGACATTACATCTGTTGACAAGGCAGATTTCAATAATCTTAACACATTCATTAATAATCAATTAAAACAACAAAAACATGAGAAATTTACCATACCACCAATAAAGATAAATGAGCTATTTGATGAGTTAACCAACCTCTCACATATATATTCAACAGAATGATAGATGTTGGGTATATATCCTTCATTACTGAAAAATGCTAAGGTAACACCAGTTTACAAAGATGGTGACAAGGTTTTAGCAACAAATTACAGACCAATATCTGTTCTTCCATCTCTATCAAAAGTATAAGAAAGGCATGTCTCAAATAACATGTACAAGTACTTGTCTAAATTTAAACTCTTACATCCTACACAATCAGGTTTCAGGCCACATCATTCTTGTCAAACTGCACTTATTGATATCATTGACAAATGGCTGCAAGAAATGAATGATGGTAATTTAAACCTAGCAATACTGTTGGACTTCAAAACGCATTTGATCTTGTAGATCATGACATTTTCTTCTTAAAGCTTGCTATTTACGGATTCAGTGAGTTGGCAGTAGGTTTTTTTTCATGTCATACCTAAGTAATAGAACACAGCAAGTAAACATTTGCAATGTTAATTCTGATAAAAAAAGATGTGAGATTTGGTGTCCCCTGTCACGAAATAGAAGTTCCTTCATAATATAAGTTCCAAATGGAAAAAATATTCTGGAATATTATTTCCACTGGAATAAATATTACAGTATATGTTCCTAACGGAATAAATGGTATAGAATATTTGTTCCAACAGGAACAGATATTATGACATTGTTTATAACAAAGTTTCCAGTGGATCTTCTATTAGGTGGAACAAATATATGTTGACACTCCAAGGATCTATACTAGGTCCTCTATTATTTGTCTTATTTATAAATGACCTTCCCCTTTGCATTAAAAATTGTAAAACAGACTTGTATGCTGATGATACTACTCTT
The DNA here is from genome assembly GCA_017311375.1 of Mytilus coruscus. NCBI lineage: Eukaryota > Metazoa > Mollusca > Bivalvia > Mytilida > Mytilidae > Mytilus > Mytilus coruscus. The sequence goes on along the minus strand of CM029597.1, from coordinate 615,049 downwards.
CATAAATCCGGGAAAAACATAGAAAATTTAAATGATGATGTACAAGAAGATTTATGCAGAGTTGAAGAAAGGTGCAAAATGAATAATATGTTCATCAATACCAAAAAAACAAAATGTTTGGTTACTGGAATAAGTCAGAAGTTATCAACTCAATCTTTTCAACCAAATTTACTAATAAATTCAGAAACACTACAAAATTCATCATGTGAAAAATTATTAGGTGTTAAAATTGACAGCACACTTAGCTGGAAAAATCAAATAGATCAAATTTGTGCTAGCATTTCATCAAGAATATACCTTCTTTCTAAATTAAAGGAATTTTTAGATATTAATGCCAGGAAAGCATACTATAATGGGTATATTCTGCTGCTCATCGATTACTGCTGTATTGTTTGGGGAGAATGTAAAAATGAAGGGATGGCAAGAATATTAAAACTTCAAAAAAGAGCAGCAAGATTAATTCTTGATGCAGACCCTTTATCTCCATCAGCCCCCTTATTTAAAGAACTTGGACAGATGACAGTAGAAAACAGAATCAAATACCACAACAGAGGTGTTTACCCCTTTTTGTTAACTTCAGTAATCCTAATGGGATTTTTCAGTAATTTTGGCCATTTATCAGTAATTTCCAATTTCCATCATAATTTGCAAACACATATCTACTTTCTCACATAAAATGTTAACAAAAGTGTTTTATTTCAGTTTTAACAGAGAAAAGACAATTAAGAAACATCATTTAATTGAATAAAACATAAAATAATGTGATAGCATATATATTTGTACATATGGTAAAATCATAAACAATGAAAACACAACCAAATAAAATATGTGATGCATGTGATGCATGTGTTGCTTATACATGTATCATGTATACCAATGGATTTTGATTTCTCTATTCAACATGCATGTATGTAAAAATTCGACTTTGATACATTACCATGAATGATAAGCAAAAAATGTAGTATTAGTAAATAGAAAAAAGATACTGTACACCTTTTTTATTTATAGATTTATTGGGCATAAGTTGACTTCCTACCAACCTTTTATAAAATCTTACTTGTTTATGAGGACATATACATTTCATTTTTGCGTTTTTCAGAAACGCCGGCATCCTGATCCATGCCGTCCATGAAATAAACTTGATCGCTGTCATTTTGCGCTTTAAAGAGCGGTGATTCCCAGTCAAAAAAGCGCCGTTAAGACACCGATCACCGTAAACGGAAGCAACTATGATTTTTTTCGGGATTGGTAGAAAACCTGTACTTTTTCATGACGAATCCGTATTGAGTAATTTTATTCAAAAATCCATGCAAAATACGGACAATCAGTACAAGTAAACACCTCTGCCACAAATATTTACTGCTATATAAATGTATGTGGAAAGAAGCACCACAGTACCTATTTAAAAAGTTTCAACTTATATCTGTTAATAATCCTTATGCTTTAAGGGGTGTCTCTCAAGGTAATCTGATAGTTCCTAAGCCAAAAATCTTTTGCTTATTCTGGATCAGTTTTGTGGAACGGATTACCATAGGAAATGCGTAAAGTGCAAAACACTTTTTCTTTTAAACAAATGATAAAACAATACTTGAGACAGTCACAATATTCAGTCTTGAAATGATTGCAACTATTACTTCTTTTTTGTATGATTTTGATTTGTATATAATATCTAGATGGTATGGTTTTGATTTGTATATATCTATTTACTACATGAAATCTGTAACTGTTTTATATGTTCTAATTATGGTACATGTACATTGAACTATCATGACTATACAACTGATTGTGTTAATATGTTGTATGTTTGCTTTTAATCTCTTATTATTTTTGCAAGTATTGTATATGAGGGCCTCAGGGAAGATTAGTAATTGTAACTCGCTGTGTTTACCCTCTTTAAATAAAGACTTTATTATTATTATATAAATCATAACAAAAGAAAGCAAGTGCTGATAATCATGCCAGTATTGCCAGTTGATACTCATGAATCACTCTTGAGGTCAAGATATAATCATAAAATTGAAATATACACGTGTCAATCTCTCTTACCTGGGTTCTTGGATCTTTGCTCCTTTGTGCAGAAAGAAAGGCAATTGCCATGAAATAATCAGGCCAATCTAAATAGTTCTCACGCTTCTTATTTTTAACACCAGTGATATCACTACAATAAAAGTTCATGTTTATAAATATTTAATTAAAATAGCTATAGATACTAGGGTAATGGACAATGTTTTTCTCAGGTACAAATAAGTTAAACAAGTAAAACTGTGAGCTACTGCTCACTGATGATACCCTGAAAACGCATCACAAATATTTCGAAACCAAATTTCAGAAATAAACAGGAAGTTGTTGAGTGTTGAATCTGAAAACGCATCACACAGTGTAACTTACTTATATAAACCCTGAAACCAAATTTCAGAAATCCTTGTCAAGTAGTTCCTGAGAAAAATGTGACGAAAATTTTCAACTTGGCCATCATGTGTAAAATAATACAAGTGTTCGGTAAACAGGAAGTTGTTGAGTGATGAATCTGAAAATGCATCACATGGTGTAACTTACTTATATAAACCCTGAAACCAAATTTCAGAAATCCTTGTCAAGTAGTAGTTCCTGAGAAAAATGCGACAAAAATATTCATGGGACGGACGGACGGACTGACGGATGGATGGATGGACTGGCAGAAGGACAGACAGATGTAAAACAGTTTACCCCTTTTTAAAGCGGGAGTATAATAAATGACCATTTCTGATCCAGTAAGACAGTAAGGACAGACTCAGACAAAAGTTGACCTTAGATGGATTTGGCTATTCTTTTTAGCTCCTGAAATGTTCAAGGTATTCATCATTCTTGGTTCTGATGATGTTGAAGTTAAATCCAGAAAAGCGCTTCTGACAGACAAAATTTATCAAATGTTATTTTCATTAAACAACATTTAAAAAACTAGAGGCTCTAAAGAGCCTGTGTCGCTCACCTTGGTCTATGTGCATATCACACAAAGGACACTCTCCAACATTGTAGACGAGAATAGACTTTATGACAAAAATCTCTATTTTGTTGATCTTGTATTACTGATCTGTTAGTCTGTTTAGTTTCTCTCTATCTTCTTTAGTTTTTGCTCAAAACACAAAAGAGGGTAAAAAAAAATCCCCATTTAAGGGCAATCATTCCTATGAAGAGTGACAGTCTACTAACTATATCGGCAAAATTTTACTTTTTAATAGATCTTGCCTTGCTGATCATTTTTGTGATTTAAAAGTGTTTATTTATCTATTATAATTTAAATCATATAAGGCATAACGAAAAAAAAAAAGGTTTCTCTCTTATACTAGTAATAGACAAAATTTTAAAAAAATAGAGGCTCTCAAGAGCCTGTGTCGCTCACCTGATTCCACTTTGGTTTTGGAAATCATGTAAAAATAGATTAAAATCATAATAAATACCCTAATAATGAGTGAGGCTAAATTTGGTTTAATATTGGCCCTGTAATTTAATAAACAGTAAATTGGCAACAAAGTAGCAACACTTCATCAGCACCTCATAAGAAACATTTATGCCATGTTTGGTTTCATTCCATTCAGTGCACCTCTAGAAGAAGCATTTGTATGTATTTCACTTAGGGTCGTATGTTAAAGGAAGTCCTCCCGCTAGCGGCCATCGTGGATGAAGGATGAGCATCAAAGTAACAAAACTTAGTCAGCACCTCATAAGGAACATTCATGCCATGTTTGGTTTCATTCCATTCAGTGGTTCTTAAAAGAGGACATTTGTATGTATTGTCCATAGGGTCCATTGTTAAACATTGTTCCCAGCTGGCGGCCATCTTTGATGAGGGATCGGCTTCAAAGTAACAACACTTGGTCAGCCCTTCATAAGGAACATTCATGCCATGTTTGGTTTCATTCCATTCAGTGGTTCTCTAAAAGAAGACACTTGTATGTATTTCCCGTAGGGTCCATTGTTAAACAAGTCCCCCGCTGGCGGCCATCTTGGATTATGGATCGGCTTCAAAGTAACAACACTTGGTCAGCACCTCAAAAGGAACATTCATGCCATGTTTGGTTTCATTTCATTCAGTGGTTCTCTAAAAGAAGACATTTGTATGTATTTCCCATAGGGTCTTATCATGCTTATGTTAAACTAAGTCCCCCGCTGGCGGCCATCTTGGATTATGGATCAGCTTCAAAGTAACAACACTTGGTCAGCACTTCATAAGGAACATTCATGCCATGTTTGGTTTCATTCCATTCAGTGGTTCTCTAGAAGAAGTTCAAAATGTAAAAAGTTAACGACGACGATGAGAAAAGCTCACTTGGCCATTCGGGCCTGGCAGGTGAGCTAAAAAGGTAAAATTTGTCATTCCTATAAGAATTTGTCTAACAGTTTTGATGTATATGGAGAATTGGTAGAGCTCATTATTCTGAACATTTTTGCTCCTTTCAGATTTTCTCTATTAATAACAGTTCAAAAAATAATAGAGAAAACTTGCATTTTACCTCTACGTTCTATTTTTAGCCATGTCGGCCATGTTGGTTGGTAGGTGGGGTCATCGGACACATTGTTTAAACTAGATATCCTAAGGATGATTTAGGCCTAGTTTGGTTATATTTGGCCCAGTAGTTTCAGAGGAGAAGATTTTTGTAAAAGATTACAAAAATTTACGAAAAATTGTGAAAAATTGACTTTAAAGGGCAATAACTCTTAATGGGGTCAATTGACAATTTTGGTCATGTTGACTTATTTGAAGATCTTACTTTGCTGAACAATTTTGCTGTTTACAGTTTATCATTATCTATTATAATATTCAGGATAATAACCAAAAACTGCAAAATTTCCTTAAAATTACCAATTCAGGAGCAACAACCAAACAACAGGTTGTCTGATGCGTCTGAAAATTTCACGGCAGATAGATCTTGACCTGATGAACATTTTACCCCATGTCAGATTTGCTCTAAATGCTTTAGTTTCAGAGATATATGCCAAAAACTGCATTTTACCCCATGTTTTATTTTTAGCCATGGTGGCCATCTTGGTTGGTGGGTGAGATCATCGGATGCATTTTTAAAACTAGATACCCTAAGGATGAATTAGGCAAAGTTTGGTTTTATTTGGCCCAGTAGTTTCAGAGGACAAGATTTTTGTAAAAGTTAACAGATGACGACGAAGGTGACAGACGACGGCAAGTGATGAGAAAGGCTCACTTGGCCCTTTTGGTCAAGATATAGACAATGGACAATAGACAATATTTATCAGCACAAACACATTTACATTAAATGGTTATGGCATACAGTATAGTACAATTGAAATAATAAACTGACAATAATTAAATTAGTGTGACAGTGGTATTCACACGAAAAAGAAGACTACAAATATGTGTGTATTGACAGATAAACAATTATTAATGTCCATCAGCAAAAAAGGATACATATCAAAAAATAAAAAAATAAAAGTTATACCGATTTTCTCAATAAAAGACAATCATTAATATATTTTGTGGTGATTTTTATAATGACTGGCAAACCGCTATTCAAAAGTGTGGTCATATGCCTCAGTGTTATAGCTGATTGCAATTTAATAAAATTGAAATTAAGATAAGTATTAATTTTTTGTATATATGTTAGACAAATAAGCAGGAAATTACATATGAAGAGGGAAAATAATTCTGATGGACTACATAACAATTTGTTATGCCTTTAAAAATAAAGACTTATGCTCTTGATGGTAGAAGGATCAGTTTGGGTCTATACTATTATTGTACTAAACACACTGAAATGTCTCTACTGCTTTACTTTAAATAAAATTAACATTATCAATTATCATTGTAAATGAGGTCAAGGTCAGATGAACCTTGCCAGATATGTACACCTTACATCCATACCATACACCAAATATAGTAAACCTATTGCTTATGGTATCCAAGAAACAGACCTCATTACGAAATTTGAACATTGACCAAGGATCCATGAAAATGAGGTCAAGTTCAGATGAACCATGCCAGACAACAGGATATCACAAACTAGTCAAAACATTTACTAAATTTTATCATCGGTACAAGGACATCATTCGTAAATATAAATCAACATGCAAACATCTTATACGTTCAGGTATTTCACATCCAATCTTTTATGGTAATATTCTATACAAAGCACAAATATGTCGGCATTCACCTCTAACCAAACCTTTAAACAGACTTATTCAGAAGGGATATAGTTACGATACTGTTGTCAGGTCATTAAAGATGGCATATTTTGGTATTAATATTGATTCACTCATAGGGTCTTTGCATCGGAAATAAACACATTTATTCCAGGGCTCACACTACTTCAGAATCATAGGGAGAAGTGACTTCTCTTTTTGAAACTGATAGGGAGAAGTGGTGAGATTTGAAAGAGAAGTGCTCCTTAGCGCGCTGCGCTACAATGTTTTGATTTTACTATAGTATAAAGGGTCATATGTAAATAATGTTCTTTTTATATTGTTCAATTCATATCTGAGTATACAATTAAATTAACAGTTCAAATTCAAAGTTGTTTAAGTTTAGGTTTTTGTGAGAAACTACCAACTAAATATCTAGCACTAAAAAGAATTTTTTTATGTCAAAAGGTAAAGAAATTATAATATATGAATTACAATTCAATTAAAAACTATCTATTTTATCATGTTATGAAATTCAGTGTTTCTCATCAAAAGATATACAAAGTTAAGCTGGGCCATAATATATTGATATTAGTAGTTAAGCAACTTTAATCAATATTTTGAAACAATCCATATAAATTATATGGACTTATATACATTAATCAATTAGATCTAAGGCCAAAATAAATAAATAGTGTGTTTCCTATTTCACCCCGAAAAAAATTAGGTAGGGTAGGTAGGTAAAACATTTTATTTTATAAAAACTTTTTTTTTCTATTGATGACAGCAGAAAAAGTTTCCAAATGAAATTGTTTGATGTGCCTGCTTCTTTGATATTTAGAATAGTACTTAAATCTACAGCTTTTTTAATTTTCTGTTTTAGTTCTGTGTAAGAAATATGAAATTAAACTTTAATGCAAATTTTATGCATTTCATGGGTCGTAATAGGAATATGTTCTTCCTGATTAATTATCTTAAAGCAAAAATGGCAGTGAAAAATCCGGCATGGTATTATTATGTTTGGCCTCCTTGAACCTAACAATGTAAATGACACACAGGGTATACATGTGGGAACAGATTACTACCCCCTTTTTTTTAGTAGTAAAAACACTGCAAATCCATGCTAAGCAGCAGCTTATTACGATTTTTCGAGGGGTAATACTCTTGCACCCTCTTTATTTAATATATTGATGTGTTTTGATGTTTGACAGAATTTACTCTTGAAGAGTGGGCGGTTCTGACAATATTAAAATTCCAGGTTTTGAGAAGAGTGAGATTGCGAAATCTTTGTCTTATTAAATCTATGGCAAACTAGAGGCTCCAAGGACCCTGTGTCGCTCACCTGATATTTTTATTTACAATTGATGCATGATAAATGCAACTGTTGTACTGTCGTTTAGTTTCAGAGATATAAGACTAAAAAGTGCGTTTGAAACCTATGTTTTATTTCAGCCATGTGTGCCATGTTGGCAGGCAGGGTCATCATACACAGTGGTCCCTGGATATCCTAGTGGTGATTTAAACCAAGTTTGGTTTAATTTGACAGTAGTTTCAGGGAGAATTTTGTAAAATTTATCTAACGAGAAATGTGAAGTGATGAGAAAGTTTGTTGTGAAGTTTTGTTATTACAACACCCCCCCAAAAAAAAAAACAAAAGGTAATAAAAATTATCATTTAAGGGCAATCTTTCCTATTAATGATTTCTGCAAAATTCAGTTGATTGTGCAAGGGTTGTATAGCCAGCTGAGGTCGTTAAAACTCTCATTTGTTGTTGCAAAATTCAAGTGGTTTTGAATTGCTTTGTTGATCTTTTTGTATTCAACTTTTAAACAACAAAGTACAACAAATATGATGACTGATACTCATGACACTGAAAATATGGTCTTCATTCTTGTGAAGAAAATGGTAAGGTTTGAAATATTTCTTAAATATTAATTCAATACCAATACTTTAATTTGTATTGGGATTTATCCCAGGAAATTAAATTTTAAATATAATATGAGGCAGGCATTACCTGTGAAAGGGGGGATGAAGTCTGTATAAATTAGTGTAGGAATTCAAGCATCATCTGCACTTTGGAATCTGTAGAAAATGAAGCCAAAGTACTGAAACATATCTGACATTCGACCTAATGTTTGGGATTATAGTTGTGACATCATTTTCAATGTAAAGAAAGAAACACCATCATCAGGTATTAATGTGTTTTTTTTTCATGTTATAGAATTATCAATTATTTTATTGCCAGTTCATTAGTAGATTGTTTTCTATATTGATTTTCTACTGCAGTTTCAGAAAAGAAGATTACAAAAGGAAAACATTTTGTAAAACTTACCAAAATTTACCAAATTAATGAAAATTGTTAAAATTGACTATAAAGGGCAATAACTCCTTAAGGGTCAACTGACCATTTTGGTCATGTTGACTTATTTGAAGATCTTACTTTGCTGAACATTATTGCTGTATACAGTTTATCTCTATCTGTAATAATTTTCAAGATAACCAAAACGCAAAATTTCCTTAAAATTACCAATTCAGGGCAGCAACCCAACAACCAGTTGTCCAATTCATCTGAAAATTTGAGGGCAAATAGATATTTACTTGACAAACAAGTAAATCCCTGTAAGATTTGCTTTAAATGCTTTGGTTTCAGAGTTACAAGCCAAAATCTACATTTTACCCCTATGTTCTATTTTTAGCCATGGCAGCCATCTTGGTTGGTTGGCTGGGTCACCGCATACATTTTTAAACTAAATACCCTAATAATGATTTTGGCTAAGTTTGGTTGAATTTGGCCCAGTAGTTTCAGAGGAGAAGATTTTGTAAAGATTACAAAATTAAGGGGTCAACTGACCATTTTGATCATGTTGACTTATTTGAAGATCTTACTTTGCTGAACATTATTGCTGTTTACAGTTTATCTTTATCTGTAATAATTTTCAAGATAATAACCAAAACGGCAAAATTTCCTTAAAATTACCAATTCAGGGCAGCAACCCAACAACCAGTTGTCCAATTCATCTGAAAATTTAAGGGCAGATAGATATTTACTTGATAAACAAGTTAATCCCTGTAAGATTTGCTTTAAATGCTTTGGTTTCAGAGTTACAAGCCAAAATCTACATTTTACCCTATGTTCTATTTTTAGCCATGGCAGCCATCTTGGTTGGTTGGCTGGGTCACCGCACAAATTTTTAAACTAAATACCCTAATAATGATTGTGGCTAAGTTTGGTTAAATTTGTCTCAGTAGTTTCAGCGAAGAAGATTTTGTAAAAGATTACAAAATTTACAAAAATTGGTAAAAATTACTTTAAAGGGCAATTACTCCTTAAGGGTCAACTGACCATTTTGATCATGTTGACTTATTTGTAGATCTTACTTTGCTGAACATTATTGCTGTTTACAGTTTATCTCTATCTATAATAATTTTCAAGATAATAACCGAAAACGGAAAAAATCCTTAAAATTACTAATTCAGGGCAGCAACCCAACAACCCATTGTCCGATTCATCTGAAAATTTAAGGGCAGATAGATCTTGACTTGATCAACAATTTTACCCCATGTCAGATTTGCTCTAAATGCTTTGGTTTCAGAGTTATAAGCCAAAATATACATTTTACCCCTATGTTCTATTTTTAGCCATGGCGGCCATCTTGGTTGGTTTGGCAGGTCACCGGACACAATTTTTAAACTAGATACCCTTATGATGATTGTGGCCAAGTTTGGTTAAATTTGGCCCAGTAGTTTCAGAGGAAAAAAAAAAGTTAACGACGACGGACACCAAGTGATGAGAAAAGCTCACTTGGCCCTTTGGGCCAGGTGAGCTAAAAAATTGTAGATATTAATATGACATGAATTTTTTTCCTTCTCTAGTATAAGCTGTTGTGGGACCAGCCAGAGAAAATATAAAAGAATAAAAGTAGACCTGGTGCCGGGGCAGATTCATTTATAAATGAACATGAATCATACACCATGTCTGCCTACTGGGGAAAGCTTTCTATTTCTCGTTACACATTGTCTGCCCCTTTGCCGTCATTAACTCAAACTGTGAAAAGCTCAAAAGAATTAACAGCCGTTTATGTTGCGTCCTGAGAACGATTTTTTACAACAAAAGCTGGATTGATTTTAGCAGTAACTTGAACTCATTTTACTCTAAAATTATTTGTCAATTAACCGACGGAATGAGATACAGTATGTCCAACCTGAAACGATTCTGACATTTGGTCCAAAGAAGCACATGTACAAAACAAGATTTTGTTAATATATGTATATATACTGAATACATTATTCACTATATATACAAATATTTAAAAAGTCTCGTCTTGTACCTGTGCAAAGAAGTTGAGCAAAATGCGTCAACTTTGTATTTTTTTCGTCTATAGGTCCATCATGGTGTTTTTCAAAAAGATTCATCATATTGTAATTATCCGGAATTGATGTCATTATTTTTTGCGTCCATGTGATCACATTTCGCATATTTGACAGCTAATACGCTGCACGATTGTCGAAAGCCATGCTTGTTCAGTGTTCTCCCCAGGCCGATATGACGCTGCGGTCCCGCAGAGCTTCAAAATATTTTCGTTGATCCCGCAGCGTGTTAATTTTCACATTTTAATTATAAATGTTGGTTAAAATTGTCAAGTTGCTGATCACCGCTGAGAGGTCGGTCAATGTTGCGCAATACCTGATAACTAGGAAAAGTCTCTGATTTACCTGTTCCAGCCTTATCAGACCATGTAATCAAGTTATATCGTAAATGATCATCAAGAAGATAGATATTTTTAGTAGAAAATAAAAGTTTTTTAAAACTTCAGTGCAAAAATTAAAGAAATAGATCGCAAATACAATGTATTTACGCATCGTCTGTGTGCGATCACTGGCCATTTAAGTAACGATTTTTTTCATTGGTCTAGAAGAAGAATCTATTTAAACATGACCAATGAACATGATGAATACACGTGATAAATTTGAATACACATTACTAATGAAATTTACGATGAAATTTATGAATGAGAGTATTTGTACGTCAAAAAAGTAAAATAAACTTTTATTAAAGATAATGAGGAGTGATTTATTTTATTAGAAAGTGAAAATTGTTGCTTGGAAGTAAAATTCGTCTGTCAACTGTCACGTTTTTAGAAATAAAATAATTTTTTAACATCCATCGTCAATTCGTCCATCGGGAGATATATGTTTCGCTGCACCATTTGTATAATGTCACTAGTAAAGAATTTCACTGATCTAAACTTTGACGAATTTGTCAAGTTTCGTTTATATCTACCTGCCAAAGAAACGTTTTGACAATTATACACACGGAAGCGTAATGTCGAACTACGGACACTGGTCAGCTGGTTCATTACATTTTTTTTTGTTTTAAAAAGTTGTATACCAAACATCTTAAACATAATCAATTTTAATGCTGAATCAACATGTTCTTTGCAAAGAAGAAATGGGTTAAGCGAAAGGCAGATGACGTTTTCAACCCTAATGAGAATAAAGACTGAGGAACAGGCTGTCCAACAAAATTACAAACTGTCTTGTTACTATATCTCTAGAAAGAACAGAGAGTAAAGAAATAAATATTTCTGAAGCTGTTCAGCATTGGAAGGCCCAGAACAACATGAGGATTTTTCTTGAACTATATATACATTTTGACATATTTTATAATTTAATTGACTGTGATATAAATGCTTTTTGTGTTTAAAATGAATTTATTTCATGTATATATTTTTATTCTTTGTCATGTATATTAATACTGTGCATTATTGCATTTAATGATTTATGACCGATTGCTTCAGGTCACAATAGTTCACTCTAAAATAGAGTTACGTGCCCTTGAAATTTTGCGCCTTAAAAAATTTCTAGGAGAACACTGCTTGTTTATTTAAAATCTTGGTCCTTGAAACGCTTTACTTATCCATATTGGTCATTGCTATCAAACGTTTTGAAGATTGGTAGTTTTCTAAACGAATAATCGGATCCGTACAGACTGAAAAATCCGTATTTTTAATATTTGTTTTTATTTTTGTCAATAAAATGTTTAGGGTCGGCGTCAGAAACAAAGGTAGGGTCGGGAAACCGGAAACACACTATTTATTTATTTTGGCCTAACCAAAAGTCTGTTAATGTGTGTGGAATGCGTAATTTTTCCTTTTGGGATCAATATTCTTCTGTCAGCTTTTCCATTCATGCGTCCGTAGTTATTACTGTAAAAATACGGATTTCGGTCATAGCTGGTCCGGTTCGATCCATAGTTAGTAAACGATTAATGGCGGACGAAGAAAATTTACAAAAATAAACGATGTTTGACAAGCTATTTGGAAAGGAATACGACGTTTTAATGCAATAAATGGATTAAACATTTACTGAGGCAACTTTATCACTTTCAAATGAAGTAACAAACTTATTTTGTCACGAAAGTTAGATTGATGTACGCTCTCTGAGTAACAAGTACCGGAAGTGCATGCAGTGATAAAAAGTTGTCTTTTTATTAAATAACCTGCTACACACTGTAAAGTCAATGCTTAAGGTAGTTCAGGGGTATAGAAAAAAAATGACAGAATTTTCTTATACTTTGCCAAAATGAAGATTTTACTATGCTTTTTAAAAAAATAATAAAAGTATGGGTCACCGCTATTTTTCAAGGTGCAGTCGTTCAAAATTGCCAAAGTTTGCTTAGATTGTTCATGAAAAACACATTTTGTGCTTAAAAGAAATCTATAAGACAGAATTTTGAAATAAAATATGAGAAGATAGGTTTTATAATATATTTTAAGAAAATGGAAAGAAAAATGGTGTCACCGAACTCTTTTCTTGCTACTAGTAAAAATGAAAACTTCCCTACATGTCCAGTATAAATTTTGTACTAAAGAGTTATCTCCCTTAAATGGCTTATTTGAAAATTGATTCTAAAACACAAATATTTGGTATTTGATAAAACATTTTCGATAATGCAATGAATCACTAAGTTTTCTTTATATAAATAAACAGTGTAACCAATAAATTGCAAATCTGTCTCTAAATTTGCAGATTTGGGCAAAGAACTAGACCGATTATGTACCGTGATTGTACAATTCAAGATGGCGGTATACCCCTTAACTACCTTAAACCTCTTTTCTTAAGAAAATGAATCGTTTATGTCTGAATTTCTTTAATAATCAATAAAAAATTGATGTTTTATCAACTTGGTAAAAATTGAAAATGTCCAATGACGAAAGCGACTGAAAGCGAGTATCGTAAACAACAGGGCGACTTGTTTTCGCTTTTGAGGGTCGGGCAAAGCGAAGTGACGGACGGGAAAGCGACTTCTTCGCCCTAGTCGCCTTGTAATTCTAAAACCAGTTGTTGGCATGATACAGGTTATGTTCTTCTCATATATTTTATGATCATGGTATGATACTAAACCCCTAAATGTACTGAAGTATAGACGGAAAATTCATTACATAAGGCATCTGCAGGGATAAAGCATCCAGGTCTTCTACCTTATGAAATATAATAAACAAATCGTTTATAATGTCACCACCTTTGAATTGTAATCCCTATTTCTCACATTCTGCAACTTGTGTTGCAGCTAGACAAAATCCTTTAACAGCATGGTGAAATAAATTTCCTGTCATACATTTTGTGATAGAATGGAAGAAAGGTTTTGGTTATTTTCAGAATATTTTGTAAAAAATCATTTATGCTGTCACCGCCTTAGAATTGTAATCCCTATTTCTCACATTCTGCAACTTGTGTTGCAGCTAGACAAAATCCTTTAACAGCATGGTGAAATAAATTTCCTGTCATACATTTTGTGATAGAATGGAAGAAAGGTTTTGGTTATTTTCAGAATATTTTGTAAAAATCATTTATGCTGTCAGAAATTGTAATCCCTATTTCTCAAACTTGTGTTGCAGCTAGACAAAATCCTTTAACAGCATGGTGAAATAAATTTCCTGTCATACATTTTGTGATAGAATGGAAGAAAGGTTTTGGTTATTTTCAGAATATTTTGTAAAACATCAGAAAGGAGCATACGATTTTTGTGCAAAGTTGTATATCTTATTACCAAAAAGTATGATGATAAGTAAAATAAACATGCACCAATAAGCTTCAAGAGCTCCTAAGGCCTTAAAAATATAATACCCATTTCTGTTAACGTGGTGAAAAAACTAGGATCTATATAGGTAGGTAGGCAAATAATTATATTTCTTTCAAATTTTTAACAGGTTTAAATAGAAAATGAATAGGGAAAACAGTATGACTTAAATAATGCTTTTTTAAAAATGAACAAAAAATCTTGAAGGTAGTTAGGGTAAGGAGAAACACAAGAATGTTTTTATTGGGGATATGGGAGTATAAATGGTAGAAAGGTCTATTAGGGTTTAGACACTATGGCTCTGAAAAATCTTTAACAACATGACAAACACAAAACTTCTTTCCAGTTTTCATATCTTCCAGAAATTTTTCTGAAGCAAACTTCCTGACATAAGATTTGTGTGAGAATGCGAGAAAGGTTTTCATTCTTTTAGGGAATTTTCGTATGCCATCATAAAGGAGCTTAAGATTTCCATCATATTTATAACTGATTACACCAAAAAGGAGCATACAATTTCCTGCAAATTTGTTATATTTGGTTTGTTTTTCTAAAAACTAGTAATTACAATGCGAAATATGTTCTAGTTACTCCCTTTGGCCGATCGTTTGATATTCTCGCTAACTGATTTGATTTGTGTTCACTCCACCTTTTAGTTTTAAAGTGAATTGTTTTTCCAAGTCATTACGTTAGAATTCTTTAGAGTAATAAGATCGAAAAATTTTGAAGTTAGAAGTTTGATGTTAAATGTTCGACGATGGCCGACAGACCTCGCCGAGACGTCCACGGGTTGAATTATAAGTCACTAGCAGAGTACGGAATCCCAGACACAGGGGAAACCAAAGAGGAGAAGAAACTGGAAAAGATCCAAACAGTGTAAAAGAAAGTTGGACGTGAGGATGAGAAAAAGCACAAAGCAGTGCAAAGAAGAAGTTGGAGGCAGCCATCAATCTTGATAGATCATTCAATGAAGATGATGTTGAAGACGAGGAGTTGAGATGTTTAAGGCGGAGTTAAAAACACAGAAGAAGATTTGAAATCACACAGATTACAAAATGAAAAATGAAGTTGAAGGAAGAGCTAAAGAGAAAACAGCTTGAGTTAGAAAAGGAGAAAGGTGAGAGTAAAGTACATTACATAAGAAAGTGGCTACGACATCTAGTTACAAAAATAAAGGGAAAGCTTTGAAGGAAAAATCAATAAAAGACCCTTCACTAAATGAACTTAGGCAATTCGAGAAATTAAATGAAATAGTAGACAAAAGTTATCAAAATTAGGTCTTCTTGAGCAATCAATTGATTCTGATTCGTCTTCTGGTACTTCATCTGAAAAATCTCGCTCTGTTACTGTTAGGAAGGGAAAAAGAGTAGAATGTATCAGGGTTTCGGATAGTTCCGAGTCAGGGTCGGATATTGACGAAAAGAAAAGAGGAAAGATAAGAAAACAAAGTCCGAATTAAAGCAAAGGCTTCCGACAAAGTCAAGACTCAATTGCTCTGGCCTCAATCCGCCCTTCAATATGAATTTGTTAACGAGTCGGTGTCCTTTAACGATTTAGATCCTAAACTTTTACTGCAGGTGAACTGGAGATAATTACAAGTAAAACATTTCAGAAAAGAGAGATCAGGTCGGTTAAATCTGCTTAAGAAGATTACGATTATAGTAATATTTATTCTTGGAAAGGTCTGCTATCTTTTATGCTGCGTGGTTACGCAAAATTGAGTTAGGTCAGAAGTCCTGGGATGATGACCCATCGTCTATCGAGTTCCTATTCTTACTCAGTACGTTCTGCCTAAAGCAAAACATCGAGTTTTTCCGCTAAGTCGTCGGAAAATAAAGATGATATGGTTTGGTTTTGTACTCTATTTAATAGAAACCGTTATACGCACAAAGGATCACATACAACTTTCATTAAAGGTCAGCAAAGAGTAGTTCAGCACATTTGTGCAGTATGCTGGAAAAAGATAAAAGCAAACTAAGTCATCCAGAATGTGCTAACTCTTGTCCTAATTTTCCAAAGTCCGGATGACTAGATATATCTTTTCTCCGATGAATCCTGATGCGAAATTTTCTATCCGGAGTATTTGAAACGAGATCTCGCACGTAAAAATTTTCAAGTTCACCTACGGTGTTATATGAAGGCAATGGGAGTTCCCAAACTGTTTAGTTTGTAAAGAAGTTCACAATCTCGATAAAATTGGTTTGAGTATTTAGAGATCTGTAGCAGATCACGAAGTCATTATGAGTTCGAATAAGTACAATTTTGAGGAGAGTAAAATCCCAGTGGTTTCGCTTTTAAATATAGACTTCTTCAAATTTATGTTATCAGATTATATTGATAGAAACATTTGTCAATTTTGGAATTCGGGTTTCCTATTGGTTGTGAAAATTATACTGACTTTTCTGCTGAGAAGGTCGTTCAAAATCACAAGGAGCTGTCGAGTTTCCGGATGATTTAGATAAATATTTGAAAAAGAAATCGAAAAGAAAGCAATATTAGGACCGTTTCACGTAAATCCGCTTTCTCATGATATTGTTATTTCACGCTGAATAGTGTTCCCAAAAAGGTTCTCAGGAACGGAGGATCATCTTGGATTTAAGTGTAAGAGGAGGGTGCTATCAACGGTTATATCGACAAAGACAGCTATTTAGGAATGAGGTTCATTTAAAATACCCAAATGTTGATGCATTAGTAGAGCTTATTAAAAGCATGGTCGGAACTGTCTTATTTTCAAACGGACTTGAGTAGGGCTTACAGACAAATTTTCATTGACTTACATGATGTTCACTTAGTTGGATACAAATGGAATGATCATTTATATTTCGATAGAGTTCTCAGCATGGGTTTGCGATCAGCAGCTCATATATGCCAGCGTGTTACAAATGCAGTTGCTTTCATGTTTCGACAAATGGGATTTGATATAGTTAACTATTTAGATGATTTTATGGGGTGGAATCAGTTGACAGAGCTGATAAGGCATATATTGAGTTAAAGCGTTTACTTGATTCTTGTGGTTTAGAAGAATCATTTCATAAGGCTGTGTCCCCTAGTACTAGGATGGAGTTTCTGGGGATAATATGTGATACCAGTAAACTTTTGTTACAAATTCCTGACGATAAATTAAAAGATATTCAGGAAATTTTACATTTTTGGACAAACAAGAGATCAGCAAAATTACGCGATATTCAATCTTTGGTAGGGAAATTAAATTTTATGGCGAGCTGTGTTAGACCTGGACGTGTATTTATGAGCAGGTTGCTTAATTGGCTAAGATCAGCATACGATCAAACTGGTTATATTGTAGTGCCTAGTTATGTTCAAAAAGATATATTGTGGTGGGTCAATTTTCTACCTCATTACAACGGAATATCGATGATGATCTTGGAGGAATGGTCGAAACCGGATGAAGTTTTTTCTTCTGACGCTTGCTTGTCGGGTTGCGGCGGTTGGTTTAGTGGAAAATTCTTTCATCAAGTTTTCCCGGATTTTATTATAGATTCTAATTTACATATAAACTGTCTCAATTATTATCTATCATAGTATGTTTAAAGTTGTGGGCGCAGTGCTTTAGGGGAAAGAAAATTCGTATTATGTGCGATAACATTACTTCTGTTACTGTAATTAACACTGGTAAGTCCAGAGATACCTTTTTACAGTGTTGTCTTAGGGAACTTTGCTATATTGCTGCTATATACGAATTTGAGATTCGGGCTGTTCATTTAGCAGGAACTGAGAATAGGTTACCAGATTATTTATCGAGATGGCATACATCGGATAAATTTGCTGCATTGTTCTATAATGCCGTATCAGGTTCATTGCAAGAGTTTAGTGCGGAAGAACATTTGTTTAAATTTTCGCATAACTGGTAAATACGTTGGTATAGTTTGAGCAAACATTGGACAGTCAATAAAAGAATTTTGAATGCTTTTCAGAATTAGAATTAATACAGTTAAAAGAGGATGTTAGAGTTTCTACTAGAGCTGCATATGCGCTAGGATCAAAGAAAACTTATTAGTTCAATGGAGAGCCTTTTACTATTTTGCACTTACTTTAATATGAGTTTTATTCCTGCAAATTTGGATACTATTTGCTGTTATGCACAATTTCTCAGTCGGTCTTTTAAATCTGTAGAATCTATTAAGAATTATATTAATGGTGTAAAAGTTATGCATTTAATGTTGGATTGTACCTTTCCACACTTAGACAGTTTTGTTTATAAGTTACTGATTAAAGGATTGTCACGAACCAAGTTACATATGCCACGAGAGCTTTACCCATTTCGCCAGATATTTTATTGGAGATGGTGAAACATCTTAATTTAGAAAGTTCTTCTGATTGTGTATATTGGTGTCTTTTTTGTTTGCCTTTTCTTAATGTCTAGGAAATCTAATTTAGTTCCAGATTCTAGTTCTCAATTTGATAAGAATAAGCAATTGACCAGAGGTAAAGTCTTTGTTGTTAACGACATTGCTATAGTTGTTTTTGAATGGACTAAGACTATTCAACATGGAGAAAGAAGATTAAAGATTCCGTTGGTTAAAATTCCTGGCTCTGTCCTTTGTCCGGTTTCTGCCTATAGTCGTATGTGTAGTAAAATTCGGCATCTAATGATTCCCCTGCCTTTGTTATGAGTAAGAAATCGAAGTTGGTACCAGTCACTTATGCACAGTTCCAGAATAAACTGAAATCTGTTATTCAGAAGACAGGAGAGATCCTAATTCATATTCATCACATAGTTTTAGGAGGGTGGTGCCACTTTTGCATTTAGTTCTCACGTGCCTAGTGATCTGATTCAGTTACACGGGACTGGGCAAGCGATGCCTATAAGATATATTTAGAATTTTCTATGAAGGATAAAATTTCAGTTGTTAGAAACATGGCAAATTTTGTTTAATTGTCTTTCAGAAGTTGTGACCAATAAGAAGGTTTTGGTATTTACAGACTCTATAGGAAATATTTGGATGACATATTTTGCATGGATTTGGTCGCGATCAGAGGAGCCAGGATAAATTCTTTAAGAAACATGATTAAGGGTAGAGAAATATGTTTAGCTAACTATTCTCATATTATTATTCACTTAGGTACTAATGATATAGTTAATAACTCTGTTGACAAGATTATTGCTGATTATAAGGAACTAATTGTTACTATCAAATCTTATTCATACAGTATGAAGATTTTTATTTCTTCTATTCTGCCAAGGCCTGTTGATTTTTCGTATACAGGTAACAAGTGTAAAAGTGTTAATCTAGAATTGAGCAAGATGTGCTCTAAGAATAATTTAAGTTATATTAGGTCTTTTAAAGATTTTTCATAAAGGCATTCCAGTCAGGTCATTATTTGCCTTTAAAGATGGTGGGCTTCACCTTAACGAAGCTGGGCAATACAATTGCAAGTGTTTTCAGCACGCTATTAATCATATGTAAATAATTTAGTATTGTGTATTTTGTCTTTATGTATGTGGTAATTATTATTTAGTTTTTATAGGCTAGCCTTAAGGAAGTGTTTCATTCCTTAGGTTTTGAATTTTCAAGGAGTGTTTCATCCTTTGGATTCATGAATGTATGTCACTTTAAGGTAGATCTACTTTTAGGAGAGATTTCGTCGCATCTCCTAAGTAGTACTAGCAGCTGAAGAAGTGGTTTATTCTTCCTGCTTGAGTTGAACTTTCAAGAGAGTGTTCCATCTCTTGGGTTTAACCTCCTTTAGCTTATTTGGTTTTGTTTGGCGGGCTTGTTTGGCGGATATTTAATTTTGTGGCCCGCCATTAAATGTATTTTCCTAGCTATAACTTAATAAGTATTAGTATTTGTATATGTATTGGTATTTGTTCTTTATATTATTGTAATGACATGTATGTGAAGATTTTGTTTTCGCCAAATAAAGTTATATTATTATTACAGTCTTTAATGAAGCCAAAAGTAATTGGTTTGTTTTTTCTAAAAAACTAGTAATTACAATGCGAAATATGTTCTAGTTACTCCCCTTTGGCCGATCGTTTGATATTCTCGCTTAACTGATTTGATTTGTGTTCACTCCACCTTTTAGTTTTAAAGTGAATTGTTTTTCCAAGTCATTACGTTAGAATTCTTTAGAGTAATAAGATCGAAAAATTTTCCCACCCTCCCTCCCTTTTTATAGTGTTTGAAAAATATTTAATTTTTATTTATTTTATTTTATTTTTGCATATTTTGCATCAGTGACTTATGCGGCGGATATTTAATTTTTGTGGCCCGCCATTAAATGTATTTTCCTAGCTATAACTTAATAAGTATTAGTATTTGTATATGTATTGGTATTTGTTCTTTATATTATTGTAATGACATGTATGTGAAGATTTTGTTTTCGCCAAATAAAGTTATATTATTATTACAGTCTTTAATGAAGCCAAAAGTAATTGATTGCAGAAAAGTATTATTGCATGCATTACAAGACAATAAAAATGAAATTCTTCCCATTAACAAAAAACTCAAGAACCTGTCTCATATTTTAAAGTGATATATATGTCAAGTACTTATATATGTTATACTTGCATGACTTGTATGTATCAGCATGATCAGTGTTTATCCCTACTGAATAAATTTATGTAAGAAGTTGTTATTTAGATACGGTCTTCAACTCTTGAACTTGACAGATATTCAGTGCTGTAGCAGGAGATAGGCATATAGTGTAGGAATCAGAATGAATAGCATTTAAGTTGTATCAAGAGCGGTCTGTATCATGCTACACAGATTTTAGGGATGGGGAAAATCCCTTTTGGGATTCTGTCACAGAATCTGAAAAGGGATTTGGGTGGTGGTTGCACCGTTTCATTGGCCAGTAGTACAAATACAATAAATACAATTGTATCTGAAAAGGGATTAGGGTGGTGGTTGAACACAATTGTATCTGTAAAGATACGTTGTAGAATCCCTATTGACTTTTAACAACGGGTATGGAGAACGCAATTAGATCCGATTACTTTGGTTGAATATGCTGTCTTCAAGGATGTTCCAGTCGACAGCAGTTCCGATTGAATGAATGCTGGATTTTGTCTGTTTTTGTATTTATGCGGGATTGTCAATATCAATTAACCACTCTGGAAAAGCAATCAAAGCGATTGATTCAAATACGATACAAGACGCACAAAAATATTTACCATTTCTCTTTAAATTCGTCGCTAATGTTTTTTGCTGATGACATCGTTCATAAAATTCGCGGGAAGATGTTTTCTGTAGACTTGATGAAAAATCGAAGTGTGTTCCGAATGAATAAAACAATCCGGAAAGGACATGATTTGAATCTGAAAACTATATCCTAATCAATTAAATTCTGATCGTGTTTCTATCAATCCATTAAAAATGACTGTTCAAGCAATCTATTAAACCTAACTGTTCATGTAATCTATCAATTCATTCAACCTGAATGTTCTTCTTCTTTCTTTCTTTTCTTCGTATGAGCTTCCTATTATAAGGAACACCCCTTAGCGGGTAATATTAAAATATTCAATAGGGGGAAGAAACAGGGATAAAATATATTACATCAAGGTAAAATCCAATGGTGGTGCGCTATACATTGACAGTGAAATGTAAAAAAAAATCATAGTAGATAAAATATACAATGATATACATAAAAATGATAACACCAATCTACAGAAGGTCATATAACCCAAATAATTAGTCATTCATTTTACCAGCAGATAGCTTTCTTAAAATTATATAAAAATAAAGTACTTGTTACAGAATAGTTGGAACCATATATACAGTAACATTCATTATAGTTCAAAAATTTATCTAATATTTCACTTTTCCATTGTCTATGTTTCACCATCCAATTCTGAATGACAATTGTCAGCCGTCCAGCTGTTCATGTACTCTATCAATCCATTAAACCTGACTGTTCATGTTATCTGATATCCATTAAACATGATTGTTCATATAATCTGATATCCATTAAACCTGACTGTTCATGTGATCTATCAATCCATTAAATCTAACTGATCATTCAAACATCCGACTCCATACACATTTCTCGGGATTATTCTTCGTTGAATTCTTAAATTCGTGGTTCGCTGTGACCCACGAAACCCACGAAAATTGGTATACCACGAATAAAAATGAATACACAGTATCAATCCATTAAACCTGACTGATCATGTGATCTATCAATCCATTAGATCTGAATGGTCATTCAATCTATCAATCCAATAAACCTGACTGATCATGTGATCTATCTATCCATTAAATCTGACTGATCATTCAATCTATCAATCGCTTAAAAAAAACAATGATGTGATTGAACCATTACTTAAACTTGTCTGATCCTGTGATCTATCAATCAATTTAACCTGTCTGATCATGTGATCTATCAATCCATTAAATCTGCCTGAACAGTTTATCAATCTATTAAAAAGGTTGATGATGTGATTGAACCATTTATTAAACCCGTCTAATCATGTGGTCGATTAATCCACTAACCCGGACTGATCATGTGATCTTTCAATCCACTAACCCTGACTGATCATGTGATCTATCAATCCAATAACCCTGCCTGATCAAGTGATCTATCAATCCACTCACCCTGACTGATCATGTGATCTATCAATACATTAAACCTGTCTGATCATGTGATCTATCAATACATTAAACCAGTCTTATCAGGTGATCTATCAATCCATTAACCTTGCCTGAACAGTTTATCTATCAATCAATTAAAAAGGTTGATGATGTGATTGAACCATTTATTAAACCTGTCTAATCATGTGGTTGATTAATCCAATAAAACTGTTTAGTTGTATGATCTATCAATCCATTAAACTGGACTGATCATGATTTTAACCCTGCCTCATCATGTGATCTATCTGTCCATTAGACCTGACTGATCATGTGATCTATCATTCCACTAACCCTGACTGATCATGTGATCTATCAATCCAATAACCCTGACTGATCATGTGATCTATCAATCCAATAACCCTGATTGATCATGTGATCTATCAATCAATTTAACCTGTCTGATCCTGTGATCTATCAATCAATCTAACCTCTGACCATGTGATCTATCAATCCATTAACCCTGCCTGATCATGTGATCTACAATCCATTGAACTGTCTGATCATGTGATCTAAGAATCTCTTAAACCTGACTGATCATGTGATCTATCAATCCACTAACCCTGACTGATCATGTGATCTATTAACACTAACCCTGACTGATCATGTGATCTATCAATCCACTATCCCTGACTGATCATGTGATCTATCAATCCACTAACCCTGATTGATCACTTGATCTATCAATGCATAATTTTCTATGTTTTCTATGTATTGTGTGCGATTTTGTCCCATGTACATTTACTCCATATCCTTTCATTTTCTAATGAAACTTGTCTGATCAAGTGATCTATCAATCCATTAAACCCGTCTGTTCGTGATATATCAACTCATTAAACCTGCCTGATCATGTGATCTATCAATCGACTATAAACCCTGACTGTTCATGGGATATATCAATCCATTAAACCTGCCTGATCATGTGATCTATCAATCCACTAACCCTGACTGGTCATGTGATCTATCTATCCATGAAATTTGTCTGATCAAGTGATCTATCAATTCATTAGGAGATATGATTGTTAAGACACGGGGTCCATCTTTAAAGATGTATCATTTTCTGGCCAATAATCCTGCTCCACGATGGATCTTCACACAGACAGGGATGTTAAAGGTGACACTGAAATAGTCTGAATTGATATAGAAACTAAAAATTTTTAACACAGTCTCAAATTTTAATTGATCTTGATCATGCACAAAATACATAAACAATCAAACTCAATACATGATATGTCAGCATAAAGTTGAACCTGATTTAAAACAGACCTTCATTAATTTTGCTCCTATTTACTGACATGTTACATGAAGAATCAGTAAGGAGTCTGTGTAAGTAACAAGAGGATGATTGCATATGTCAATCTATACAAACAGTTTCAAAAGCAGTGTTTTAATTTGTGCATCTTATTGCGAACCAAATGAAAATTTTCCACAGAGTATCTCCTCTTGTTCAAGGTATTTAAACTTTTGTCAGTTCACTTGTCCCATTGAATAAATACAATAGCTATGGTTCTCTGTGTAGTTTATTCACTGGGACCTTTAAATTTCTTCCAAGAGAAATCCATCATTCATTGATTAATTTACCTGACCAAAAAAAATTTATCTTCTTAGTAGATGAAAATACATGTATCACTTCACAAAACTGCATGTGATGTTGTATTTATGCACTATCAATAAAATATTTTCAATCTGTTCAATATTAACACCAGTTGATCTAATTATAAAAAGTTGTTTCTGACTAAATTTTTAGCATTGTTCCAATTAAATTTGCATATTTTTTGTGTGTTTGTTTGGTTATAGAATACATTTGAGAAGGCCTTAAATTAAATATCGTCATTTTCCAGTTTTTATTTGTCAAACCCACCAAAAACAAGAGGCTCTCAAGAGCCTGAATCGCTCACCTGTATTTCAAAGGAGAAGATTTTTAAATGTTAGCAAACTTGAACAAATTGTGTAAAATTGTCTTTAAAGGGCAATAACTCCTTAAGGGGTCAATTGACAATTATGGTCATATTATTTTTTTTGTAGATCTTACTTTGCTGAACATTACTGCTGCTTACAGTTTATATATATCTATAATAATATTCAAAATAATAACAAAAAACTGCAAAATTTTGTTAAAACTACCAATTCGGTGGCAGCAACCCAACAATGGGTTGTTCGATTAATCTGATAATTTCAGGGCTGATAGATCTTGACCAATTAAACAATTTTACCCCATGTCACATTTGCTCTAAAAGATTTAGTTTTGAGATATAAGCCAAAACTGCATTTGACCCTTATGTTCTTTTTAGCCATGGCAGCCATGTTTGTCGATGGATACAAACTTCAGATACAATTTATAAACAAGATACCCTAAGGAACATTTAGTTAAAGTTTGAAGGTAATTGGCCCAGTAGTTTCAGAGGAGAAGATTTGTAAATGTTAGCAAACTTGATGAACAAATTGTGTAAAATTGTCTTTAAAGGGCAATAACTCCTTAAGGGGTCAATTGACAATTATGGTCATATTATTTTTTTTGTAGATCTTACTTTGCTGAACATTATTGCTGCTTACAGTTTATATATATCTATAATAATATTCAAAATAATAACAAAAAACTGCAAAATTTTGTTAAAACTACCAATTCAGTGGCAGCAACCCAACAATGGGTTGTTCGATTCGTCTGAAAATTTCAGATCTGATAGATCTTGACTAATTAAACAATTTTACCCCATGTCAGATTTGATCTAAAAGCTTTAGTTTTTGAGATATAAGCCAAAAACT
Organism: Mytilus coruscus; assembly: GCA_017311375.1. Classification (NCBI taxonomy): domain Eukaryota; kingdom Metazoa; phylum Mollusca; class Bivalvia; order Mytilida; family Mytilidae; genus Mytilus; species Mytilus coruscus. The sequence goes on along the minus strand of CM029597.1, from coordinate 589,489 downwards.
GCATTTGACCCCTATGTTCTATTTTTAGCCATGGCGGCCATGTTTGTCGATGGATCAAAACTTCGGATACAATTTATAAACTAGATACCCTAAGGAACATTTACTTTAAGTTTGAAGGTATTTGGCCCAGTTGTTTCAGAGGAGAAGATTTTTGAAATAGTTTACGACGACGGACGCCAAGTGATGGCATAAGCTCACATGGGAAAGGTACAATATTGAAAATTTTGTCGGAAATCAACTTTTAATGTTATATTGAACAAATTGAAAATGTATTATTGATATTGATATTGAATAAATACAACATCACATGCAGTTTTGTGTGTCCTTATTTAGTATTGGTACATGTATTTTCATCATTGAAATTTTTTGTTCAGGTTAATTAATAAATGAGTGATGGATTTCTCTAAGAAGAAATTTAAAGGTCCCTTTGAATAAACTCCACAGAGAACAATAGCTATTGTATTTATTAGATGGGACAAAAGAACTTACAAAAGTTTAAAATGACATGTAACCTTCAATTGAATCTGTGGAAAAGTATCATTTCTTTCGCAATAATGTGACATATAACTGATTTAACTATTTAAACAGGAACAAATATTAAATCTGGATTTCAGGTTATTTATACAGGATGCATATGTTATAAAGATCAAATGTTATTAGTCAATGGTGTAACACGAAATTATATCTAAAATCACATTAAAAACTTTCTAAAAACTAATTCTCTGACGTTTACTTAAAATAAATTGGCACATATTGACATGATGACTTATCTAAACTATTATTAAACATGAAAACTAGAAATATTGTTGCCATGGTGATGAGCAGTAGAATTGACAGTAACTGCATAAGGTCAAATCAAAGGCATTGTAAATGTTCATCAAATAAGACTGGCTTGAATTTCATTTAGTGATAATTAGAAAAGCTTGATGAAAAATATTTTAAAATATCAAAATTTGTGGCTGGCATATCAAGCACTGGTGTAACCAGTTAAGTTATTGTAAATTCTTATAAGGTAAAAGAAATGTTGCTCATTCAGTCAGAGTTATTGATATAGGTAGGCAAGTTTTTTTTTTTTTACTTTTTTTTCTACATTTGTCTATATCTAGTTATTACTAATCACTACATACTAAAATCTAAAGAAAAACAAACACTAAATAAAATAAAGGTACAGAGAAAAACCTGGTAGACCTTACATAGAGGATCAGTAATAAGAGGTCATGTGAAAAAGTACCTTCCTGATTTAAACTTTCACTGATAAACAATAAGTAGAGGTAGTGTGAAAAAAGTGCTGCCATAGATTCAAAATTTTCATGTGTAATTACAAAATACTAACTCAGAAAAGGTACCTATCATAGATTTATAACATAGATTAAAATATTAAAAGGTGATTACATGCATAATACTACATTTAAAACACTAGCAACTAAGTTCAGCATAAAATACACAGTTATTCTAGTTTCTTTTCTTTGTTTAGTTAAGTGGTACTTCACATAAAACCTGCTATTTCCTTATCACAAAAGTTAGACGTGACTGCATATGACTTTAGAAATGAAGATTTCTGCTGCACTTAATAATGTAATATTCAGCTAACGTATCTGACTAGCTCCATACTCACTGGAGCAATAATTGTTTTACAGCTTGTTTTTATTCAAATGTTTTATCGCCTCATCAATTCTCCTTTTATTCAGGTGATGATAGAAATATGTTCTGGTAAACATTAAAATTCACAACCTGTCAATTATCAGGTTATAAATTTTGTGGTTAGGAGGAGGAATGGAATCTTTAAAATCAATCTTACAAATAATATAACTATTACAGTTTTTTGTGTTGATAATTGGGTATTCTTAATGTAAAACAATACATTGTCATTTTTATAAAACACATTGTTAGAAACATTTGATCCAATTAAAACTATGTGCTGTGTAACTTGACATACAGCACACAGGCACTATCATTTTACACAATGTCACTATAAGATTATGTAATGTGACATAAAACACATGTGTTAGAATTATTATACACAATGTAACAATAACACTATATAACTGTGACATTCAACAGGACCATTATTGTTGGGATCCTTGCCTTTGTATTTCTTCTCTTTATTTTCTATTTCCTAGAAAATAAATATATCGAGTATTAGGCTATCAAACGAAGAAATAGAAATCCAGTTATACTTGTACAATGTTTTATAATCAGTGCATGAACTGTTTGTGTTTGTATAAATCTTTGTATTGTATGTATAATCAACTGTCTGCTTCAGGATTTAAGGGTTGATTAGCATATTATAATGGGTATATTCTGCCTCTCATCGATTACTGCTGTATTGTTTGGGGAGAATGTAAAAATGAAGGGATAGTAAGAATATTAAAACTTCAAAAAAGAGCAGCAAGATTAATTCTTGATGCAGACCCATTATCCCCATCAGCCCCCTTATTTAAAGAACTTGGATGGATGACAGTAGAAAACAGAATCAAATACCACAAATATTTACTGCTATTTATGCGGAAAGAAGCACCACAGTACCTATTTCAAAAGTTTCAACTTATATCTGTTAATAATCCTTATGCTTTAAGGGTGTTACTCAAGTTAGTTCCAAAGCCAAAACTGAACTGTTTAAAAATCTTTTGCTTATTCTGGATCAGTTTTATGGAACAGACTACCATATGAAATGCGTAAAGTGCAAAACACTTATTCTTTTAAACAAATTATAAAACAATACTTGAGACAGTCCCAATATTCAGTTTGAAATGATTGCAACTATTACTCTTTTTTAGAATATATGATTTTAATGATTTGTATATTATATCTATTTACTACATGCAATCTGTAACTGTTTTATATCTTTTAATCATAGTACATGTACACTGAACTATTATGTCTATACGATTGTGTTTATATGTTGTATGTTTGCTTTTTTCCCTTATTATATATTATTATTTTTTTTTTTTTTTTTTTACTTGTATTGTATTGCCTCAGGAAGATTAGTAATTGTAACTAACTACCCTCTTTAAATAAAGAATTTATTATTATTATTATTATTAAAATTTTAGATATAAATGTATTCATTGGTTTGGAGCTAAAACAATAAATCTGTATTTTTTCAATTCTTTGTTTGGAAGGTTACATTTATAATTCAGGGTAAAGTTATCAGATATTATGATATTACAGGTTACTTCAGATACCATCTTAGACAAACCCTTTGGTTTTCAAGCTGTGATACATGATTTTCTACTGTCACAAGTTGATTGATTGATTGTTTTTAGTTGTTTAACACCACTTTCAGCACTATTGGCTATTTCTTGGCAGTTGGTTTTTTATTGGTGGAGTAAGCCAGAGTGCCCAGAGAGAGTCGTACCTCCAGCAGGAAAACTGGCGTTCCTCAACAAAATAAGATTGGAGTAGAACGCACCTGCCATGTGCAGGATTGGAATTAACAACCTCTGTCTTTACAGGCAAGTGATACAGTAGTTGAATTACTTAGACCACTCTGCCACTGAGGCCCCCTGTCAGAGTTGAACAGTAAGTTGCAAACAAAGAGTAATATTGTTGAAGATCAAAGGAAATATGAAGCTACCGAACACAAATCCAAGATATCATTTATGCAACAAAACAATTTTTGTTTGATTATCTTGAAATCAATGATTGGATGGTTTTGGTGCAGCAGTATTGTTACGAATTAGCCGCAATACAGACACTAACTTATGTTGTTAACGTAACGTATTGTAACGTCATATGATTATTACGTTTTGTATGCATAACATCTCTAGTCAGTATAGTAAACAGAGTTTGAAATATACACATGCCTTTCTATAATTCACAAAAGCGAACTACTACCACTAAACCCAAACAAGTATAATAATATTTGGCTGACAAGAAATATTTACCATCCTTTAATGGACTTGAAGGTGGTAGTGTGTTTTCTTTGCATTGGAAAGCTTTTGATGGATCAAATCTTTTTCGCCCTTCTAATGTCAAGTTCTTTTCCTCTAATTTCTGGTTGGCTCTCTTTAGTTTATTAACCTGTTCTCTGAGTGAGGTAGTTTCCTTGATAAAAAGAAGATTAAAATCATATTAACAACATACCGTATAGCGGGTTATTTTCACAGGGTGTTTATTTTTGCTTATTTTGGCATGTTAAGGAAAATCGCAAAAATAAATTCAACAAAAATTTATGCTTATGTTCGGTACTTTTAATAACTATAGTGTTTTGTAAACATCCTTTTTTTTCAGGTCGACGGTCAATAACAGTTTATGATAATTTGAATAACATAAATGCGAAAGGGTATTATTCACACATATTTTATTAAAATTTTAAAATGTCTGTCAGGTGTTAATTAGTGTATTGGTGTCAAATAATATAAGAGTGTAAGGTACTCTGTCAGGTATTTTACCCTTATTAATTAGTGTCAAATTATATAACAGTTGCAAGTCACTCTTGATAATTTTATAATCTAATTAGTACATCAAAGGTCCGGTCAATTTTGTAACAAATCAACCGTAACATTTACAAGAAGTGTGTATGCCTGTGACAAATATCTAAGTACCAGTATTCTATTGATTAACTGTGTCAAAATGTAATCAATAAATAAGATGTCATGCAGGTAAAACAATCATTTAACCATAACAATAGACACTTGTTTGTCAATTTTTACAACTTTTTAACTGCAACCGTTTCACTATCCACCAAAATATTTAATTGGAATTGAGGAATCCGCCAAAATTTTTCATATACTTTGTTGCCCCTAAATCGTGAAATTTTACACCAGCGAAAAAACCCGCTATAAGGTAGATCTTAAAGATCAAACTTCTGTCAGACCTCTCACTGTAAAACCTGTGTTGGACCTCACTATAATAATTAGTTCTTGCTTGTTGATTTGTTGGATCATCAATGCTTACCAAAATATAAGAAAGAAGGGCACACTGTTGTTGCTTACAATTGGTCAGGGCTCACACTACTTCAGAATCATAGGGAGAAGTGACTTCTCTGTTTGAAACTGATAGGGAGAAGTGGTGAGGTTGAAAGAGAAGTGCTTGTTCGCTCGCAACACTACAATGTTTGGTTTTACTATAATATAAAGGGCCATATGTATCCTTTTTATTCATTTTTTATATTGTTCAATTCAAATCTGAGTATACAATTAAAGTAACAGTTGTTTCAGTTTATGTCTTTAATAAATAATCATTTATAGTTGCACAATTATATTAGTCCTCTTGTCAGAAACTACCAACTAAATATCTAGCTCTAAAAGAACTGTTGTTATATCAAAAAGAAAAGAAAGTATTATATATCAATTAAAGTTTAGTTAATAAACTATTCTGTTTAGGGATCATAGATTTATTCTAACGAGGAAGCTCCGAGCATGCTCGGAGGATGCTCAGAGCTTTTCAAGTAGGCTCTTCTCATTAGTTTATGTGACAATAATTATCATGATCCATTAAGATGTCAATCAAATCTATAGCACTTCTATAATAAGGAAAGAAAAGCATTATAGAGGAAGCTCAATTAACACTTGTGTAAACATCTGGTCTATTGAAATAAATCTTGCATTAACTATAAAACTATAAAATAGATGAGAAATTCTTCAATAGAACTGTACAATGCTTGGAAAGAAATATCAAGTCTTCACAGAAAGGAAATGTTTTAAAACATTTTCTGAATAATTATCATTCTTTTCAATACAAAAAATACTCAAATTTTATATTTAAAATATAAATATATTTTTAATTTATACTATATAAAATAAAATATAAAAATCATCAAAGACACAAGCTATGGTTATTGATTTATAACCATAATACCAAAACATAGTACATTCAGTTTCATGTATCTTGGGCGTTTCAAAGCAATAAAGAGATTCTATTTGGAGTTCTATAAAGTATTCTGGAAATTTTAGGGGACATGGCTACTAAAGCTTGTAAACAGGGAAAAAAGGGGGACAGAATTTCATTGGTTAACTTCTGGTGGTGTTTACTTTCTTATATGCACTGAAAAGTTATGTTGTATGTTTACTGTAGGACAGGACAGGATAAATCTTTACTCATGTCAAGTATTTCTTTACTTATAACATAGATAAATTCTGCACATTTTTTTTTGAAAAATACCAATTAAATGAAGACTGATAGAGGAAAACAATTTAATGTTAGATTTTCACTGTAGTACTGGACAGGATAAAACTTTACTCATGCCAAGTATTTCTTTATTTAAAACTAAGCCAAATCTGCACAATTAAAAAAAATGCCAATTAAAGAGAGACATACTAGAGGGAAAACAATGGTGGTATTACCCCCTCAAACCAGCCGTCCAATACTGAATTACAACTTTTCCTAAAGTAGCCATCATTTTCTATAAAAGAATTAAGTTTGCTATTTTATATTGAAAAAAAAAAAAAACATATTACCATTGTTTAGTTAGAGGCACTACTTAAACAAGTAATTTTCAAAATTACCTAGTATACAAGTTATGTTGAAAATGAGGCTGTTTCAAATATTACTTCTATATCAGGAATAAGTAACTTCTGTTAATATTATTTTTATAGGTGTACATTCATACAGGTTTTACTAGCTTTTACAAATTTTCACAGACATCTGGTTATTTTCCCAATGAAATATAAAACTATTTAAATCCTCCTGAAACACTAATTGCCTTTCTGACGCCACACTTCTTGGTCAAAGATTGGTCTCTTGGGGCTATTAAAATATCATTTTCCTTAAAATCTAAGAGATGGACAGATATGAATAGATGGAATCTTGTGATTTAATTAAGACTTGAAGTTATTTATAATTTGTAATCTTAAAAACAATTACATATGTTCCTTAAATAATTGGATGCTTCATATCAAGTAAGATAATGTTTAATTTTGATATGATTTTGGTCTACTGTGGGAGTATTTAATTGCTGATTGTACTTGACCTTTTTCAATTTTTTTTGTATAAATTACAAAAAAGGAAAGGAAGTGAGAAGTATCGGATATATTTTATTTTCTTAATTTGAAAAATAGTGAGTACATTGTGCAAAGATTCCTGTTGAGGACAAGAGTTGTATATTTATGAATTTAAAACAAAGACGAACTACAATGACCAAATATTCATGTACGCAAATAATCAATTCATTTTTTTTGTTCTTTTATATTTTACTTAGTGATAGGAATTTTAATTATCATTAAGTTATCTATGGATATAAAAAAAAAGAAAACCGGTTAAATGTTATTTGATAAACAATCAATAGGTACTGGAGCAGTGATGTTTGTTTTACAAGTTGACCCATGCTGTGTTTGTCTACACAGTAAACACACTTATCAGCATTCATTAGCCATGCTTAATTAAACTAAGTACTAAGTTTTTCAAAGATATATAAAATAATTTATAAAAGTAATATTTTGTTATTATTTTAAAGTAACCTCTTTATACTTATCTCAAATTGGATAAATACTTAATTTTATTTAATGAAATGATCTAAAAATTCTTTATAACTTCATTTAGTCCATGCTTCTTTTGACATTTAAAATAACTATTGAGTTATTAAATAATTTTAAAACAAAAATACCTATATAAGTAACTAAAAAAAAACTTGTCTAGTATTGCCTCCTGACTGTTGTTTGTGTCTTGATAACTTTTATGTAGCATATTATATAATATAAACTATATTCAAATCATATCATCTAATTATAAAATTTGAGAATTTTTATTATAGAAAAAAAATGATTATTAAATATAATAAGAAAATATTTAAATGACTTTTACTTTTGTGGATACTTGAGATTTCTTTCCAAGCATTACACAGTACTGTTGAAAAATTTCTAATCTATTTTATAGTTTCATAAAATTTCATGCAAAATGTATTTGAATACTGTAAATTCAGAAATTATTGCGAGGTTTTTATTACTGCGAAAAATGCGACAGAGTTGTAAACGCAATAATTTAAACTCACATTTTGAAATATTTTATATGAATTAAACAGGATTTTTCTCAAAATCGTAAAAATTAAAATCGCATTTAAGTCAAAAATGACAAAATCGCAATAATAAATGCACGCAATAATTTCTGAATTTACAGTAGACCAGATGTTTACACAGGTGTTGAGCTTCCTCTATAATGCTCTACTTTCCTTATTATAGAGGTGGTGTAGATTTGATTGACATCTTAATGGATCATGATAATTATTGTCACATAAACTGCTGAGAAGAGCCTACTTAAAAAGCTCCAAGCATCCTCCAAGCATCCTTGGAGCTTCCTCGTAAGAATAAATCTATGATCCCTTATCATCAGTGTTTTCCCTAGGCTGTTCAAGCATTGCGGTACCGCTACGCATAAATTTCGACCACCATGCTTTTATCATTGCCGCAATGCATCCCGCTATGTGTGAAAATTATAACTGTGTAAAATATTTATTGTATTATCGATTCTGAAAGTGAAGTGACAAGTGACCACACTCCACATGTGTTTCAAACTCATCCGACTGATAATTGGATACAATGTACATCACGTCGCGCGTGCCGGGATTTTACAACCTTCTTGATCTGTTGATTAGTTGGTTATATATCGAGACTTCGGTTACATAATAGAAGTTGCCAGTTAGCTGATAAATAAATAGTCAGATTAATCTCCAATACATATCTTTTTGTGCTGAATAAAAAGTTTAACCTTATCCAGTATAAATTTCAACTTTAAATGGGTATTTGACATCGTTATTAAACTGTGATCTTTAAAAAGTAGAAATTTAAAATTTGGTATAGTCTGGTATTATAAAATAAAACTAACGTAATTTCACAGAGAATGGACAAAACTTTTGTTTTAATAAAGTTTCGCAGTTTTTCATCAGCTATATTTACATTGATGAATTATTTTTGATTGGTCACAACAATCAGTTATTTTAGTTAGTCGCGGTTGATTGATTATATCCAAGAATACACATCACCGCCACCGGGCCGAGAAAAAGACGTGTCGTATGAAACATTTAAAAGATTTGATAGAAAAACTTTCAAAACATACGTAGTTATTTATGGAAATGTTGTTTGTAATAAACTTGTGTTGTTCTATTTTTATTTGAATGGGTCACATGAAGCTTAAGTGTAGCGGATTCATTTGCCGTTTTTACACAAGTGGGGCTAAATTTCTTTCACTTCGGCAAGATAGGATTTTTACAATTATAAAGCGTTATAAATAAATCGGACAGGGATGTGTTTAAAAAAAATAGTTACAAATTGTCATGAATAAAATGTCAGCTTAGCTTCCAAACAATGTGATCCGTATGTCGGTATGTCAGGTATTCTTTATTGACGACTTCTGTAATTAACGCAATAAACTTTCTTTTATTGTTTCCTGTAAAATCTCTGTGAAGCAATGATGACATTCAAAGTTTTATTTAACAACTTGCTGTTGATGCTGAAACCATTCTATCAGCAAACTGAGGACACTATTAGTGAAAGAATGTAAAGACATGACATTTAGGCAGACAATGAACAAAGTTGCCAGTCTTGGAACTTTGTATCATTGTCTAAGTATGCAGCAATGAGTCTTCCTTTGCCAGTTTCAACAGCTGATTGTGAAATGTGTTTTTCATGCTTGAACAGTCAAAAAATCTTTGAGAAAAAGACTATGCCAAAAAGTGCTGAATTGCTTAATGCATTTATCAATTGAAGGACCAAAGAAGGAAGATTTTGATTTTGAAAAATATGTGGTGACCTTTGGAAAGTTGAAACAGAGGAAAATATCAACAAAATAATGTGTACATGGCATTTATTTGTAAATAACTATTGCAGACTGGATTATTTTTATTATTGTTTATAAAGTCTTTCATTAATTCCTCTCATCTGTAATAAATACTTTAAAGTTCCATGACTTATATGAATTGCTGTACCTATAATAAAACTATTAGATTGGTATATGGCTTTAAACATATAAATTATGTAGTGTTACTAATTCTGGAAAAGGAAGCGTTGCGCCGCGTTGCAAATTCACCATGGACCCACCATGCATGAAAAATTTTCTAGGGAAGACACTGATCATGTTTATGAACTCATTGTTTCTCATTAAAAAGATATTTAAATTTAACAAGGTTAAGCAAATTTAATCAATAAATTAAGATAATGCATATACATGGCAATATATACATTAAGCAATGAGATCTAACCAAAAGTCTGTTAATGCGTATTGAATGCGAAATTTCCCCTTTTGGGATCATTATTCTTCTGTCAGTTGTGCCATTCGTGCATCCGTAGTTATGATTGTAAGAATCGGGATTTTGGTCATAGCTGGTCCGTTTCTGATGAATCCAGCCGCCGATCCGTAGTTCGCACAAATATTTAAATGGCAATTTTCATCACGTTCTAATAAAGAAACAAACTTATTTTGACGAAATTCAGACGCTCTCGAGTTACAATACAAGTACCGGAATTGATAAAAAGTTGTCTGTATGAAATAACAATCAATCCATAAAGTCAATACTTTCACCTCTAAAGAAATAAATCGTTTAGGTCTTTGAATTTCTTTACTTATAAATGAAAAATTGCTGTTTCGTTGATTCTGAATATACAGGAAATATTAGCCAATGGACTTTAAGAAAACAATAGTTAATTAGTCAATACAATTGTGAGTTTTACCTGTTCAGTTATATATATAACTTACCTTTTTCAGACTGTTGTTTTCTTCTTTTATTTTGACAATATGATGAATTTTCTGTTTTTGATTCTGATGACCCAGTAGTTTGGCATAGGCTTGACTCAATTTATCCATCTCTGCCTGGGCAAACTGACTCCTCCCTACAATGAAAAACAACCATCAGTCTGTTACATGAATAATTTAATCTATTACTTGGCAAATTGACTGCTCCCTACAAGGAAAACAACCATCAGTCTGTTACATAGGCTAATATCCAGCTGAAATTAAACAAAAAAAAATGGAACTCTTTATTAGAGGAGGTTAAAAAGGCCATGTTGGTATATTTGAATTGTTTACATCTGTTTCTATGGGCTTTAAAAGATTAATGTAGGTGTAAAATTTTGGATTTTTTGCATCTTATGTACATCTTTTTACTTAAATTATAGCATTGTACTTCCAAATATTTATAAACTTTTAAATTAAATACAAATTTTCACAAACAGTTGATTGTGGTAGGTACAAATACATGTGGATCTTTTTCGTGCATAAGTATAAATTCCACCGAAAAATATTCCACAGAAAGATAAAAGAATGACCTTAATAAAGCATTAATTTGCATCTCTGCCCCCAGCGACAGTTTTTTGTGAAAAAATCATAAAAAAGGGCAATAATAATAGAGAAAGTCGAGTACACCTTTTTATGTTCAGGCGTGTTTGAGTTGACTGTTTTGTCTTGAAAACGTATAAAGCAAACATATTTGATACATTATCTTGCTTCAGATTCTATTTATTTTATATATTTAGGCTACAGGTTGATATAATAACATTTAAAAATTCACAGTACTAAAAAATGAAATGTATTGGTCAAATGAAATACCTAATGAGTCATAATAACAGAGTAGGTGTGTTTGAATAACAAGTTTTTACTAAAAGTACTTGAAAAGAGACTTTACTAGTGGATCTTAAGAATGTTTTACTGTAACACCCACTTATAGTATCTCCCTGGGTTTCATGTACCTTTTTATGGAGAAAAGCTGTTACGTAAATTATATAATTTCATACAATCTAATGATATCAATAATTACCAAGTAGTGCCATTTTTTCCATCTCATAAGCATCTATCTGTGCCATGAATGGCTCCACTTTTGTCATCAGGTCTTCATACATCTTCTTCCAGCTGTAAACATAAATATTATCTACATGTTAAATACCATTATTATATGACTATAAATTTTCTGTTTTCTCATTGGCTAAAAGCATAGGAAATCCTCTTTGATAAAACATTATATTCACAGCAGCAAGAATCACAAAAGATTAATATAAGATTTGAAACAGCGTCCATGTATCTAAATATAGATATTTCAAGACAATGTCAATGACGTAGGTTTATAACGTCATGTAAATTCCCGTTTTCTTTTTCTTCTTGTTTTAGGTGTATTTTTTTCTCTTCTTTCGTTTTCGGTGTATTCTTTTAAGTTAACTTTATTGAATATTTCTTCTTATGAAAAAATTAGCAACTGCAAAAGCAGATGATGCATTTAGTATAAAAACAGGTAGTAGTTTAAAAAGTATTTTGAGCAAAATACTAGAAAATTGGAGGATGAAAAGTCATATAATAAAACAATTGTTGACTTTTGATTTCAGTTAATACAATGATTTATCATCTGCAAGAAGGTTATAATGTAGCTTAAGAGCCAGTCTGTGGTAAAACCATGCAAAATGGTCCGAATCCAAAATTATCCAATCAGATTGATATTTTGTATTTTGATACCTTATATGTAATAACTATTTGTGCAAAATATTTTGAAAAATATTCAGCCATTATTTGTGTATGGAGAACATTCGATAATTGTCTATTTCTGTACTGACAAAGGCCATTTTAAGCCTATTTTAGGGTATTTTGACCTGTTTTTGTATTATTATAGAAAAGTTGCAGCTTAATGATAACTAATACCTTAACAAACAACTTAAAATGAAATAAAATTAGGATAGTTTTCAAAGTTTTGACAATTCTTAATACTCCTACTGGCAGGTTGATATTGCATGGTTTTGAAAAGTGCCGATTCAGCAAAATTTGTCTTTTTAAAGACCTGAATCTTGTAAGATCATGTTTTGTTTTAATAAAATGTAATACAGCATGAAGCTTATATATTTATCTACAAAATACAAGAAAAAGGTGCTCGGCAAATAATACCTTCTTACGATAAAATAACAATTTAAGATGGACATGATGGCAATTTTGCCCTATTTAAGATTTTTTATTGGTTAAGTGAAACTTTACAAATGTATGTAATAGTCAAAATATAAGAAAATAATTTACAGAACTAATGTTTATTGCTTATCTTGTTTTATCAAACGCAGTTTAACTTAGTTTTAATTGAAAATATACTACAGAAGTAGTCCTGGTAAGACCCCTTTTCAGCCCCAAAATTTAGCATTTTTACAATTTGTTTAAAATACATGTATTAACTTATTGCTACTTATTGAAGTCACTTCTCAAAAGTAGAATACTTCAGTTACTTTAAAATCATTTTTAAAAGAGCTGTTTTTTACAATACTATGAACATTCAACAGGTACTATCATCATTAATTCATGTAAAATTTCTGAAATCTTCACAATTTTAGCATTTGTGCTAATTTTAGACGTTTGTTGTCTAAAATGGATATGGCCACTTTTGTTCAGTCTTGATATTTACATACATGTTGTATTTGATGATATTACATACACATATAAAGATTGAGACTGAGTGCTTCTTACCTAGAAAAGGGGGTCCATTTTTTTATATTGGAATTAATCTTTATAAGCGATATGTCAAATATCAAGCAGATGCTAAGAAAAGTCTTACTTAAATTTTGTGACGCTGACATGAATGACAGATAGTGATCCCTATGTAGCTTCTGGGATAACAGTCGACATAACAACAATGTTAAGTTTCCTCATAGAATGTAATCTCCAACATCTTGAGGCATGTGAATAAGACATGTAAGATGTAGTTAGCCTATTACTACCAGACAAACAAAAATATTTCAAATTGAAATAAAATTTATTTTATACCTACATGAATAAAAACAAATATACAGATAAATGGTTCAACTGTGGTGCAGACATTTTCATTAAAATGGTTATATAATTATTCAGGCTGTTTGCTTATAATTTTACTGTCATATAATATTAGCGAAGTCTGCCATAAAGAGAAACATGCAAAACGGTCTGAATACATGCAAACAGTGATAAGATCTGAAGCCAGGTCGGATGACTCTTCAGGTCTAAGTATGCATCAATAAGAGCTTCAGTCAAAATATCCTTTTGTAATATTGACCGTGTTTTGTCTGTTTTCTTCTTTTCTACTACAGATCAGAACACTTTACCGACTTGTATTTTGCAGGTACAATATAATTCAAAATCAAATCAATAATTTCTGATGATAATTTTGTATAAAAAGCCGTTGTACTTTTTGATACATCATCCCATGCCAGATTCAATTGGTTCCTAAATGGTGGATACTTTCCATTTCAACATGTTCAAAGGAAATGTAAGCCTCTGTTAAGTTTGTCCCGGTCATAAATATTATCTGTTTCCCAATCTTAGTTAGTTGATGCTGTGAATATACTCCTATGAGAATCTAAGCATCTTTAATTTGGCTTTCACCTCCATCTAAAAAGATAAAAAAAAAATAAATCTACAAATTTACTTTAAAAAAATTATACATCCCTTATCAAATTAAAGATAAATGAATTTTCAAATATACAATGTCCATGATATATGAGATAACTATGAAATCTATTTGGTTGGGACCCACAGAAAAAATACATAAGATAGCTCAACTGGTGGAGTACAATCATTGCTTTACCACATCTAGTATATCTGATAAGACCTCAATGTCTTAATGCAAAAACTTAACCAAACCATTCAAGCAGAAATTGTAGGCCAAAGTGACCTTATCAATAGTAACCATGTTGTACTACCCAAGATATTTATCCACTAGTCAAGTATCAATGCAATACCATGTCTATAATCTTACAGAGAGACCTAAACACACAAAATTAACCAAGTTGCTCAAGTGGAAAACTTAGGTCAACATTACCTTTATAAAAGTGAATCATGTTGGACTATCCAAAATTTATCAACTGGTTAAGTATCAAAGCTATACAATTGTGTACCTGGGATATTGACCTTAATGCAAAAAACTTAACCATGTCACTCATGTGGAAAATATAGGTCAAAGTGACCTAAATTTTATTATTATTCTTATTGCCCAAATCCACTGGTTAAATATCATTGCTATACTACATGTTTCATGACTATATCTAGTGTCACTTAAGTGACAATGTAGGTCATAATGACCTAATTATAAATGTTTTTAGGAACTAATATGAGGTCCTTGATTGAATTCGAGTCCATGATAACACTAATACAAAGCTATACCAAGTACTGTAAATTCAGAAATTATTGCGTGCATTTATAATTGCGATTATGAAATGTAATTATAGACTGAAATGCGATTTTAATTTTTGCCATATTGAGAACAATCCTGTTTAATTCATATAAAAAATTTCAAAATGCGAGTTTAAATTACTGCAATTATAACCCTGTCGCATTTCTCCAAATAATAAAAACATCGCAATAATTTCAGAATTTACAGTAATATTTTTGATAATTATTATCCCTTTTTTGGTAATGGTTAAATTTTTTTACCACTGGTCGTCTCATGATTCCCTAACCCCTACCCCCTCCCACTAAATGTATCTCTGTAAATTTTACAGTTTTAAATTTTCAAAATGCCTTTCACATGTTTCAATTGCCCTGTAAATAAACTATGTGGGATGTATATAAACAACCCTGCCACATCCGATCTCTGATTTTGTTAAGAGTTATTTCTGCTTTGTATCCATCTGATGAGTTAGGCCTCAACTGACACATGACTGATTTTTAAAGTTTGTATTTATGTGGTACTGTTACAATACTGTCCCAGGTTAGATGACGGTTGGCGCCTTCAAACGAATTTAACCTCAAAGTGGTTGTTGTTTGTTGCTGTATATCATATTTGTTTTTCGTTCATTGTTTTGTACATAAATTAGGCCGTTAGTTTTCTCATTCTAAATAGTTTAACATTTGCAATTTCTGGGCCTTTGATAGCTGACTATGCCGTATGGGCTTTGTTCATTGTTGAAGGCTATACAGTGACCTACATGTAGTCTCTTGTGGAGCATTGTCACATTTGCAATCAATTCAAATCACTTCTTTTTTTTATAAATGCAATAACATTCTCATACATGTATGTTTCCTTACCATAATCTTTTTTGTTATCAGCTTTGATTTTTTCCATCAGCTACTGTTTGTCTAATCTTAGTAAAACACTGCTTGCAGAGACCTACAATGTATGCTTTTGTAAAAAAATGCAATAATGCAGGCAGTCAATGGTACCATACACACTAAAAACATCAATAAAGCACAATCATGTCAATGTCCAGATGAACAATGTTTCAGGTGTGAACAATCAATCAATTTATAAACCTGTTGTTGTAAGGCATAATGCCAGTGAATAAATTATAATAGACATGATAGACAAATCTGTTTTATCAAATTAAAGGTTAAAACTAATTTATTTACAAAAAGGCATGCCTCATTCGAATACATGGACTTGATGGAGACATTATTAAAGTCAGTAAGCAGAATGAACATCAAGACTACCTGTAAAACGTCATACATGTACAAGTGAGAAACTCACACCCTATAAAAACCTAGATTTTGTGCTTTCATTTAACATGTTTAAGATAAATAAAAGTGGAATTGAAATTTTAGTGACAAAAACAAAACAAGTTTAACCTCACTACATTTATGTGTGCCCTTTCCAATTAAGGAATATATTGTAGGTTGGTTTTACATGTAGTATCGGTATGTCCTTGCTTCAATAGAAAAATTAAAAATTTTAAATTTATAATTTACAATTTTTGTTTCTTGACATATATATATACATGTACATGTAGTGCAGGTTTTTTATATTTGTTGACTCATTTCTGGTTATTTACAGCTCACAATTAGATGGTGGTTGTGTGTGTTGTATATTTCACATATCTACATGTACATGTATTAGAAATAAATGCCTTTTTGCATATATATATACAGGGATTTTCCAACCCTCATTTTGGGTCCGAATTTGGGTCCTAATCCCACAGAGAAATATGCTCTTTTTTTCCCAATTTTCAGCTCTAAAATTCCCAATTGTATATAGACATCGTCACCAGATTTTGTTAGTGTCGTATCGTGGTTTTTTGTTTACAAATCTCTTGAATCTTGTTTGCAATTCATGCAGTTATTCCTTCTCAGAATGCAGAATTTTGTACCTAATTTTCAAAATTTTCTTGGGGGGGCATGTCCCAAAACCCCTCTAGCAAGTTGCACACAGGTGATGCCGTGTGCCCTCCGTATAAAAGGACTAATATATTTTCCCCAAAGCCAACATTTCACGAACATTTATTCCCAATTGCATGGGCACTGGGCCCCTTCCCCTAAGCACTAGGAAAATCACTGATATAAATATAGCTTCATTGTATCACATAATACCTCGCCACTTTGTCATGTATGTCATGCATACATGTATGTGGCAGTTTTAAAAATGAATCTTTTCATAATACATAGGTGGATCCATCCAGGGAGGAACAGGTGGTCAAAATAATTATGATGTCTTGAAAGGCCATTTTAATTTTTGGCTATGGCACCTACGTCACAGTAAGGCTTCAAAGCAAAAAAAATAAAATAGCCTTTCAAGACGTCATATATATTTGGACTAGGGCCAGTAGGGGACCAGTCGCTTAGAACCTTCCCTTTTTTTGCTGATTAATGCTTTGAATAGGGACATATGGATGGACCTCCCATTTTATCCTGTTAAGAACCCCCCTCCCCCTTTAAAATTGGGTAGATCCACCAGTCATAACTAACTAATTTATTTTTGTCGTTTACCTGACCCTTTTGGAATTAGTTGTCATTACAAAAGTCAGTATTCCTATGACAGGGTTGGTGTGGTTCCTCCATCACTATCAGCTTTTCGCCTTTTGCAAGTTTTTGAGTTTTTTTCTTTGAATCTACACTTTGTTGAATAGTCCCGTCAATATATCACAAAAAAGTCTGTGTGCCATCGGTATGGACATATTGACAATGTTATAGCAGCACGATCAACAGAAAACAATTTCATGTACTTTATATAAAAATGTCCTCCTGGAACATGTGGAAAGTTTGATAAACAGGCCTCACTGCCCTCAGTGCTGTGGATAAATTTAAGGTGGTGGTTGTGTCCTATGTACAAAGATAAACCTTGTCTAACAGATGAGTTGTAAAGTGCTTTGATTGTCCACAACAACATCCAAGATTAGAAAAATCGGACCGAACAGAGACGTCTGTTTTTCTTCACTGGAAGCTGCCATATTTGCCAGTGAAAGATTTCCACTAAGGGAGATAATTCAACCACAAAAATAACATTGAGGCTACCTTTGGGTGACTTAATGTTAAATTTTGCAAATTAACAAGAAAAAAAACATTAAATTAGCCAGAAATATTTTTCAACATAAAATAAATCAATTTAAGCCCAGTTACCTCCTACTTTAAGCAATTTTAGTTTAATAACAAGGCACAAAACTATTAGAATTATTGCATTTTATGGTTATTTTAGGAGTATTTTGATCAACTTTCCATTATTTGCCAAGCTAAATTTTTTACCTGTCTAAGAACTGATATACACCTTTCAAAATATTATAAAAGTTAAGAATAAAAAGTATGATCTTGAGAGAAACTGCTATTGAGTACATGTAGTATATGCAAGTTGTTTATGACATCTGTCGTGCGACCTTTCTGGCAACCTGCCAAAAGGTCCAAAATTCTCAAAATGCTATTTTTTGGTTATTAACTAATGTTCTTTGCAAAATATGATAAAATTATATTTCATTTAAGAGTTAAATCAATTATCCAGACCATTTAAAAGTGCCTAAATAAGGTGTATCATTTAGCCATTTTTTAATAATTCACTAATATGCAAATTAGGCTGTTTAATGGAAAATAGCGCAAATTAACAAAAAGAATTTTTAATCTTAACTCCTGAATACCCAAAGATTTTAGAAATATATATAATTTTGGCAAGTTGTAACTACCAATTTGGACGAAATTTGGGATTTTGCATGGTTTTATGGCAGACTGGCTCTTAAGAAGAAAAGTGTGGCTGATGGACAAATTCATTGATAGGTATATCACATGCCTTTTTGTGAAGTCTGCAATATAGACTTATAGATCAAAGAACTGTGACCATGGTGGCCTGAATGACGAATTAAAGCATGCAAGGAATGCTATCTTGTTGTCATTCTTGATATTTAATTATCAAATAATTGATAGTACTGTTTTTTATTTTTTTAACAAGGAATCAGATAAATGTCCTATGTCCATATTTTTAAACTAGTATTCTAGCTGTCTTTTATACACAATAATATAAGGACAAGAATCATGCAAATGAAACAAAGATGCCATAGCTCATCAGCAGTATTCCATAAGAAAATAAAAAGATATGACTATTTATGGAGTACAAAACAGTGCACACAAAAACGCCACGAAAAATTGTAACCTTTGAAAATGATGTTGTGCACTAAAACCCCATGGGAATTTTCAAAAATTGAAAGGTATGAATCATATGTTACTTAATGCATAATAATGGAGATTAGAGTTGTTGAAGGTTACAGTTGTTTGAATGATAAAGTATGCATACTTATTATCACTGTCCATAGTCTTGGCTTGGTCCCTTAGATCTATTAATTCATCTTCGTAATGTCTGGCCATTTCTTCTTTTTCCTCTTCCACAGTGTGTATTTTACTAAATAATCAAGTATTATTATTACTATTTTTATACTTGTTAATAATATAAAGTTATTTATATTAATCTCAAATACTAATTTTATCAAAAATGTGAACTCTCCAGAACCTTCCTTTTTCATGTAAAACTACAAAAAATGGCTCTTATCATACCTCCATCTTACAATAACATTCTCATTAGAAAAATCTCTCTTTTCTGAAAATAAATTAACACAGCTGCAAACTTGTCAATATTGTGAAAGATATTGTTTTTGCTTCCAAAGATTTCATAAAGAAACCAAAATATTGACGTCCTGATAGGCAGACTGCATTTATCCTTCTATAACATGTATAAGCATAGACTGATTTCTTTACAAATAGGCTAATAGAATAAATCATCTGTTACTGCCATTAAAGGTAGATATATTTATGACTAACAGATGGACAATGGTATAGATATATGGTACATAACTATTAGTTTATGAAGATACCTTTGTAACGATTGAACATCCTTTGTTAGTTGTTACTGCCATTAAAGGTAGACATATTTATGACTAACAGATGGACAATGGTATAGATATATGGTACATAACTATTAGTTTATGAAGATACCTTTGTAACGATTGAACATCCTTTGTTAGTTGTTACTGCCATTAAAGGTAGACATATTTATGACTAACAGATGGACAATGGTATAGATATATGGTACATAACTATTAGTTTATAAAGATACCTTTGTAACGATTGAACATCCTCTGTTAGTTGTTACTGCCATTAAAGGTAGACATATTTATGACTAACAGATGGACAATGGTATAGATATATGGTACATAACTATTAGATTATGAAGATACCTTTGTAACGATTGAACATCCTCTTTTAGTTGTTACTGCCATTAAAGGTAGACATATTTATGACTAACAGATGGACAATGGTATAGATATATGGTACATAACTATTAGTTTATAAAGATACCTTTGTAATGATTGAACATCCTTTGTTAGTTGTTACTGCCATTAAAGGTAGACATATTTATTACTAACAGATGGACAATGGTATAGATATATGGTACATAACTATTAGTTTATAAAGATACCTTTGTAAAGATTGAACATCCTTTGTTAGTTGTTACTGCCATTAAAGGTAGACATATTTATTACTAACAGATGGACAATGGTATAGATATATGGTACATAACTATTAGTTTATGAAGATACCTTTGTAACGATTGAACTTCTTTTGTAAGTTGATTCCTGTCCTCTTTCACTGATTGTAGAAGTTCAGTTAAATCTTCTATTCTATTTATTGATTCACTTTCTTTATGCTTTATTTCATTTTCTATAGCTTCAGTTTTTGTCCTATATTTCACAGTTTCACTTTCTAATTCTTTAAGTCTGTGTTCTAAGAGCTGTACATTTTCAGTTAAATCTTTATTACTAGACTGTTGACCTTTGATCTCAGTTTTCAGAGTTTTGATTTCAGATTTATATTGTAAAGTTAACCTTTCTATGACCTCTTCCTTTGTGTCTTTATCCTTTTCAAGCCTTGCATTCTCCCTATTTAAAGTCTCAACTAGTTTATTAATATCCATAGTCTGCTGACTCAGCATTTCTTTCCCGGCCTCAGTGTCCTGTAATGTAACCTGTAGTGAATCAATCTGTGACATCATTTCCTGTTCCATGTGTGATATTTCTTTGACTTTATCTTCATACTTCTCTTTGAAATCTTTATACACATGTATTTCTTGCGTTAACTTTTCTACATCGTTTTCTAAGCTGTGAGTTCGTAGACCTTGATCATCTAATGCCTCCTGTAATGTCAGGTTCACAGATTGTAATGTCTGATTCTGGTGTTCTGAATTTTCTAAAAGTGTTTTAATAGAATCTATTTCTGTTCTATTTTCTATTTCCAAATCTTCTAACTTAGTTTCTAAATGCTTAATAAAATCCCCAAGTGCCCCTTTTTCCTCTTCAAGGGAGGCAATCCTTTGTTGTAAGATCTCCTTTTGGTTTGTGACAGTCTGTAATTCTTTTGTCAATCTCTCTTGTTCACTTCTCCAGTTTGTCTCTCTCTCTGTTGACTTGTTACTAACTTCTTCTAATGAACTAACTAACTCAGAAAACTGCTTAGATATGGCCTCTTTTTGTGTTGTTACTTCATCCAATTTTGATGTCAGTTCTAATTTCTCTTGGTCTAATTCTTTCTCTCGAATAAAAGCATCTTCTAATGACTTGAGATGTTGAGATATAGTCTCAGTCTGAACCTTCTCTTTTTCCTTCATATAGGATGCATCATTCCTCAACTTTTCAATCTGAGAATTAGCATCTTCCAATGACTCGACATGTTGAGATAAAGCCTCAGTCTGGTTCTCATCTTTCTCTTTCATATTCAATAAATCACTCTTCAATGTTTCAATAAGATCCTTCATCTCATTTTCATCCCTTAATTTTTTCTGATGTAAAAAGTCAATCTCATTCATTAACTGTGTATTTTCATTGTTAAGACTGTGGAATTTAGCATCCAACTTCTTCAGTTTATCATCAGTGTTTTCCCTGTCTACTTTCACTTTGCATAACTCCTCCTTTTGATGTAATATTTCCTGTTGTTGTTGTACTTTCACTTTCTCTAATTCCTGTATCTGTTCTATCAGCTGAACATTGTCTGATTTAACTTTTTCTATTTGTGAGGTAAGTGATTGTAAGTTGTTTATCAGATCTTGTTTCTCCTGGATCACTGTCTGAATATTACCGGTCATCTGCTCAGCAATATCAAGACGTGTTTGTTTTTCTATTTCTAGTGAGCCTTCTACAGTTGTTAATTTCCCTTCAAGGTTAGAAACTTCTTTCTTCAAACTTTCTTGCTTTTTTTGTGTCATTTCAAGTTCAGTTTGTATTCTTTCCTTTTCTTTAAGAACCAGTTGTAACTGGTTTGTCAATTCCTTGTGTCCGTCCTCCATTCTCTCCTCAACAGCAGATTTGATCTGATTCATCTCTTCTAATTTTCTACATAACTTGATATTTTCCTCAGTAACAGAAATCTCACGATGTTCCAAATGTAATATTCTATCTGCATGTTGTCTTGCTGTTTCTTGGTTGACCTTGTTTTCTTGTTGTATTTGACTTTTAAGTGACCTTTCAATGTCCTCTAGACCGTGAATTCTGTCTTGCAAGTTTCTGATATCTGCCTCCTTATCTCCTATGCTATCCATTAAGTTCTGTAATTCCACTTTTGTGGCCTCCAGTGATATCTCTAAGTCTGTTATTTTCTCTTCTTTGTCAACAACTAACATCTGGAGGTCAGAGGTCAGCTGTTTTTGTTCATCTAATTCATAGATAAATTTTTCCACATTCTCCTGAAAATTAAAACAAAACTTGATAACAACTTCTCTATAATACATGGATGTACCATACTCAAGATAAATACATTAATAAAAGTAGGGCTTTTCTGTTACAATGAGTTTTAAAAATTCCCAACAACCAACATACTCTCTTTGAGAAATTTTTCATATATACAACTGTATATAATCAATGACCAATGTTTAAATAGAATAGCCTTTACAACTCAAATGCAATAGTTCACCAGTCATAAAATGAGGTCATGGTGTTATATATTTAGATAAATATATATATATATATGTCATATGTGTAATTCAGTTTCATATGTTTATACGGAATTGTACAAGTTATGTCAGGAAACACCTTTTTGTTTACTCTCTCTGATATTAAATGTTGTTCATGTAAGACGTGTTTTCTCCAAATTTTCCCAATCTACAAAAATTAAAATTAATGACGAGTCCAACATCGTCACGTGGTGGAGGACCGGGCAATATTGTCAAATGATGACTAACAATAGTCATGAAACTAATTTGTTTAATATTGTATGAAATGGTAAGTTGTACAAGAGAAGGAACTATCTGTGAAAAATACTCCAATTGATAAACTGTATGACACAGCTATCCTAATGTTCTCAGACCTTTTGTTCAAGATGACTGTAACACTGAAATACCTATGATACAGCATATAACTATAAGTATCTGAGATACTGACTTATCTTCAAAATTACTCAATAATTAAGTGTAAGACTGCGTGAACTGTAAATTATTGAACTGAACTGTACAATATCTGAGAAGATTGTGATTGTTTAATATCAAGGTTTGCTTAGAAATGGACTTGGGCAAAGCTCAAAAATCGCTCATGTGTAGAGCATAGATCGAAGAAATCTAATTGATATAGCAATGAATAATTTTAAAGGTAAGTGCTTTCCCCACACCTTATCTTTTGAAATTGTTAACTCTGTCTGTAGTGACCTGAAGTTACCCATCAGTTGTATTCTTCAATGCACTATAGAGAAATCAATATTTTTGCTAAGATTTCTGCTCCAAATGGTGCCTGAGGCAGTCTTAAACTTGCAGTGAGGTGTGAGCCTTTCTCAATGTTGAAAGCTATAGTATGACTTTGATATGAAGAACAGCAATTAAAGCTTTGAGCCTTTGCTATTTGTTTGTTACAAGTGTGTGTATTTTGTGTCATGAATATGAATATTCATTGAATTTTTTATTTATTCTTTTATATAACTGTGACTTGACTGTAAGTGTTGCTCTCCACCTATTACAGTACATTCAAAATTCTGACCCAATTGCAATTATTTTATCAAACCAAACTGTTCAACTGGTCAGAAATTTTAACCAAATGCTGTAATAAACCAGTCAAGTCATCAAAGTGCAAGGTGATAAAATGAAGCATGTTCCATGTAAGAAATGGCAGAGTTCTTATCTTGTTTGCAGGGTCTGGTATTATTCCTAGACCTTAATTAAGACACTCCTTCTTGGTTGATTGTTGTTCACTTCATGTCCAGTGGCAATTATAGTCTTTCTTAATAAAATTGAACAATTCCTCAGACTACAGAGTAGGCCATCCAATGTGTGCACATACATACATTCCCCTTTAATTAAACCAGTTCCTTTTTTTGCTGCTGGGTTTTTTCTGGACCCCTATTAGAGGAACCTACCTTCTCCTTGTGGCTGGAATGGACAAGTTCTGTATTTTTGAATGAAGGGTCTTGTTTAGGTATTGAACCGGTATAATGTGTACATACCTTCTCTTTGTTGATGGAATGGACCAGTTCCTTATTTTTGGACTGCAGGAATTGATATTGGTCCTGGACCTCCATTAGATGACACTTAGTAACATCCAGTTGGGACTGAACTTGATCTGATTTCACATTATTCTGATTTTGTTCCTCTGCTGAAAAAACCAAACTAGTATAAAAATTGAGAGATATGGTATGATTGCCAATGAGACATATGTCCAATATCCCGTGTTGGGGCCTCACTGTGACTTTGAGATAAAGTGATAAAAGTGTTGTTTCTTTGCTTTTGGTTTTGTGTCATGAATTGATACACATTGAATTGATTCTCGTAAAATAATTATGTTAGACGGATGTTCTCACCATACGTTTTATTGTATTGTCATTAATACAACTATCATAAATTCAAATTCAAAATTTCATCCGAACCCTAGGGACGCAGGTGCGATATACACACTTATTCAGTAAAAAAGTTCTTTCTATCCTTTATCTGACAATTTTAAAAATTGACTGGCCTCACACAAATAATGCTGGTTATATTTAAATTTTATGAGACCTCATGAAACCTATAAGAATTTTTTGTTTTGTATTTCATAGTTTTTTCTGAAACAGTCCTCACCTATTCTAGCTTCAATTACATGATAGATTCAACGAATTGACCTTCAATAACATAATAGATTCAACTAATTGACCTTAAATAACAAAAAAGATTCAACGAATTGACCTTCAATAACATAATAGATTCAACAAAATTGACCTTCAATAACATAATAGATTCAACAAAATTGACCTTCAATAACATAATAGATTCAACGAATTGACCTTCAATAACAAAAAAGATTCAACGAATTGACCTTCAATAACATAATAGATTCAACGAATTGACCTTCAATAACAAAATAGATTCAACGAATTGACCTTCAATAACATAATAGATTCAACGAATTGACCTTCAATAACATAATAGATTCAACGAATTGACCTTCAATAACAAAATAGATTCAACAAAATTGACCTTCAATAACAAAATAGATTCAACAAAATTGACCTTCAATAACATAATAGATTCAACAAAATTGACCTTCAATAACATAATAGATTCAACAAAATTGACCTTCATTAACAAAATAGATTCAACGAATTGACCTTCAATAACAAAATAGATTCAACCTTCAATAACATAATAGATTCAACAAAACTGACCTTCAATAACAGTCAGAGCTCAGACATAAACAAGTCGTTTTTTGTTTTTGACTTACAGAAGTCAAAAAATGTATTTATTTTAAAAATGTGTTTTCATTTTCAGACTTATTTAAGTCAGAAAATGACAGACTTGTTTAGGTCTATTTATGTTTATGAAAAGACATAATTTTAATTGGTGGCCAAAGTGCACCACCTATGACATCATAAACCTGTCTGAGAGTTCACAAGGACCTGAGCTATCTATATTCAATTATCTAATTGAACATTTTTACTTAACATAAGATTATTTTCTTCATTTTGGTTATAGATGGTTGCATTGAAAAGTAAATAAACATAATCTCCGTTTTTTTAGGCTCTCATGCAAATTTTTCTTTAGAAGACAAAGCATTGTCTTTCAATGTTGTCATAATTTCATGTAGATGCTTGACCCTTTTTATAAATATGCTTGGGTCTTGAAGTTGACCAATTTTGGTAACTTATTGACTTGTAGGAGTCATAATTTGCAACTTTTTAATTCAGGTCTAATATTTCTTGCTTAACACTAATTGACTTATTGAAGTCATAATTTGTCTTAAATTAAAGGGAGACAAATCTTGAAACCTACAAATTTAGACCTCTACGAGTCAAAAGCAGATTTAGACTTATTTATGTCTGAGCTCTGACTGAATAACAAAATAGATTCAACAAAATTGACCTTTAATAACAAAATAGATTCAACAAAATTGACCTTCAATAACATAATAGATTCAACAAAATTGACCTTCAATAACATAATAGACTCACCGAATTGACCTTCAATAACATAATAGATTCAACGAATTGAACTTCAATGACATAATAGACTCACCGAATTGACCTTCAATAACATAATAGATTCAACAAATTGAACTTCAATGACATAATAGACTCACCAAATTGACCTTCAATAACATAATAGATTCAACGAATTGAACTTCAATGACATAATAAACTCACCAAATTGACCTTCAATAACATAATAGACTCACCGAATTGACCTTCTATAACATAATAGACTCACCAAATTGACCTTCAATAACATGGTACTTTTCTGTTAATGTCTTGATGTTTTCATTCAATGTTCCATTTTCTCTGAAATGATTTATATATTAAATACTCTATGAAAGAATTAGTTATTATAACACTACTAAACAGCTGCACCATCTCAGAGCAATATAAAAAAGTCTATTGTTCTGTTACAATGTGCAACTAAAACAAGAGTTATCATCAAGGCTAAAGGGCATACGATACAGTTACAGTGGAGGTAATGATGTCGCTAACGTATTTAAATGGTGTTTTTCTAAAATCATGAAAATTTAATCAAAATTAATTATTTCCAAAGAATTGTTACACAAATTTATAGCATACTTTATATGTAAAAAAGATACTCCAAATGTTTTTATAAAAATCTGCTTGTGTTATCTTTTGAAACAAAAAAGTTAGGTATGTCCTTTCAAATGATAGAAATTTCCAAGAAACCCAAATTTTGATTAAATGTCTAAAATTTAGACCCCATTTATCTAAAAAAAAGTAGCACATGAAGTTACATTTTTTATTAAAACATATTTGAACTGACAAGGTGAAAAATAGCTAGTACATGAATGCAAATTTTTGTAAAATAAACTGTTAAAACAGAAATATATCTCGCCTTTTTGTGTATGAATGTAAAATGCAAATGTTGAAATTAAAATAGAAAAACATTAACATGTAAGTTATGCAAAATATTCAAAGTCAATGAACCATGACTGACGGGCTGGGCCAAATAATTTCCATGGAAATGAGATGTGCCAATGCTAATACAACTGCATACCAAATATCACTGACCTACCACTACTAAGTGGTTCCCCATAAACTTACCTAATCACAAACTCATACATGTAAACTAAGCAAAAGTTTCAATGTCAATAGACCATGACTGAGGGGGCTGGGATAAATAATCTCCATGGAAATGAGATGTGCCAATGCTTATACAACTGCATACCAAATATCATTGACCTACCACTAGTGGTTCCCCATAAACTGACCTAATCACAAACTAATACATTGCTGACTACACTGCTGCAGGAAACGGCATACCTGTGTCTAGCTTTTTGACCCTGTCAAGGCGAGACAAAACCACAGTGGGATCAAAACTGTATTGTATGCCCTTAAGACACATGGAAACTTCAATGAGATGGGATCAAAACTGTATCATCTGCCCTTTAGATACATGGAAACTTCAATGAGATGCAATTCAACACACAATAGATAATCAAAAATGTCAATATAATGTTCAAACAAAATACCAAAATCTAAGATGTGAATGAAGTCAATATCAAAAGATTGTCAAAATTCTGTCATTAACATCAAATTCTTTGATATACTAAAGAAATTATCCTGCATCCTCTTATTTAATATCAAAAACATCTACAAAATAGGAAAACTTTTTGTAAGAGTTGAAAACACTAAACCTTCTTCTTTTATCTCCATCAACAGAACAATTTAAGAAGTGCACTAAAAAAGTTCACATTTTTTTTCCAGCAGTCATTCAAATATAATAAACTGTTATCACAGAGATATGTCTCGCCTTTTTGTAATTTTGATAATGCAAATGCTGAAATTAAAATAGCAATACTTTAACATGTAAGTTATGCAAATATTCAAAGTCAATGAACCATGACTGAAGGTACATGTCTAAACAATCTCCATGCTAATACAACTGCATACCAAATACCATTGACTTATTATAAGTCGTTCCCTTTAAACAAACCTTAACACAAACATTAACTTGTAATCTATGTAAAAGTTTCAAAGTCAATGAACCATGATCAGGGTTGGGGTTATATAATCTCCATGGAAACGATACTTGCAAATGCCAATAAATTTGCATACCAAATATCATTGACTTAACATTAGCAGTTCATCTTAAACTGATCTAATCACAAACTAATACATGTAAACTAAGCAAAAGTTTCAAAGTCAATAGACCAAATATCATTGACCTACCACTAGTGGTTCCCATAAAATGACCTAATCACAAACTAATACATGTAAACTATGAAAAGTTTCATGACTGAGGGGCGGGCCAAATAATCTCCATGGTAATGAGATGTGCCAATGCTAATATAACTGCACACCAAATATCATTGACCTACCACTAGTGGTTCACCATGAACTAGACCTAATCACAAACTAATACATTGTTGACGCTGCCGCCGCCGACACCAGAAACAGCATACCTATGTCTCGCTTTTTGACTCCGTCAAGGCGAGACAAAAATGAGGTCAAGGACTATGGACATATTCCAGATGAAAACTTCAGACCATAATGCAATTATATACCAAATCTACCATCTGAAATATAAAGCTTCATACAAAAAGATGACACCAACCGATCAACATCTCTATGTCTCACATTCTGTTACATACTTGAAGAATAAGGATCAGAAGGTATTAAAGGCTTTAACGACTATTTAGGTGTTGTATTAATAATCTTACTCTTCCAGGATTTCCAGTTTTTCCAGTAGACTGGCTTTCTCTGCTCTGACTTCAAACAATATCTGTCCTTCTTCCTTCAGGTTATCCTGTTGGGAAAATACCTCTCCTTTTAAATATCTAAAAATAGAAATCCAAGATAATCTCTCATCCTTGTTAAAAGTTACAGTGCTGCCAAATTCTCTTAACCTTTTCATAGGTTCAGTATTTTTCGAACCTTGTTAAAGGTAAAATTATGTTTCAAATATATAATAAAGAGCTACGTAAAATCTAAAATTTATAAAAATCAAAAGGGAGATTATGTCAATAGATATAAACAATTCACCAAAGTTTTATGAAAACTGCTAAAAGCATTTTTGAGTTATTGTCCGAAAACTGGAAAATCCCCCCTTTTTAATGAATAAAACCCCATAACTCAGAAACGTAAAATCTAAAACTTATAAAAATCTAAAGGGAGATCACGTCAATAGATATAAACAATTCACCAAAGTTTCTTGCAAATTGGTTAAAGCGTTTTTGAGTTATTGTCCGACATTTTGACGACGGACGGACAGATGGACAGAGGTATACCATAATATGTCCCATAAACGGTCGTATAAAAACTTGCTTAATGTCTAGTTTCATCTTTGCTTTAAACCTCTAAGCCATTTCAAAGTAAAGTGTTTATCCTGGCTTTAAGTTCCCAAATCTGGATAGAAAACAGCAAAAAAATACTGGTTACATACACTTCATAAGAAGAAGAAATTTTACTAACAAAATGTAAAAACTAGAAAATTTGTTGGTATGTTTGATATAATGTGAATATTTTGTTCATTCTGTATTTGTTCCAGTTTTTATCATTGAAAGGTCAATATCCAGGATAAAAGATTTTTCCTCTGAAATAAAAGTAAACTTTCCACACAAACAACAATCAATAATGGTTACAATTTCAAATGATTTGTTTTTAGTTAATAATCGAAACCTTATCTTCAAAGTCTTTATTGAAAGTGCATAAAATAAAAGGGATCGAGTAAACTGCACAATATTTTTCCAGATACATTGGTTAACCCTCTTCAATGGAATATTTTGGTATTTGCTTATCATAAATCTGAATGGTTCAATACCTGATATGGTCGTCTTGACTCCAGGTTTCTGTCTTCAAATCTTTGATCATCTTTTTAATGTGCAATATTTAGTTGATAACATACTCCTAAAAATGTACAGTATATAACATGTTACAGTATCATCATTAGTGTGAACAAAAATTAATCAATCAATGTTATTTAGGAATTGTAATAAACTAACCGCATCATGACATCTGATGAGTCAATCCATTTCAACTGATTTTTACAGTTTGTTCTTATGTTGTGCTTTTACACCACTGTCCCAGGTTTTATAGCGAAAGTTGAGCGCACACAAACATGTTTGACCCCACCACATTCTGTATGAGTCTGCCCCAAGTCTGGAGCCTGTAATTCAATGGAAGTCGTTGGTTGCTGTATGTTATATTTGTTTTTTCGTTTATTGGTCTGTTATAAATAGGCCCTTATTTTTTCTCTCATTTTTCACATTTTGTCCTTTCATAGTTGGCTATACAGTATGAGTTTTGTTGATTTTTGAAGGCCATACAGTAACCTGATAGTTGCTTAAATCAGCTTTCATTTGGACTATGTTGGACAGTTGTCTCATTGGCAATCATACCACACCTCCTTATTTCATACATGTTATTTCAAATTACCTGTTTTTTTCCAGAGTGTCAGATTTCTCCATATAATCTTTCAATGCTATCTCCTTTTTCTCAAGACTATGTTGCAGATCTATTTTGTCCTCCATAATCCTTTCATAACTGGTCTTAAACATCTGTATCTTCTTGTCAAACTCTTGAATTGTATCATTAAAACGTTTCTGTAACTTCTACAAATCAGTGTCAAATCATGAAATATCATTAAAATTTATTAAGGGTTATTTTCAAATTCGTATAAATAGGATAAGATGGGCTTTATTTTATAAAAAAAATATTAAGTGATTTTGCATCTGTATTTCTGTTTCTAGATCTGTCCTCTTTATAATATTTACCTTAGTGTTTTCTCACTTGTAATAAAGATATGTCATTTTACCTCAACAATTTTCTTGGTGTTTTCTCACTTGTTATATAGATATGTCATTTTACCTCGACAATTTTCTTGGTGTTTTCTCACTTGTTATATAGATATGTCATTTTACCTCAACAATTTCTTGGTGTTTTCTCACTTGTTATATAGATATGTCATTTTACCTCAACAATTTTCTTGGTGTTTTCTCACTTGTTATATAGATATGTCATTTTACCTCAACAATTTTCTTGGTGTTTTCTGGTTTCAAATTGCCAGTTGAATCCTCACTGCCTTTTCTTTTAGAACCTGTAATAAAAACCCAAATTAAAAAATATTATGTTTTTACTAGGGTAACTTGCCGCTAGTTCTGACAATTTCAAATAATTTTTCTTGAATTATAAGATTTCTGCAATATTGTGATATTGGCATATAAGGACAATCTTAATATCCTGATATATACTTATACAAGAAGATAACACAGCCATTCTGTTTCTGTTTATTTAACTTTTATGTTGCCACTTAGTGGAACATTTAATGTCAGACTCATACAAAGGCATTAACAGGGTCCTAACTACTTCGTGGAACATCTAATGTCAGACTCATACAAAGGCATTAACAGGGTCCTAACTACATTTTTTCCCTTCTAGTGATGTTTATTTTCAAAGTAATTTAAATACAAAATTTTGTATATACATGATATAATATCATTTCCAAGATGATTTATATTTTCAAGGTCACTCATTTGACATGCTATTTGCGATGTCTGACATTAGGGCAAAATTATCTGTCTTAAATTCAGAACAACAACTAAAATTCCTTTTATGGCTAGTTCACAGAAGTTTAGATGGTATTTTGGACATTTATTAGTATCATAAGGAATTAGCAACCTGTCAGTGTACTCATGTGCCCATCAAATCAAGGTATGAGGAACGATGCAAGGTATAAGGTGTCACACTTAAGGGTATGTTATTCTTCCTACTTACTTTTAGTAATATGTCGGTGATGTAGGTATAATAAGAGAGGACAATTTTCTAGTCTGACAAATAATGATGTTTCTGTGTTGTTTTCCTGGTGACCTTTCTTTGATACTATATAATATTGTCTATTACATCTATGTGTTTGCTATCTACTATACTTTTATTAAAGGTGAATTGCTTTTCATGTACTCATTTTTATGGTATGTTATTTTGAGTACCTCTTGTTTGTAGTCTGATCCCATGTCAGTGGTTGTTTTATGTAATATTGTAATGTTTTTTTTTTGGAGAATCTCAGTGTTATTGTTAGAGAATTTCTGCTAATATCCAAGTTATTCTTTATTTGGAGAATCTCAGTCGTACTGGGAGAGAATTTCTGCTAATATCCAAGTTATTCTTTGTTTATTTGGAGAATCTCAGTCTTATTGGGAGAGAATTTCTGCTAATAACCAATTTATTCTATGTTTATTTGGAGAATCTCAGTCTTACTGGGAGAGAATTTCTGTTAATATCCATTCTTTGTTTATTTGGAGAATCTCAGTCTTATTGGGAGAGAATTTCTGCTAATATCCAAGTTATTCTTTGTTTATTTGGAGAATCTCAGTGTTATTTGGAGAGAATTTCTGCTAATATCCAAGTTTTTCTTTGTTTATTTGGAGAATCTCAGTCTTATTGGGAGAGAATTTCTGCTAATATCCAAGTTATTCTATGTTTATTTCAGTACAGTTACTTACTGCTTAATTCTGAATTGTTCTTTGAAGTGTCTTTATGATCAACATCAAAATCTACAACAAAACAATGGGAAATATTACCACAGTTATACAGTACTAAATATGTGATTATTATTTACCTCACCATATCACATGACAAAAGTATGAACATTCATATCAAAGTATCTGACTACAGTTAGTTCTTATGTTGTGCTGTAACAACACTGTCACAGGTTAGAGGGGAGGGGGTTGAGCTCTCACAAAGATGTTTAAGCCCACCACATTCTTTATGTGCCTGAAGTTCATTGGTTGGGTTTGGTTCATGTCTGTTATATTAATTTTTTGTAAATTGAATTGTATAAATTAATCCACTATTTTTCTCGGTTGAATTGTTTCACATTTTTCATGTCGGCCTATTATAGCTGACAGCTGCAGCAGTATGGGTTTTCCTCATTGTTGAAGGCCATACAGTGACCTTTAATTGCTTATATCTTTGTCGTCTAAACTCTGGTGGATAGTTGTCTCATTGGTAATTATACCACATCTACCTATTTTAATGTAATAATAAAATAGGTGACAAATTAACAATACCAGGCTTATAATGTTGTATGCTAGAAATGTGTTTAGTGTACATAAGACTCATCTGCAGCGCTCGAGAGATTTATCTTACTGCTAAACAACTGACAAATTCATAAATATTAAACTGTCTGTAACAAAGTATAACAATAATCATACAAAAGCATACATCACAAACAAGAACTATATTAAAAATCTTTGTTAAATTACATAATTAACATTCAATTTATGTACATTGTGGGACAACATTTAATTTATTTGTTCTTGCTACAAAACAGAATCCTAAGTTTAATTTCTATTTTTAAAGCTTGTGCAATCAAGTTTTATAATGATTTTATCTTCTATCACCAGAACAACTTTCAAAAAGTAATTCTATCTATGGAATAACTACATTTAAATGAAGAATTCCATCTTTTTACACTACAACAGTTGAAAAAAAACACACTGCATTGGTCTGATCATGCTGATGAAAAATATACCTAAATGATGGATTCTTTCTTCTATCACCATGACAACATTTTCTAATACATGTAGTTCATTGTGTTGATGATTCAATGTGCTTTCCAACTCATGTTTTACACGGGCAATCTCTTTATTTTTACACTCCATTTGATGTTTCAAGGAAGATAACTCTTGCTGAAGACTTTCTTGTTTCTTACATGCTGTGTCTGCATTTGTCATCTGCACAGAAAAAAGGTAAAACAACATAATAAAGCAATTCTGAAAGTCCAAATTATATATATTGGTGCAGTTATTTTTTTTTAACAATTGTCCAAAATGAAATAAATCAAAGTGTTCTCTACCTCAATATTTATTTTTACTTCATATCTTAAGGAATCATAAAATGCAGAAATTCATCATAACACGAGATGAAAAATGTTGCTATATAGAAAACAAGTCGCATAATAGATTGATTGTTCTTTGCTGAATGTCCAGTGGCAAATATTTCATGCATATTCAGGACAAAAACAAATTAACTATATATCCAAAAGGTAGGGTTTTCGGTTTGGTTGACTGGAATGAAGGAAGGAAATGTCGACTGCCACTGGATGATTGATTAGAGTATTACACCACTTTCAGCACTTTTTGTTATTTCGTGGAGGTCAGTTTTTATTGGTGGAGGAAGCTGGAGTGCCCAGGAGAATCACCGACCTTCAGTAGGAAAACTGACAATCCTAGTCGATTAAGATTGGAGTCAAGCACACCTGACGTGCTGGGTTCGAACTCACAACCTCAGTGTTAACAGACTAGTGATACAGTAGTTGGACTACTAAGACCACTTTGCCTACAAGGCCCCTACTGCGACTGGAAAACGAGGCATTACTAAATAGGGGCAGAAATTTTGCTAAGAGGGGATACCTACCTTATTTCTCAGGACTTCATTACATTTCTCCAGCTCCTTCAATTATTTTTCTAGAGACGCTATCCTTGCCTGAATGGAGATTTTATCCATGAGTTTGCTAAGAGGGGATACCTACCTTATTCCTCAGTACTTTGTTAATTTTCATCAGTTCCTTTAATACTTTTTCTAGAGGTGCCATCTTGACCTGAAGTGAGATTTTATCTGTGACTGTGTGTATGTTAATAAGAGATACCTACCATATTTTTCAGCTCTTTGTTACTTTTCTTCAACTCCTTAAATTCTTTTTTCTAGTGACGCTATCCTTGCCTGAATGGAGATTTTGTTTGTGTGTTTACTAAGAAGTAATTCCTACCTTATTTCTCAACACTTCGTTACTTTTCTTCAGTTCCTTTAATTCCTTTTCTAGAGACGCTATCTTTGCCTGAAGGAGATTTTGTTTGTGTGTTTACTAAGAAGTAATTCCTACCTTATTTCTCAACACTTCGTTACTTTTCTTCAGTTCCTTTAATTCCTTTTCTAGAGACGCTATCTTTGCCTGAAGGGAGATTTTATCTGTGTGTGCTGTTTGTAACCTTCCTTCTAATTTAACTATTTCATCTTCTCTGTGAGTTAACTGCTTATCCAGGTTATTTCTCTCCTGAACTAATCTTTTTATCTTTAAGTATTCAATGATTCATTAATAGGTCTGTACATGAAGAAATAACTGCCATACATTTATCATTAATGTGAAAATATGACCAATAAAGAGCTGCACCATGAACCCATGATACGCCCGTCGCTTTTTCAAATAATAAAGTTTCATAACTCCTCAATGTCATATCAGAAATTTATAAAAAACTAAAGGGAGCTTGTTTTAATAGATGTAAAACAGTCACCAAAGTTTCATGAAAACTGCTCATAGCACTTTTGAGTTATTGTCCAAAAACTGGAAAATCCCCCCTTTTTTATGAATAAAATCCCACAACTCAGAAACATAATATCTAAAATTTATAAAAATCGAAAGGGAGCTTACGTCAATAGATATAAACAATTCATCAAAGTTTCATGCAAATAGGTTAAAGATTTTTTTGGTTATTGTATGACATGTTGACAACGGACGGACAAGGGTATACCATAATACGTCCCGTAAACAGCCGTATAAAAATTGCTATTGCTATTTGTAGATAAAACATTTAATCTCCAACAGTCAGGGGTGCTACTTAAACAAGTGATTTCATCATCACTTATTTCAGTGATTTGATAAATTCAGTTATCACCTATTTAAGTGATTTTAGTGTTTTCTTTGATCTTCAAATGCTAATTTCATTGATTTTCCATATTTTCACAATCTTTTCTATAATTTTCCTACATAAATCAATTATCCCTTTTTCTTTGTATATTAATTTCACCAGTGCGCTTGGGCAGTAAGTTAGTGCGCTAAAGCTTTTAAAGTACCCTTGGGAATTTTTCTGTAATCAAAATTCATTAACTACTCTTACTATCAGACAAAGATCAACAATATTAGGTAACCTGATTGGTTTTCTTTAGAGTTAGAATGATCTACTTCAAAGTTATGACCTGATCTACAAATTATTCAAGTTTTT
Source organism: Mytilus coruscus (assembly GCA_017311375.1). Lineage (NCBI taxonomy): Eukaryota > Metazoa > Mollusca > Bivalvia > Mytilida > Mytilidae > Mytilus > Mytilus coruscus. The sequence goes on along the minus strand of CM029597.1, from coordinate 553,004 downwards.
GCATATTTTAAAAAAACTGTAAAAGTGTCAGGCTTATCAAGCAAAAGACAATTTCTTCATGTACATAGTTGTTTTTTCAATGGAATTGTTGTCTTTTTACCAATAAAAAAATCAAGCTTGTGGGAAAAATATCAAGAAAATGTTATAAACACTTATTAAAGTGATTACATTTTAACTTCTAAAATTACTTGTTTCAGTGATTTTAAAAAGTCTGTGTGAAAATTTTTAATACTTCACAGCCAAAATCACTCGAGGAAGTGATTCTGAAATCACTTGTTTAAGTAGTACCCCTGACTGTCCAAGGCAATTTCAAAATTTTAAATAAATTTCACTATAAAATTATAAAATAATTTGCCATATTTATGCATCAACTACTTAATAAATGAACAGTAATTGTCGTATTACTGACTTGATGCAGACACTTTTCATGGAAGTGTTTCTTTACCCATACTCTTCCAATGTTTCAATACAGAATAACCTTTGGGTAAAAAACAACAACACACAATTCACATGTTTCAATACGGAATAACCTTTGGGTAAAAAACAACAACACACAATTCACATGTTTCAATACGGAATAACCTTTGGGTAAAAAACAACAACACACATGTTTCAATACAGAATAACCTTTGGGTAAAAAACAACAACACAATTCACATGTTTCAATACTCAATAACCTTTGGATAAAAAACAAAAACACACAATTCACATGTTTCAATAGGAAATAACCTTTGGGTAAAAAACAACAACACACAATTCACATGTTTCAATACGGAATAACCTTTGGGTAAAAAACAACAACACACAATTCACATGTTTCAATACAGAATAACCTTTGGGTAAAAAACAACAACACAATTCACATGTTTCAATACTCAATAACCTTTGGATAAAAAACAAAAACACACAATTCACATGTTTCAATAGGAAATAACCTTAGGGTAAAAAACAACAACACACAATTCACATGTTTCAATACAGAATAACCTTTGGATAAAAAACAAAAACACACAATTCACATGTTTCAATAGGAAATAACCTTTGGGTAAAAAACAACAACACACAATTCACATGTTTCAATACGGAATAACCTTTGGGTAAAAAACAACAACACACAATTCACATGTTTCAATACGGAATAACCTTTGGGTAAAAAACAACAACACACATGTTTCAATACAGAATAACCTTTGGGTAAAAAACAACAACACAATTCACATGTTTCAATACTCAATAACCTTTGGATAAAAAACAAAAACACACAATTCACATGTTTCAATAGGAAATAACCTTTGGGTAAAAAACAACAACACACAATTCACATGTTTCAATACGGAATAACCTTTGGGTAAAAAACAACAACACACGATTCACATGTTTCAATACAGAATAACCTTTGGGTAAAAAACAACAACACAATTCACATGTTTCAATACTCAATAACCTTTGGATAAAAAACAAAAACACACAATTCACATGTTTCAATAGGAAATAACCTTTGGGTAAAAAACAACAACACACAATTCACATGTTTCAATACAGAATAACCTTTGGATAAAAAACAAAAACACACAATTCACATGTTTCAATAGGAAATAACCTTTGGGTAAAAAACAACAACACACAATTCACATGTTTCAATACGGAATAACCTTTGGGTAAAAAACAACAACACACAATTCACATGTTTCAATACGGAATAACCGTTGGATAAAAAACAACAACACATGATTCACTTGTTTCAATACAGAATAACCTCTGGTTAAAAAACAACAACATACAATTCACATGTTTCAATACTGTATAACCCTTGGATAAAAAACAACAACACATAATTCACATCTTAACTATAAATCAAACACATAATTAAATATTTCAAACTTACCAACACTATATCAAATAATGCTTGACTTAGTTTTTCTGAATACTATAAAGACAGTGTGACAATAATCAAAACAATTCTAGAGTTTGAAGCCAATGTAAGAGGAGAAAAGTTAATCATTTTCCTTCCTATTAATTACATTACTTCAAATGGCAAATGTTTTAGTCAGTACTATACCTCTCGTTCCAGATCTTTGATTTTTGCCATTTCCATAGAGTTTTCTGAAGTTTTGTGATTTTTCTTTTTATCTCCCTGCAAATAAAAGATACAATCAAAATTAAATTTATCACATGGAGGCAGAGAAAGATACCATCCATTTAATAGAAAAAATGTCTAATTAACATCAATAGGCTTAGTGAACCAGCATCTAAATCAAAGATTTAGATAAAAATACATCTTGCTTTGGTTCCATGCTGACATGATTTGATTGATATTTTTTTATTGTAAATTTTCAGTTTATAAACTGCAGTGAAATGAATGGATGATGTAAAATACCCTAAAATCTTAGCATAACACTGTAATGTGTTAAGCCATATAGCATAACACTGTAAATGTGTTAAGCCATATAGCATTACACTGTAAATGTGTTAAGCCATATAGCATAACACTGTAATGTGTTAAGCCATATAGCATAACACTGTAATATGTAGCATTACTTCTTGACATTTTCACTTTGAACATATAAAGGTAAATTAATCAACAACAAAAAGAGGATCCCAAACAAACGTGCTTCTATATTGCATATGTAGAATTTTCATTCAATTTTGGTTGGAGCACGGTAATGATTTTTACCATCTACCATCCTAATATTTTAAATGTTATAATGAGATTGAACAAAAGTAACCTCTACTAACCCCATTACTACATGTTGATTGATTCAATGGACACTTTTTAGCCGGTGTATCAATGTCAAAAGATCCAGGTCCCAGAAGAACATCTGAAAAGAGAAATGTCAATGTAATTAACAACTCCCAATCTTAGACTGACAAACTCACTTGCCTGAATCCAAAATGATAAATCTTAATTTATACAATGCTGTCCTTAACTATTGACATAATTTTTAGATCATGTACAAACTTTAAACTTTTTAGCTGTTAAAAAGTATCCAAAACATTCTCTTTAAAAATAATATTTTTAACCGAAAATTGACATGTTATTATGAATGATTTTAATAAAGGGAAATCTTAACAGAAATAATCCAGTCCCTCCCTGTGATAGACTCTCCCAATGGCAAGACATTGTAGATCTGAGGAATATTACAACTAAATTATTCACGTAAGTAGAATCTGAGAGAAATGAAAATTGATGATACAACTGATCACATGACAGGCTTATACTAATGAGATAAAACCAGAGGAAATCATTTTTTCCCCCCTTAAGAACATGTTTAAGCAATAAAGTTGTCAAAGGAAGCCAATTAATTGAATCAAATGATTGCAAACAAATGTATTTAAACTGATTATTAAGTTATGTAACAATCTGGAAATTATGTAAACTATTGTAAGTTTATAAGGAAATTAGTTCTATTTTGATGATTTTTCACTTGTCCCTTCAGAAAACTAATATGTTGATTCTACTTGTCTGACACCTATTTTCACTTGTCCTTGACAATTGGACAAATGGTTATGTCTAGCCCTGCTATGTTCTCAATAGGCCCTCACTTCTACATGTCTTTTTAACTATATACATTTTGTATTTTCTTTTGGTATTTTGAACTGATCCCTTACTTTATCTAACACTATATTACCTTTTGGTATATTGAATTGATCCTTACTTTATCTAACACTATATTACCTTTTGGTATTTTGAATTGATCCCTTACTTTATCTAACACTATATTACCTTTTGGTATTTTGAATTGATCCCTTACTTTATCTAACACTATATTACCTTTTGGTATTTTGAATTGATCCCTTACTTTATCTAACACTATATTACCTTTTGGTATTTTGAACTGATCCCTTACTTTATCTAACACTATATTACCTTTTGGTATTTTGAATTGATCCCTTACTTTATCTAACACTATATTACCCTTTGGTATTTTGAATTGATCTCTTACTTTATCTAACACTATATTACCCTTTGGTATTTTGAAATGATCTCTTACTTTATCTAACACTATATTACCCTTTGGTATTTTGAATTGATCTCTTACTTTATCTAACACTATATTACTCTTTGGTATTTTGAATTGATCCCTTACTTTATCTAACACTATATTACCTTTTGGTATTTTGAATTGATCTCTTACTTTATCTAACACTATATTACCTTTTGGTATTTTGAATTGATCTCTTACTTTATCTAACACTATATTACCTTTTGGTATTTTGAATTGATCTCTTACTTTATCTAACACTATATTACCTTTTGGTATTTTGAATTGATCTCTTACTTTATCTAACACTATATTACCTTTTGGTATTTTGAATTGATCTCTTACTTTATCTAACACTATATTACCTTTTGGTATTTTGAATTGATCTCTTACTTTATCTAACACTATATTACCTTTTGGTATTTTGAATTGATCCCTTACTTTATCCAACACTATATTACCTTTTGGTATTTTGAACTGATCCCTTACTTTATCTAACACTACCTTTTGGTATTTTGAATTGATCCTTACTTTATCTAACACTATATTACCTTTTGGTATATTGAATTGATCTCTTACTTTATCTAACACTATATTACCTTTTGGTATTTTGAATTGATCTCTTACTTTATCTAACACTATATTACCTTTTGGTATTTTGAATTGATCTCTTACTTTATCTAACACTACCTTTTGGTATTTTGAATTGATCCCTTACTTTATCTAACACTATATTACCTTTTGGTATTTTGAATTGATCTCTTACTTTATCTAACACTATATTACCTTTTGGTATTTTGAATTGATCCCTTACTTTATCTAACACTATATTACCTTTTGGTATTTTGAATTGATCTCTTACTTTATCTAACACTATATTACCTTTAAGTGTTTTGAATTGATCCTTTACTTTATCTAACACTATATTACCTTTTGGTATTTTGAATTGATCTCTTACTTTATCTAACACTATATTACCTTTTGGTATATTGAATTGATCCTTACTTTATCTAACACTATATTACCTTTTGGTATTTTGAATTGATCTCTTACTTTATCTAACACTATATTACCTTTTGGTATTTTGAATTGATCTCTTACTTTATCTAACACTACCTTTTGGTATTTTGAATTGATCCCTTACTTTATCTAACACTATATTACCTTTTGGTATATTGAATTGATCTCTTACTTTATCTAACACTATATTACCTTTTGGTATTTTGAATTGATCCCTTACTTTATCTAACATCTCTTACTTTATCTAACACTATATTACCTTTTGGTATATTGAATTGATCTCTTACTTTATCTAACACTATATTACCTTTTGGTATTTTGAATTGATCCCTTACTTTATCTAACACTATATTACCTTTTAGTGTTTTGAATTGATCCTTACTTTATCTAACACTATATTACCTTTTGGTATTTTGAATTGATCCCTTACTTTATCTAACACTATATTACCTTTTAGTGTTTTGAATTGATCTCTTACTTTATCTAACACTATATTACCTTTTAGTGTTTTGAATTGATCCCTTACTTTATCTAACACTATATTACCTTTTGGTATTTTGAACTGATCCCTTACTTTATCTAACACTACCTTTTGGTATTTTGAATTGATCCTTACTTTATCTAACACTATATTACCTTTTGGTATATTGAATTGATCTCTTACTTTATCTAACACTATATTACCTTTTGGTATTTTGAATTGATCTCTTACTTTATCTAACACTATATTACCTTTTGGTATTTTGAATTGATCTCTTACTTTATCTAACACTACCTTTTGGTATTTTGAATTGATCCTTACTTTATCTAACACTATATTACCTTTTGGTATTTTGAATTGATCCTTACTTTATCTAACACTATATTACCTTTTAGTGTTTTGAATTGATCTCTTACTTTATCTAACACTATATTACCTTTTAGTGTTTTGAATTGATCCCTTACTTTATCTAACACTATATTACCTTTTGGTATTTTGAATTGATCTCTTACTTTATCTAACACTATATTACCTTTTGGTATTTTGAATTGATCTCTTACTTTATCTAACACTACCTTTTGGTATTTTGAATTGATCCCTTACTTTATCTAACACTATATTACCTTTTGGTATATTGAATTGATCTCTTACTTTATCTAACACTATATTACCTTTTGGTATTTTGAATTGATCTCTTACTTTATCTAACACTACCTTTTGGTATTTTGAATTGATCCCTTACTTTATCTAACACTATATTACCTTTTGGTATATTGAATTGATCTCTTACTTTATCTAACACTATATTACCTTTTGGTATTTTGAATTGATCCCTTACTTTATCTAACACTATATTACCTTTAGGTATTTTGAATTGATCCCTTACTTTATCTAACACTATATTACCTTTTGGTATTTTGAATTGATCCCTTACTTTATCTAACACTATATTACCTTTTGGTATTTTGAATTGATCCCTTACTTTATCTAACACTATATTACCCTTTGGTATTTTGAATTGATCTCTTACTTTATTTAACACTATATTACCTTTTGGTATTTTGAATTGATCTCTTACTTTATCTAACACTATATTACCTTTTGGTATTTTGAATTGATCTCTTACTTTATCTAACACTATATTACCTTTTGGTATTTTGAATTGATCCCTTACTTTATCTAACACTATATTACCTTTTGGTATTTTGAACTGATCCTTACTTTATCTAACACTACCTTTTGGTATTTTGAATTGATCCTTACTTTATCTAACACTATATTACCTTTTGGTATATTGAATTGATCTCTTACTTTATCTAACACTATATTACCTTTTGGTATTTTGAATTGATCTCTTACTTTATCTAACACTATATTACCTTTTGGTATATTGAATTGATCTCTTACTTTATCTAACACTATATTACCTTTTGGTATTTTGAATTGATCCCTTACTTTATCTAACATCTCTTACTTTATCTAACACTATATTACCTTTTGGTATATTGAATTGATCTCTTACTTTATCTAACACTATATTACCTTTTGGTATTTTGAATTGATCTCTTACTTTATCTAACACTATATTACCTTTTGGTATTTTGAATTGATCTCTTACTTTATCTAACACTATATTACCTTTTGGTATTTTGAATTGATCCCTTACTTTATCTAACACTATATTACCTTTTGGTATTTTGAATTGATCTCTTACTTTATCTAACACTATATTACCTTTTAGTGTTTTGAATTGATCCTTTACTTTATCTAACACTATATTACCTTTTGGTATTTTGAATTGATCTCTTACTTTATCTAACATCTCTTACTTTATCTAACACTATATTACCTTTTGGTATATTGAATTGATCTCTTACTTTATCTAACACTATATTACCTTTTGGTATTTTGAATTGATCCCTTACTTTATCTAACACTATATTACCTTTTGGTATTTTGAATTGATCCCTTACTTTATCTAACACTATATTACCTTTTAGTGTTTTGAATTGATCCTTACTTTATCTAACACTATATTACCTTTTGGTATTTTGAATTGATCCTTACTTTATCTAACACTATATTACCTTTTAGTGTTTTGAATTGATCTCTTACTTTATCTAACACTATATTACCTTTTGGTATTTTGAATTGATCCCTTACTTTATCTAACACTATATTACCTTTTGGTATTTTGAATTGATCCCTTACTTTATCTAACACTATATTACCCTTTGGTATTTTGAATTGATCTCTTACTTTATCTAACACTATATTACCCTTTGGTATTTTGAATTGATCTCTTACTTTATCTAACACTATATTACCCTTTGGTATTTTGAATTGATCCCTTACTTTATCTAACACTATATTACCTTTTGGTATTTTGAATTGATCTCTTACTTTATTTAACACTATATTACCTTTTGGTATTTTGAATTGATCTCTTACTTTATCTAACACTATATTACCTTTTGGTATTTTGAATTGATCTCTTACTTTATCTAACACTATATTACCTTTTGGTATTTTGAATTGATCTCTTACTTTATCTAACACTATATTACCTTTTGGTATTTTGAATTGATCCCTTACTTTATCTAACACTATATTACCTTTTGGTATTTTGAACTGATCCCTTACTTTATCTAACACTACCTTTTGGTATTTTGAATTGATCCTTACTTTATCTAACACTATATTACCTTTTGGTATATTGAATTGATCTCTTACTTTATCTAACACTATATTACCTTTTGGTATTTTGAATTGATCTCTTACTTTATCTAACACTATATTACCTTTTGGTATATTGAATTGATCTCTTACTTTATCTAACACTATATTACCTTTTGGTATTTTGAATTGATCTCTTACTTTATCTAACACTACCTTTTGGTATTTTGAATTGATCCCTTACTTTATCTAACACTATATTACCTTTTGGTATATTGAATTGATCCCTTACTTTATCTAACACTATATTACCTTTTGGTATTTTGAATTGATCTCTTACTTTATCTAACACTATATTACCTTTTAGTGTTTTGAATTGATCCTTTACTTTATCTAACACTATATTACCTTTTGGTATTTTGAATTGATCTCTTACTTTATCTAACATCTCTTACTTTATCTAACACTATATTACCTTTTGGTATATTGAATTGATCTCTTACTTTATCTAACACTATATTACCTTTTGGTATTTTGAATTGATCTCTTACTTTATCTAACACTATATTACCTTTTGGTATTTTGAATTGATCCTTACTTTATCTAACACTATATTACCTTTTAGTGTTTTGAATTGATCCCTTACTTTATCTGACACTATATTACCTTTTGGTATTTTGAATTGATCCCTACTTTATCTAACACTATATTACCTTTTAGTGTTTTGAATTGATCTCTTACTTTATCTAACACTATATTACCTTTTAGTGTTTTGAATTGATCCTTACTTTATCTAACACTATATTACCTTTTGGTATTTTGAATTGATCTCTTACTTTATCTAACACTATATTACCTTTTGGTATTTTGAATTGATCTCTTACTTTATCTAACACTACCTTTTGGTATTTTGAATTGATCCCTTACTTTATCTAACACTATATTACCTTTTGGTATATTGAATTGATCTCTTACTTTATCTAACACTATATTACCTTTTGGTATTTTGAATTGATCTCTTACTTTATCTAACACTACCTTTTGGTATTTTGAATTGATCCCTTACTTTATCTAACACTATATTACCTTTTGGTATATTGAATTGATCTCTTACTTTATCTAACACTATATTACCTTTTGGTATTTTGAATTGATCCCTTACTTTATCTAACACTATATTACCTTTTGGTATATTGAATTGATCCCTTACTTTATCTAACACTATATTACCTTTTGGTATTTTGAATTGATCCCTTACTTTATATAACACTATATTACCTTTTGGTGTTTTGAATCGATCCCCTCCTTTATCAAATTGCAGAGCAACAGCTTTATCCTTCTGTTTTGGATCATAGGAGCCTACAGGAGGTGCACAACCTTTCAATAGAAAATACATACAGATCATTTTAGTCATTCAACAAATCTAAATATCATGACTTATCAATACATATACAGATCGTTACATTTATTAATCATAAGATTCAAGATCACTTTGTCAATTTAAATTTGTACAAGTTTTTTTATAGAGGATGAAGTCCTCATTACAGTAAACAAGAGTGCACATGCTGAAATGTCTTGCATGCTTTACTGACCATTGATTCTATGCTGATAGTCCTAAATATAAAGTTTTACTACAAGTATCACATAAACTTAACATGATCCAAGAAAATGAGATCAAGGTCAGATAAAGCAAACCTAAAAATACTCGTACATCTTACAATCATTCCATACACAGAATATAGCTGACCTATTGCTTATAGTATACAAGAAACAGACCAAACCATGAAACTTTATATTGACCAAAATACCATGAAAATGAAGTCAAGGTCAGATGAACCCTGCAAGATACAATGTAGACATGTACATTGTAAAATATTTCTGTACACAATCATTTCATGCATCAGATATAGTTGACCTATAGCTTTAAGTATCCAAGAAAAAACTTAACCAGGAAAACTTAAGATAGACCAATAAACCATGAAAATGAGGTCAAGGTCAAATAGAACCTGCCAGACTGACATGTACATTGTAAAATATTTCTGTACATCAAATATAATTGACCTACATGTATTGCATACAGTATTGAAAAACAGACAAAAACACAAAAACTTAACTTTAACCACTGAACTATGAAAATGAGGACAAGGTCAGATGACACCTGCCAGTTGGACATGTACACCTTACATACACCAAATATAGTAGACCTATTGTTTATAATATCCGTGATATGGACTTGACCACAAAAACTTAACCTTGTTTACTGATCCATGAAAGGAGGTCCAGATCAAGTGAAAAATGTCTGAGGACATTGCAAGGTACGCACATAATAAATATAGTTATCTTATTACTCATATTAAATAAGAAAGAAATCAACATTACAACATGTACAAGAAATCTTAACTTTTTTTTTCAAGTAGTCACTGAACCATGAAAATGAGGTCAAGGACAATAGACATATGACAGATGGAAACTTCATAACATAAGGCATCTATGTCTCAAGTATGAAGCATCCAGGTCTTTTACCTTCTGAAATATTAAGCTTTAAAATAGTAAAGTCGCCACCACCAGATCACTATCCCTATGTCTCGCTTTCTGTGACAGTAGTCGCAGGCTCGACAAAAAAATCAGAATATAAATAGGTCAGTATTGGTGAAGCTAGAATCATTTATACATTTTTTCTGTCAGTAATTTTTAAACATTCAGGTTATTTTTTCAAAACTCTCTGTAAACATCATAAAAATAGGTTGGGCATACCCTGTTACCCTGCCAAATAGGAAGTAATTTCCCAGACTAAGGAAATTGTTTCTGTTAAAAATTAAGAAAAAATCTTTCAAACTTATAACATGTATTTTACAATACACGTGAGCTTAAGAAAGCTGTTACAACCAACTGTAAAATATATCATGTATATAGAAAACATCATGGTTTTTTTTGCTCCTTGTTGAAGGCCTCACTGTGACTTTGATATGAACTTATGAAGAACAGCAATAAAACATGATAAAAACGCTGTTCTTTTGCTTTTTGTGTTTTTTGCTGTGAATGTACTGATTTTTGTGTCATGGATGAATACACCATATCCTTTGTTTTTCTATTATAAGACAAATTAATTTATAGATATAAGAAGATGTGGTATGAGTGCCAATGAGACAACTCTCCATCCAAGTCAAAATTTATAAAAGTAAACCATTATAGGTCAAAGTACGATCTTCAACACGGAGCCTTAGCTCACACCGAACAGCAAGCTATAAAGGGCCCCAAAAATTACTAGTGTAAAACCATTCAAACGGTATGTTTCCGCTAACTTGTCAAAAAAAATAGGTCAGTAGGTATGTAAATGATTTTATTTTTCAAAAAGTTTTTAACTGTTTTAAACAGTGGAAACAGTCTGAAATTAATAGTGCTTGTTTTAAATAAGGATAAAAGAATATTTTGGGTTGGCACTAAAAGGACTTAAGGTTGGTAGGGTGAGAGGAAAAACAGGTATATTTTTGTTAAAAAATTTAGTTTCCTTCAAAAATCTCATAAGTAGAATCATAATTTATGTGCTGATGTGAAATTTACTGTGCTTTTGATCAATGTGCTGTTTCTATTTTTAGATATTATATATAACTAGGTTTGTCTGTTCAGTCCAGACTTGGATATTTAAACCTCGTCAGGACAATATATCTTTAGATTGGGGAAAACTTTCATACTGGTAAGTTGTGTTTGTCTCTTATTCCAGCTATAAGAAAAAACAAAGGGATAAAAAGGAAAAAGATTTATTATGTGATATTGAAATATTAGAAGCTACTCTAGAAGAAAATTTAGTACATAGCTTAGAAATTAAAAACAAGAATTAGAAAGTATAAGAAAAGAAAAGATTAGGGTAAATTTATACGCTCTAGAGTTCAGTGGATTGAAGAAGGTGAAAACCTACAAAGTATTTTTGTGGTCTTGAATCAAAAATTTTACAAGCAAAATAATTCCCAAAGTAGAAAAGGATGATGGGAAAATTATTACAGACCAATTTGACATTTTAAAAGAGACTAAAGACTTTTATGAAAATTTATACAAAATAGAGATAAATATGGCAATGGGTGTAAACTGAGTGATTTAGAAAGAGATTTGAAAGATTTAAATTTTAATAAATTATCAGTGGATGAACAGTTGAATTTAGAAGGGAGATAACTATAAATGAAGCCAGCATTATTTTACAGAAAATGAATAATAATAAATCACCAGGGTCAGATGGTTTTCAACAGAATTTTTAAGTTTTTCTGGAAGGATTTGAAATCTTTGTTGTTAAATCTTTAAATTATGGGTCAAATTTAGGACACTTATCGGTAACTCAACGGCAGGGAATCATTACATGCTTACCAAAAGACAATAAGCCAAGACATTTACTCAAAATTGGAGACCCATCTCCTTGTTGAATACTGTATATAAAATTGGTTCAGGGTTATTGCTAGTAGATTTAAAAAGTTTTAGACAAACTGATTGATTTAGATCAAACTGGCTTTATTAGTGGACGTTTTATTGGGGATAACATCAGATTGATTTATGATCTTTACAGTATACAGAAGAACGTAACATTCCAGGTTTATTGCTTTTAATTGATTTTGAAAAGCATTTGATTCTTTATCTTGGGACTTTCTGGTGTCAGTTTTGCAATTTTTCAATTTTGGTGAATCTATTATTAACTGGGTTAAAGTATTTTATAATAATATTTCATCTGCAGTCATTCAGGGGAAATCTTTCAGACTTTTTCAAATAGGATGTGGCTGTAGACAAGGGATCCCTTATCGCCTCAGTTTCAATGTTTGACTTAAATATTTATTTATTTACATTGATTTAGGTTCAATGAGCTTATTTTTACATTTATTTGGAATTTGTGAGTCAAACATTTCTAAATTCATAATTTACGGGAACTAAAGACATGTATTCACTATTAATTAGAAATAATATACTTTCAACGGGTCAGAAAAATGGGATCAAATTTTAATGTAGATGAAAATGAATGGAGATTAATTTTCAAATTACCTTTATAGTCACAAAAATACCAAACTGCAGTGGTTACAATATAGAATAAATCAGCATATTTTAGGTACTAATAAATTTTGAATAAAATTAATGTCACTGACAATCCAAGCTGTACTTTTGCCAAGAAGAAGTAGAAACTATTGAACATTTATTTTGGAATTGTGAGATTGTTCAAACATTCATTAATGAAATTGACTCATGGTTTTGTCAAATGGTATAAGTGTTCCGTTTACCATAAAACTTTTTCTGTTTGGGGATATTACAAAATCATTTAGGGGAATGCTGCAAATTTGATTTATCTGCAAATAAAACAATATATTTTCAACTGCAAATATTTTAAGAAAGCTTTAACATTGCAGGCAGTGCAAAGTAAAATAAAATCTTTATACAGCACTGAAAAATTAATTGCTGTTAAAATAAAAGAGTAGATATTTTTGACAAGAGTTGGAGTGCTTTTGCCATTCTCTTCAGTGAATGATCAGCTATTTTTACATTGTATATGTGTACATAAATTAGTAGATATAGAATTGTCATGAATATTGTCCAACGAAATAGAAGGAATTGTACACTAGCTGTTTATTTTATGAATATTGGGTTAATAAAGAAATGGGTTTTGAATACATTTCAATGTTTGACTAGCGATATTGAAGAAAATGGTTGTACACTAGCTGAGAATATTGGGTTAATATTTTAGAGTAATATTTTAGAGTAACGGTCGTCAATCTTCAGAATTGTTCGAGCCTTCTGGAATCTAATTTTGTATTATCACATTTTTTTCTAGGTCTTTAGCTAGTCAATGCTACTGAAAAATGTGTTTCAGACATTTCCTTAGCTGGACCAGGAATTAAACGGGAATAGATTTAATGCGATGTTTTCTTTTTCTTAACTGACTTTGGTCCCTGGTAAATGGAATTACGAGGTTCATGTTCTAGTCTAACAAAGTTGATGGGAACCAGTGGGTATTTTTATTTTATCTCGGAAAGTGGGACGTCACGAACTTGATTGAAATTAGTTTTTGTTAAGGACGACTAGTGTACAACTCTTAATATTTAAAGTAAATAGACACGTCTAAATCTTTTGGTGTGAATATATTTATTCTAATCAATTTTATAGCACTAAGGCCAAATACTTTCCTTGTACTTGGTTAATTTATTATGGGTATTTTTCACTGCAAATGCATAGCCCTGTTTTATCCTATAAGGTAAGGTTCGAAAATGTATTGAAATTTTAGGATTAAAATTTCATATGGAGATACCATGATATTGTGTATTATTGTCTTTGTCTATCACTGTCTATTGAATATGAAACTGTTTTATGATTCTTGGTTATTTGTTATAAGAGCCAATACATTGCTTGATGCAATCGTCACCTCATGTCATTTATAGGTTTCTGGCACCTGTCAATTGTTGTATTGTGTTGGATCTTAGTATTGTCAGTATGCTGTCTGAAGACCAGGAGCAAAGCAAAGGCCGAATCCTCTCTACCAGTATAGTTAACCGTTGAGCAACCGGGGTATAATTCCACGAGACAAAATATAAACGGAAGATCCGTTTACATTGCGGGTCACACTAGTCCAAATAATTACGACGTCTAGAAAGGCTACTATATTTTTTTTCTGTGAGGTGTCACAGAAAAAATTAAATAGACTTTCTAGATGTCATAATTATTAGGACTAGGTTCACACAACTTTTTATGTTTAGAAATTTAGTAGATACTTAGTCAGCCGTAAGCGGTTGAGCTAAGGAAGTACTTCTTAAGCTCAGTCGGTTAACGCGCTGCCTTGTAACACAGAGGTCCCGGGTTTGAGTCCTGGTGGAGACTTGCGATTTTGCAAGTAGAATCATGCTCTCCGGTTACATTGGCGCCCAACAATAAAAACCCACGGTTAGAAGAAATACCTAGCCAGGTTAAAACATAAATATAAAAAAAGATGAAGATATCATCATTATAAGAGTATAATGACTCTCTTGAGGGGTATCGGGTCCGTTCGCCCTAATTACATGTTCGCCCTGGGTCCGTTCGCCCTAATTATTATAAAAAAAATAATATTAATGGTTTAATTTAAAGTTTTGTAATCTTATTCAGGTTATTTAAATGGTAAATATTATAAATGTATATCTCCAAATTCATGAATAAACATTGAAATAAAAAAAAAAGGTTTTTGTTTTGGAGCATTAATCAGGCTAATTGGCTTCATTGTTACATTTGTTTTTATTCAGAATCACTTTTAATGACTGTTGATTGTAAACGCCAGACACACGTTTCGTCTACAAAAGACTCATCAGTGACGCTCGAATCAAAAAAGTTAATAAGGCCAAATAAAGCACGAAGTTGAAGAGCATTCAGGACCCAAAATTCCTTTAAGTTTTGCCAAATACAGCTAAGGTAATATATTTCTGAGGTAGAAAAGCCTTAGTATTCCGAAAGTTAAAAGTTTTGTTATTTTGAATGCTGATTAGATATGATTACGATCTCTTTGATCTCACTGATTGTTTTAGTTATTGTTTTTGATGGATTAATAATGAAATTGTTTTTTTAAATAAACAAGTCAGCTTGGAATGAGTTAAAACAATGATATAAGAATTGTAAGACATTGAAGGGAAATTGTTTTCGACGCTTGGCTTCTTTGATCTCAAGGTGTTGAGTGAGTTGGATCTTGTTATACCTGTTTGGATTGTTTTGAAATTGTTACAAGGTTTAAAAAAAGATAAATTCATACAGATAACTTGGTCTCCAGTTCCTGAACTCTTATTTTTCTGCTTCTTCAAAATACTGTCCACATTCAACATGATGAATATTCAGAATATTCAATGCAAATCAAAAGAAAAATAATTATCTGGTAACAGCAATACAACATAAATATTTCGGCGGAATTTTTAAAAAAACTTCAACATAATTAATTTAAATAATTTATATTATACAAGACAACAAAATAAAATAGAAATCAGGGCGAACGGACCCAGGGCGAACAGGTATTAGGGCGAACAGGTACTAGGGCGAACGCGAATCAGGGCGAACGGACCCGGATTCCTATCGGCTCTTGAGGTGGGGGAAATGTGACGGGATTGCTTCCCTTAGAAATTTAGTAGATACTTAGTCAGCCGTAAGTACTTCTTTAGCTCAGTCGGTTAACGCGCTGCCTTGTAACACAGTGGTCCCGGGTTCGAGTCCCGGTGGAGACATGCGATTTTGCAAGTAGAATCATGCTCTCCGGTACAAGGCAACAAGCCTTTGCCTTTGGTGACTTGTAATCATTACTTTCACCAACCTGTCTTTTCGTTAAAGCGTTTAAATGGTGCTTTTGAAAAGGCCATACTGCTGATTTTTGCTATAACTAATTGTTTAACATTTGATTTGTAGAAATATTCAACAGTTATCTATACAGATATGTCTAAGGACCGCCAGATTTTCGAATTTCTTCTCTCACTTTCTCGCATTGACCAATGAAATTTGTTTCCGGAAGTAGAAGTAAAATTAATTCGTATGATTTTGACGGATTATTTTTTTCGGAACTGACACATTTAAATATTTATTCTATCAATACATATAAATTCAGATTAAAAATGAAGTGTCATTGAGTGATGTCACATATTTTCCCATACATATCACTTCATACAGTTATCAATAAAGCTCAGAATATTTAAACTAGTTAGCTTTAAATATTCCCGGATATATTTATAGGTCGATCCGACTTTTGTTTTAGTTTTTAGACACAGAATTATTTTGCTTGACTTTGTCATTTTGCAAAGATGCCAGAAAGTAAGCTTGTTTCCCACAAACACATACACACACATAATATCTGTATCAGGTCGTCAAACGGCCATTTTTCGGCTACCGTTAGCGTCAAATTGGTTAAAAAAATTTCGTGCTTCAGCAAAATAATATCCTTATGATTCTTGATTCGTCACTGACGTCAGACTCATAATACAGGCTGTGCTGTCTACTTCCTTTCAGAGCAGCTCTGAATCCCTCTTTTGTGTCGGCCGAGGTGACTTTTGATGGAAGTTGATTCCAATCCTTGATGGTCTTTGGGAAGGTTGACTGTCCGTAGGTGTCAGTTTTTGTTTATTCTTGATAAAAGGGGCCTGTACCTCTGGTCCGGCTGTAATGTAAGGGATCAGATATTGTTGTCTGTCTATATCTATTAGCCCATGCTGGATCTTAAATAGCCTACATAGTCTGATGGTTTTCCTCACTCTTCCAGGCTTTCTCACTGTAGTTGCTTTACCATGTTCATGGATTTTTCTAGCATTCCCACAGGGTCCGGTATTCGGACCCATTCCCAATGGCAAATACCTTACATTTTTTCCAATTTTGGGAGCAAAATTCCCAAGTAATCTCAAAATTTATTTTCATCTTTATTATTCACGACAGCGATGTTCATTTTGTTCAACCACTAGCTTTATGCTGAAAATCGCCAACAAATAATGTGTAAATCCGAGTAAAATCGTATCTGACTGACAAAAACAACATTGAAAAACGATGGATGCCGTAAACCGGAAATGAAGACAATTACAATACCGGGTCAGATTCCGGGGGCAGATAAGGGTAATTCCGGGTTGGCCGATCAAATACAATAAAAAAATAATAATTTCAGGCAGGTGACAAAATACATGTTGATGATGAAATATAAACACTAGAATTAAAAACCAAAAGATATAAGAAAAAATAAAAGAAAAAGCAGGAAATATTTTATACAGAAACTCAAAATTACTTTTAGTTCACAAATTTTCATGTTAAAATCCAATAAAATGTGACAGTAATTTTCCTAATCATTAATGAATGTTGATATTACATGTAGATGTTGTTATCGTGTAAACATATAACTACAATTCCAAGAGGTAATTTCTTCTCAATTTTGAAGGGCCAGTAAAATTCTGGAAGTTTCTTACTTTATTTTCACAATAAAAGATAACTTTTAATGAACTAAACACACTAAAACTCAAATCTGGTATATTTGCTGTTTTCCCAATTTCATTGAAAAGTGCGTGAAAAATTCCCAAAATGGCCATGGTCCTTTTTCCCAAAATACCCAGAAAAAACCCTGATGTTTGTTACACAGCTAGGTGTTCGGTCTGTGTAGTTGTTTTGGACAAATCTTGCTGCTCTTTTTAGTCCCCTACCGACGAAGTCGAAGAGGACTTTAGGTTTGCACTCTGTCCATCCGTCAGTCCGGCAAATCTGTTTTCCAGACTTTTTTTCTTCATGCTTGAAGATATTGATTTGATATTTGGTGTATTGTTTTATCATGACAAGTTACAGGTCAAGTTCGATTTTCATGATTTTAGCTTTTCTCCTTGTTCAGTTAAAGCCCTTCCCTAGAATTAAATTTTTGATGAAATACTAATTAGTTACTAGATTTCTGTTCAAAGGGAAATAACTCATTTTTTAAATTTTCCGTAGAATTAAATTTTGATGAAATACTTATTAGATTTCTGTTCAAAGGGTAATAACTCATTTTTTAAAAAGATTTGTAAAAGACATTATATTAAGATAAATGACATTTTGGATTTTTTCCTTTTCTTTAGTAAATTGTTTGAAGAATTTAGTGGTAGGTTTTTTGTTATTTTATGTAGTTTACACCATGACAAGTTATAGATCAAGTTAAAATTTTGTTCCATTACAATGAATTTTTAACCGGTAGGGGACTATGTATTGCCATGCAATACTCACAGAATGCTTGTTTGTACTTGTTCTAATGATTTGATCTTTTTTTGGCTTGATGGATCCCAAACTGCAGGCATATTCCACTGTTGGTCTTACCATGGCTGTATATGCTTCTGCTTTTACTGGTTTAGTGCAATCATTTAGGTTTCATCGGATAAATCCAATGTTTTTTTATACCCCATGGAACAAAGTTCTGTAGAGTATAATGTTTTTGATCCATCTGTCCGTCATTCCCTCTGTCAGTTAGTCACTCCTGTTCTTGTCATCGCAACTCCTCTGAAATTCTTTTTCTACACTGTGCAGTCTTGTCAAAAAACTGTTTTTCCTGCACTGTATACTGACGTTGATGTATAAAATCATCTTAAATCACAGCCACCGATATTAGAGTGTAAGACAGCATGATTTCATATCAGCAAGTTTAGTACTAAGATCATGCTTTCAGTTACCTTGATCAGTCTTTGATATGGTATATCTAATTATTATTTCATTTATACTTGAAAGTTTGCTGCTCTCAAAGGTTCTTTAATTTCCTTTGCCTACAATGTTGTCAATGTGTCTATCCCAGGATAAGTTGTTGCTGATGGTTATGCCTAGGTATTTGCTGGCATCAACATTGTTGAGTGTTTGTATGAGGTATCTATTACATCTTTGTTTTTCTGTGATATTCTAATTACTATGCTTTTTGGCGTTGAGGCTCATTTGCCATTTATTCTCCCAATCTTTGAATGATGATAGGTCTTTATTGCAAAAGGTCTATGAAAATACTAAAACATATGAGTTCACATTAAAATACTATAACATATTGCTGCACAACATTTATTATAGACCTTCAATATAGCAATTTCAAATCTGAAACACTTTAGACGAAAATTTGTGACTATTGAACCAAAAGTCATGAATGTAAGCACCTAAAGTCACAATATGTCTCTCAACAATTAGAAAAACCTGTACCATATAGTTGCTTACAAGCCAAAAATTGTATATTAATGGGTTGCAAAAGGATTTAGGTAAGCTCAATAAAAGGACATAATGAAAAGGACATGGTGCAAAGATGACAAGGAAACAGTGCGATAGATAAAGTGGGTGGAACTGTGACCTGTAAGAATGGTCTAGCTGAAACATTACATATGCTGAGTTGTTTGATTGTGTGGAGAACCATATAAGACTTTAGTACTTTCAGTTTAGTTTTAACATTGCCTATAGAGATTGTTTTATTTTTTATGTATTTTAGGAGATTCTGAGGTTTTCTCAAATCCACTTCCTCCAGAAAATCACCACTATAGTGATGACGAGGATGAAGGGTAAGTTACATGTGGTTTAGCATAATTTTTGTAAAGGAATGAACTCGTCCCTGTCAAACATACAAGTTGTCAAAATTACACAAATATGAATCTTATACTTAAGATTATCCACTATCAAACTATACTTAAGATTATCCTCTATCAAACTTTACTTAAGATTATCCTATATCAAACTATACTTAAGATTATCCTCTATCAAACTATACTTAAGATTATCCTATATCAAACTATACTTAAGATTATCCTCTATCAAACTATACTTATACCGTGAGGTCATAACTTTTCTTAAGAAAGGACCGAAATATCGTCCTCCATCTAAAATAGATTGGAAACAGTGTCGTCAGGTTATTAAAGACGCCTGTCTGTCTACTGTAAAATTGGTGTAAACGTGAAAATCTGATAAAAATCTCTAGACAGTTATTTGAATAAAATTATGAATATTGTTAATATTCAGATATCTCATTTTGAAAACAATTCTGAAATTAGTAATAGGGTCCATGATATTCCCATTTCCAGAATAAAAATAAACTCCAAGTACTGCAAAGCGGTTTGTGTTTGTACCGCAGATAAAGCAGCAAATAATGTAGTGGTGGTGTGACGATATATACACGGAAGTTCTCCAAAACGAAATTACAAATTCATCTACATTCAGGTCCGTGACGCTCCACAGAGAGTCAAATTGTAAACAAGCATATCACTGCCACTACCCAGCTTAAAGCCTCTTCCGAACATTTGAAAGTCCCTACTATGTACTGGTTACCTAAATTGCACAAAAACCATTTAAATTCGTTTCATCTCCGCATCTAGTAAGTGTTCTACTACCAATCTATCAGTTCTTCTAACTACCTCCTTACTACTATCAAAGAACTTGTTATTAACTTTTGTAATAAAGCTTATGAAAATAATGGTATTAATTATTTTGGAGTGTTAAAAATTCTTTAGAGGTTTTAGATAAAATACATGCTTTTGATGGTCCTTTTAATTCTGTTGACAGTTATGATTTTTGTACTCTATACTACACTTCCACACAATCTTATCAAGAAAAAGTTTTCATATTTAATTAAATGGTCTTTTGAAAATCTCATTACAAATTTATTTGCTGTAACTGTTTAAAGCCTTTTTCTGTAACGAAAAAGGAAAGTATGCTAGATACACTTACTGGAAATGTGAAGATATGATTGAAGCTTTAAATTTTCTCCTGGACAACATATATGTACGTTTCGCGATAAAGTGTATCGACAAGTAGTAGGTATTCCTATGGGCACTAACTGCGCCTTTAATAGCAGATTTATTCCTGTATTGCTATGAATCTCAGTTTATGACCAAACTCAGTAAAGACACGTCATTGTTACATTTGGTTGATACATTCAACAATACCTTCCGTTATCTAGATGATATTTTTTCGTTAAATAATCCAGAGTTCTCTAAATATACTACCGAAATTTACATGATTTACCCAATAGAACTTACTTTAACAAAATCTAACATAAACAGCAGTAGTTGTCCTTTTCTGGACTTGGACATTTCAATCTCTAAAGGAAAACTCCATACGAAAATTTACGACAAAAGAGACGATTTTTCATTCCCTATTGTTAATTTTCCTTTTTTAGACGGCGATGTTCCTTTGGCTCCATCATACGGTGTGTATATATCCCAACTCGTTCGTTATGCCCGTGTGTGTAGTGATGTCATAGATTTTAACGAACGTAATCAATGCATCACTAGTAAATTATTAAGTCAGGGATTTCGTTACCATAAATTATGTAAAACTTTTACTAAGTTCTTTCATAGATACAAAGATTTGATTAGTAAATTTGGCTGTACCTGTAGAAAACTGATTAAAAACGGTATTTCACATCCTAAATTTTACGGTAATATTGTACTTAAAGCGCGGAAATCACTATATGATCCGTGAAAACTCATCGAACCTTTAAATAAACTTATTAGTTCAGGTTATCTTACCAATGTTGTAATTAGATCTTTGAATATAGTTTACATTGGCACTAATATCGATTTTGTCATCAGCAAATTAAAACATAACTAAATTTGTATTCTTTTCAAACGGGATGTTTAAAGACACACCTACGTTCATTTTGATCTATAAAGAGGTTAAACTCCTAACTATCCTACTGTCTGTCGATACATTTATTTTTGGCATTGCACTAGTCATGTCTTCTTTGACTGTCCATGACGTTAAAATACTAAATCCCTGGGATGTGTTTTAGTTGATTTTAGTCTCTGATGCATGATTTTTATTATTAATTGTTTTGGCTTTTAACTAGCTGTCAGTAACTGCAGTACTCTCAAATCGTACTTTCTTGTTTATTTGACCTGTTGATACTAATTGTAATGCTTTTTTGTTATTTAATGTTATTCAGGGTTATATCTGGTCTATGTACCAGCTTTGATAAGTGTTTGGTACTAATATAAATTTCCACTGTACTATGAACATCAAAATTATTTATTTGGTTAAAATATTTCCTTTCTCTATTGTAACTGTATACGTATACCTAACAACAAAATTATTTTATTTACCTGTGTTTAAAGTTATTGCAAATGGCTGATATTTTTGTTCTAGCATATTGTTTTTCTTATATTGTTTAACATTCCATACCGATATAACATGTTACTTTTATTATTCTTCCTTAGTTTATTTATTTTGAATTTACATTGTATCATAGGTCAAATTTATTTGTTCAGTGTATGTTCAATGGTGTTAATATGTCCTTTGATTGAGTTAAGCTATTTCAGTTGATATTTTATAGTGTGTGTTTTCTATGTTGTGATGTTACACTATTGTTTCAGAAAAGGGTGAAGGTTTGGTACCATTAAAACGTTTAAACCCGCTGCATTTGTTTGCACCTGTCCTAAGTCAGGAATCTGATGTTCAGTAGTTGTCGTTTGTTGATGTGGTTCATAAGTGTTTCTCGTTTCTCGTTTTTATATAGATTAGACCGTTGGTTTTCCCGTTTGAATGGTTTTACACTAGTAATTTTTGGGGCCCTTTATAGCTTACTGTTCGGTGTGAGCCTAGGCTCCGTGTTGAAGACCGTACTTTGACCTATAGTGGTTTACATTTGTGGATTTTGACTTGGATGGAGAGTTGTCTCATTGGCACTCATACCACATCTTCTTATATCTATTAAGATTATCCTCTATCAAACTATACTTAAGATTATCCTCTATCAAACTATACTTAAGATTATCCTATATCAAAGTATACTTAAGATTATCCTCTATCAAACTATACTTAAGATTATCCTATATCAAACTATATTTAAGATTATCCTCTATCAAACTTTACTTAAGATTATCCTCTATCAAACTATACTTAAGATTATCCTGTATCAAACTATACTTAAGATTATCCTCTATCAAACTATACTTGCCAGTCAAATAAGAATTACATCATATCCAAGTAATATAATATCAGAAAAATTAGTTTCAAATATTCTCATACTAGCAAAGATGGTGAAAATTCTGTCAAATGTCTAAGAAATACATTTATGTTCTTATTAATTAAAGAGCTTTTCTTTTGATTTTGATTTTCTTGTTTGATGTTTCAACACACAGGTTAATTTTGTTGTTAATGTTAAGTTACTGTCACTCTCATTAATATGATATATACAATGTTTATACACAGACTACATTTTCTTTTGTTATTAAGATTTTTTTTTTTTCAGACATCCACTGACCAATGATGACTTTAGGAAAATGTTGATGACCCCTCGGGGGCCAGGACCAGCAGCAAAACAACAACAACATCATCAACAACATCAACAACATCAGCAACATTCTTCTGTTCCTAAGAAACACACCAGTAGTAGTACTATATTGTAAGTCTTATGTAACTATGACAACAACATTTGTCT
The DNA here is from genome assembly GCA_017311375.1 of Mytilus coruscus. Classification (NCBI taxonomy): domain Eukaryota; kingdom Metazoa; phylum Mollusca; class Bivalvia; order Mytilida; family Mytilidae; genus Mytilus; species Mytilus coruscus. Next base: position 528,985 of record CM029597.1, on the reverse strand, counting down.
GTTCTTAAGAAACACACCAGTAGTAGTACTATATTGTATGGCTTATGTAACTATGACTACAACATTTGTCTGTTCCTAAGAAACACACCAGTAGTAGTACTATATTGTATGTCTTATGTAACTATGACAACAACATTTGTCTGTTCCTAAGAAACACACCAGTAGTAGTACTATATTGTAAGTCTTATGTAACTATGAGAACAACATTTGTCTGTTCCTAAGAAACACACCAGTAGTAGTACTATATTGTAAGTCTTATGTAACTATGACAACAACATTTGTCTGTTCCTAAGAAACACACCAGTAGTAGTACTATATTGTAAGTCATATGTAACTATGACAACAACATTTGTCTGTTCCTAAGAAACACACCAGTACTATATTGTAAGACTTCTGTAACTATGACAACAACATTAATATTTCTTAAGAAACACACCAGTAGTACTATATTGTATGTCTTACTTAACTATGACAACAACATTAATCTGTTCCTAAGAAACACACCAGTAGTACTATATTGTAAGTCTTATGTATCTATGACAACAACATTAATCTGTTCTGAAGAAACGCACCAGTAGTACGTACTACAATGTATATTGTAAGTCTTCTGTAACTATGACAACAACATTTGCATGTTCCTAAGAAACACACTAGAATTATATTGTAAGTCTTCTGTAACTATAACAGTGACATTCATCTATTCCTAAGAAACACACCAGTAATATATTGGAAGCCTTATGGAGCTACATACATGGTTGATGCATAGACTTTTAAGTCTCCTCTGAATATTGTCTTGATGGGGCACCTTATGCTGAGCCCATAATGATTCCATATCTACATATTATCATCAGCTAACCAGTAATGTCACCAGTTACAATTAGTATTGGAAACTTTGTAGATAAAGTTAGAAAATATATCATATTCCGTAAAACTTCTGAACCCATGCCTATATTATTTTATATAATGTGAAATACCTGATAAGATACTAGCTCTGCTACTTTCTTGGAGCTAGGAAAACCTTTATGTATGACAGCATGGGTTGTTGCTTATAGTCAATTGAACAAAATATAATTTGAAATTACGAATATCCCTTTTTTTGCTGTTGTATATTGGTATGACGTTGTCGTCGTCGTCGTCCGAAGACACATTGGTTTTCGCACTCTAACTTTAGTTTAAGTGAATGGAACTCTATGAAATTTCACCATAAGGTTCAATACCACAAAAGGAAGGGGGTTATGGTACCAACAGTTAAGGAATTAGGGGCCAAAAAGGGGCCAAAAATAAGCATTTTTGTAACTTCCAGACATAACTTGTTTGTTAGTGTATTGATCTCTCTGACATTGTACCACAAGGTTCTATATCACAAAGGGAATGCTGGGATTGATTTTGGGGGTAATTGCCTCCAAATTTTAGGAATAAGGGGCCAAAAAAGGGGCAAAAAACAAGTATTTTTCTAGTTTCATGACAATAACTTGTGTGTAAGTGTATGGATCTTTCTGAAATTGTACTACAAGGTTCCATATCACAAAGGAAAAGCTGGAATTGAGTTTGGGGGTAATTGCCCAATACGTTTAGGAATTAGGGGCCAATAAGGGGCAAAAAAACAAGCATTTTTCTAGTTTCAGGACAATAACTTGTGTGTAAGTGTATGGATCTTTATGAAATTGTACTACAAGGTTCCATATCACAAAGGGAAAGCTGGGTTTGAGTTTGAGGGTAATTGCTCTAAATGTTTAGGAATTTGGGGCCAAAAAGGTGCCAAAAAACAAGCATTTTTCTAGTTTCCAGACAATAACTTGTGTTCAAGTGTACAGATCTCTCTGAAATTGTACTGCAAGGTACCATACCACAAAGGGAAGGCTGGGATTGAGTTTGGGGGTGATGAATCATAAGGGGGTTCAAAAAATTTGAGGGTTTTTTTTTTCATTTTTTTTCTTTAAAATTTTCCATTTTAAATTGGTTATTTCTGATTTATATATAAAAGCAAATAATAATGATGTGGTTTGAATAGGTAAATTAAAAATTTTTAAGTTCTTAGACCACATTCATTCTGTGTCAGAAACCTATGCTGTGTCAAATATTTAATCACAATCCAAATTCAGTGCTGTATCAAGCTTGAATGTTGTGTCCATACTTGCCCCAACTGTTCAGGGTTCAACCTCTGCGGTCGCATCAAGCTGCGTCCAACGAAGCATTTTATTTTATAATAAAATTGAATAAAAGAGAGCAAAAGATACCAAAGGGACATCCAAACTCATAAGTCGAAAACAAACTGACAAAGCCATGGCCAAAAACGATAAAAGACCAACAACAATAGGTTTAGAAGTTGTATAGAAAACAATATATTTTCTTACTACAACTACAAACAACAGTGCACAAAACACATATAAGTCAGATTGAGAACCCTCAAAAATTATACAAAAATGTTTTGTTCCATTATTGAACAACTGGTCAGAATAAGTCTCTTTAAATTAACCATGATTACAGTTTAATCGGAAGACATAGAAACCATTGTTATTTAACCTAAGAACCCTTTTTTTCTGGGTTTTTTTATTTAAATTTTGTCTTACTGATTATTTTTACTTATTGAATTTGTATTCCAGGGAATTACCCAAAGCTGATGAGGATGAAGATCCAGGCACCAGGAGAAGGAAAAAGAAAATGTAAGATGCATTGTGGGAACTTTTCCCTCGTATGATTTTCATCAGTAGTAAATTTACACATAATTAGAAAGTTTATTTTATGATTATCTAAAATATATTTTAGGTGATGTTTGTGCTGTGATATATCAATTATATATAATTGATTTTGTGCTGATGAGATGTCATACATGGATACCACAAAGGTTTCTTAGGCAAATAATATGCCTACCAGAGGCAATTCTTAATTTTGATTGGTCAATGTTCATGTTTATATGACAGCCAACAAATTTGCTGAGGATAAAATGTTTTTGACTTGCAGTCAGTCTGTAAATTATCACTTTGTTGTCACTGGGATAACACCTTCATGTTTCTGTTTGATTCTCTTCAAATTGGGATGAAGAACCTAGGATGAATCTTAAATGTCTGTCATTTTTTTCAGGATGGAGACTAGTAAAAATATCCCTTATTAATTCGTGTCACCAACATATCACAGAACTTATATTTTGGGGGGTAAATATTGGACTTCAAGCAATCAAAACCGTATTTTTACTGGCTTAACAGCTATATTTAGCTTTATTCCAGGCATCTAAGTTTTCTAGATATTCAAGTTACAAAATTATGTGTATGTGTATAACCATTCTTGACTAAGAAAACTATTTTATTGAAAATAACTTAAATTGCAGAAAAGATTTTTCAATATTAATCACGATTATTATATATTTTTGGGTCCATTCTGAAGTTGAGAGCATTGAGCCTTGAATTTAATTGAAAAAAATATATGTTATTCCGTTACAGTTACTATGCTAAACTTAAACGAATGGAAGAAGAGAAACAAAAAGAGCTTGAAGAGAAGTACAGAGATAGGGTAAGGTTGCCATTAGTCACAAGAGATAGGGTAAGGTTGCCATTAGTCACTAGAGATAGGGTAAGGTTGCCATTAGTCACAAGAGATAGGGTAAGGTTCCCATTAATCACAAGCGATAGGGTAAGGTTCCCATTAGTCACAAGAAATAAAGAACACATATAGCAATGCTTGAGAAATGGTAATGTACTATAGTGATAACAAAATAGCACACAAAATAAGATTTCTTTTAAAGAAATTAGTTTATTGTAGTAATTATAGATGTACCATACATATACATACCATGTAGAAAATAGAGTGCTCATCATGTCTTCTGCATGTTACTTGAGTACCCACTCTAACATGTCTATTGAATGATACTTAAATAACCACTCACAGATGCCTACTGAATGATACTTAAATACCCACTCACAAAGTCTACTGAATGATACTTGAGTTCCCAATCACACATGTCTACTTTTATAAATTTTGACTTGGATGGAGAGTTGTCTCATTGGCACTCATACCACATCTTCTTATATCTAATTAAGGTGGTACATAACACTACAGGGAGATAACTCTGTAAAAATCAGCTAAACGTTTTAATCACGTTCTATTGTTAAGGAAATATTAAGCTTCTCAATGATCAAAATAAGTGTTTGTCAAACTGCTATATATCCAATGAAATTTTTCTGATAAAGTGTGTGGTTCAAGTTTTTTGAAATTTTTATATTTTTGTCAAAGGGTCAAAGTAAATATTTTGTCAAAATTTTATGAAAATTAAACAAGCCAAATTAATTTTAGTCAAGGTGTTTGGTACCACCTTAATTATTCTCAAATACTCACTCTGCTGAATGAAATTGTAGTCATCAAAAATGGGATAGTCAGAATAATGATGTGATATTTGCCCTCTTATTTCAGGCTAGAGAAAGACGTGATGGTCATAACAAAGATTATGAAGAAACTGAAATTGTTAGTACAACAGCTGATTACAGAGCTGTTGCTCCAGATGTTAAGGCGTAAGTCTATAAATGTTCACTCAGGTTGCCATCCTCCAGATGCTAAGGCATAAGTCTATTAGTGTTCCCTCAGGTTGCCATCAGTCTTTTTAGTCCCCTACCGACAAAGTGGAAGGGGACTTTAGGTTTGCACTCCGTCTGTCTGTCTGTCCATCCGTCAGTCTGGCAAATTAGCTTTCCACACTTTTTTTCTTGTGCTTGAAGATGTTGACTTAATATTTGGTGTATTGTTTTATCATGACAAGTTACAGATCAAGTTCAAATTTTGTTCCAGTCTGATGATTTTGTACAGAGTTATGGTCCTTGGACATAGAAAATTCACTCAAATAATCAGTTTTCCTCACTTTTTTCATCATGCTTGAAGATATTGATTTGATAATTGGTATATAGTTTTATCATGACAAGTTACAGATCAAGTTCGAATTTTGTTCCGGTCTGATGATTTTGTGCAGATTTATGGTCCTTGGACTTAGAAAATTCACTAAAAATAATCAGTTTTCAACACTTTTTTTCTTCATGCTTGAAGATGTTGACTTGATATTTGTTATATAGTTTACTCCATGACAATTTATAAACCAAGTTAACATTTTGCTCCAGTACAATAAATTTTTAAATTTGGTAGGAAAAAAATTTGGCAAGCAGCAACCAGTGACAACCACTGGACTACAGACTCCTGGTTTGATCTGTTGATGAACTTTCAGGTAAACTGATCCATAATTATTAGAAGGAGCAGGAAAAACAGCAACCACTTGAATATACAAGAGAAAAAAATTAGTACACTTTTAAATAATAGTCAACAGTGGTGTTCAAGTTTGGAGAAAAGATATAAATACACTTTATTATAGACATAAGTGGAGTGTATATGTTACAGTGAATTTGTAAAATCAGGTATTTTGTAAAATCCCTGAAATTTCAGGGATTTTGTATAATCACTGAACTGATTAGTGATTTTATAAAATCCCTGATTTTGACTAGGGATTTTACAAAATCACTGAAATAATTAAGATCTCTTTTTACAGATTCCCTGATTAAATTCAGTGAATTTGTAAAAAAAATAGCTGTTTTTGTCGAGCCTTCGACTTTTGTTGAAAAAGCGAGACATAGCGATCCTACATTCCGTCGGGCCGTCGTCGGCGGGCGTCCAAAATATTCACTCTGTGGTTAAAGTTTTGAAATTTTAATAACTTTCTTAAACTATCCTGGATTTCTACCAAACTAGGACAGAAGCTTGTTTATGATCATAAGATAGTATCCAGAAGTAAATTTTGTAAAAAAAATTCCGTTTTTCCGTAATTTACCTCTAAATGGACTTAGTTTTCTGCCAGGAAACATTACATTCAGTCTGTGGTTAAAGTTTTAAAATTTTAATAACTTTCTTAAACTATCCTGGATTTCTACCAAACTAGGATGGAAGCTTGTTTATGATCATAAGATAGTATCCAGAAGTAAATTTTGTAAAAAAATTCCATTTTTTCCGTATTTTACTTATAAATGGACTTAGTTTTTCTGCCAGGAAACATTACATTCACTCTGTGGTTAAAGTTTTTAAAATTTTAATAACTTTCTTAAACTATCCTGGATTTGTACCAAACTTGGACAGAAGCTTGTTTATGATCAAAAGCTAGTATCTAGAAGGAAATTTTGTTAAAATTTTGTTCCTGTTTTTCCAAATTTAACTTATAAATGGACTTATCAAGAGGAATATTTTTATTATTTTTTTTCCTCATTTTTGTTGAGCCTGCGATTAACAGCAAAAATAGGCGAGACACTGGGTTCCGCGGAACCCTTACGAATTTTTTATTTAAGAATTCTTTAAAAAAAAAGTCTACAGCAGTTACACTCAACAAGTTTGAGGTTAATTTAGCCTTTTATATTAATACTAAGTGAGCAATTTTCATTAAACAAATACCATACTGGTAAAAATGGCTCAGACACATATGTCTTTAAATCAAGAGCAAACTTAAACACAAATGTTACTTCAAATAATTGAGGGAAAATTTTAAATCCAACATATGGAACCGGGAAAAATATGAAGAAATTTCACAAACCCATTGCTAAAAAGCCACAGAGAGAAGACAAAATAAGCTCTTATAATTTCTTTGTGAAACTAAGTTAAAGTTTATTATATAGTGCTTCTGTAATTACTGAAAAGTATAAATGAATTATATCAAATTTTATAATCAAATATAATTGGAGTGATTGCAGTTATGAGAGAAGAAAAAAATCACACGGAAAGAGTAAGAAATTGATTGGTTTAGGCTATGGGATCCAGTGGCAAATATTACATGCATATCAGGACGAGAGTATCTAATTGTGACATGAAAATGGATAAATAAAAAGCAAATAGTTGTTGTACTGTTAATTTGCAACCTATAAAAGACATTTATATCCACAAAATAATAATAGCAAATAAAAAGACAACAGATAGGTATAGGTAAAAAATACTTTGTTGTGTAAAAAACGCATTTCTTATTTCGATCGTATCTCAGATACTGTCTTATGCATGTATTCTATCACAAAAAGTGATAAAACTTTAGATAAGTTTCTTTACTTTCTCCACTATTTAGATCGAAACCAAATTAAAATTAAATATTTGTTTAATGTAGGAATGAAATTCTTCAATGTGGAGAGATGTGAACAAAATTGTAAAAAAAAAAACGGTATTCATCGATAAAGATATCAAATATTATGTATGTCATGAAGACAGACATGTACAACATAGTGCTGTTACCAAATATGGCATTTTGTTAGGGTCATACACTAGAAACCAGTTTGAACCCATTGATTTATTGTTTTTGAGTCTGTCAGCTGTGTCTATTGACAATTTCATACCTATTCGACAAGCAGTTAAACTGTCTTCCATTTGTGATGGACAAGGTTTTTTAAAATGTGGATGTCGAAAAGCAGGGCAATTGTGTAACAGATGTCACCCAAACTTATCATGCAAAAATAAGTAAATTGTATAGTCTTAATAGGGGCCTCGGTGGCCAAGTGGTCTAAGTAGTTCTACTACTATAATCACTAGCCAGTCAACACTGAGGTTGTGAGTTCGAACCCCGCTCGTGCGTGCACTCGACTCCAATCTTAATTGACTAGGATTGTCAGTTTTCCTATCGAAGGTCGGTGGTTTTCTCCGGGCACTCCGGCTTCCTCCACCTATAGAAACTAACTGCCACGAAATAGCCCAAATGTGGCGCTTAAAAGTGGCGTTAAAACACCAACAATTAATTAATTAATTATAGTCTTAATATCAGTTCATATGCCTATTATTCTTAATCACTGTACAATAGTTTTAACTAGTATTATTTATTGAGAAATATATTTCAAAATCATTGGTTTATGTGTATTAAGAAAAATACGTTTCTAATATCAAGTTCAAATTTGTAATCAGGGATTTTACAAAATCCCTAGCAATATTTTCAGTTATTTTATAAAATCCCTGACAATTTCAGGGATTTTACAAAATCACTGAAACACTAAGTATTCCAGGAATTTTACAAAATCCTTGATTTTATAAATTCATTGTAACATATATACTATGAAACAGAAATGTACTCATGTTTTCTGAGTAATGTTGATGCTTATATGAGGAGAAAGAAAGTACATTTATTAGCCACCAGTAGGGTCCATCTGATGTTGGGAACAGAAATGTTTACTTTATATCTATAGCAACCAGCTGGGTGTTAAAAAGGAAAAATATAATACTATAATCTTTGATTATGTTGACATTCTCTGTTAAATTTATTCACTACTCGTAAGGAATTTTCAGCTTGACATGGTTAAGATACTTGACTATTGTCTTTTGATACTCGTAAGGAATTTTAAGCTAGACATATGATTAAGATACTTGATTATTGTCTTTTGATTGACAGGGGAGAAAACTATGCTGAAAGAAGAAAACAAGTAATTCAGGAATCAAAGTATCTTGGTGGTGATATGGAGCATACTCATTTGGTCAAAGGTCTAGATTTTGCTTTACTAGAAAAGGTATGTATTTTGCTATCCTACTTTTTAGCTCATCTGGCACAAAGGGCCAAGTGATCTTTTCTCATGACTTGGCATCTGTCTTTGTTGTTCGTTAACTTTTACAAAAATCTTCTCCTCTGAAACAACTGGGCCAAATTTAACCAAACTTGGCCATAATCATCATTGGTGTATCTGGTTTAAAAAATGTGTCCGATGACCCCACCTGCCAACCAAGATTGCTGACATAGCTAAAATAAAAAAATAGTGGCAAAATGCAAGTTTTTTATTTTGAAAATTTCTATAAATTGAGAATATTTGACAGCGGCAGAAATGTTCAGAATGTTAAGCTCAACTGTATAGGCATTGTTGTCCTTAAATGACGAATTTTACCTTTTTTTCATTTTTGCTTATTATCTTGAAAGTATAATAGACAGTGAGAAACTTTACGCAGCAAAAAAGATCAGCACGACAAGATCTACAAATGAGTCAACATCATCGAAATCTTCAGATGACTCCTTATTTGAGTTATTTCCCTTTCATGACTATTTTTACCATTATTTTGCATTTTAACCTAGATATCTTAAAAACTACAATAGATAGATAGAAACTTTAAATAGCAAAAATGATCAGCATGACAAGACCTACAAATAAGATTAATGGCCAAATTCTTCAGTTGACTCTTTATTGGAGTTGTGGCTCTTTAATGATGATTTTTACGAATTTTTAGTTTTTAGCCGTTTATCTTGAAAACTATTATAGATAGATAAATACTTTAAATAGCAAAAACGATCAGCAAGACAAGATTTACAATAAGTCAACATGACTGAAATTGTCAGTCGACTCATTATTAATGTTCTTGCTCTTTAATGACAATTTTTACCAATTTTTGGCGTTTTTTGCTCATTATCTTGAAAACTATAAAATAAAGATAGAAACTTTAAATAACAAAAATGATCTGCAAGACAAGATCTACTAATGTGTCAAATTTTACCGAAATAGTTAGTAGACTCTTTATAGGAGTGATTGCCCTTAGATGAATTTTTTTTACCCACTTTTGTGTTTTTGGCAAAAACTAAAGAAGATAGAGAAAATGTAAAAAAAGAGATTTTTTGTCATGAATTCTATTCAAGTCCATAATGTTGGAGAGTGTCCAATGTTGAAGATGCACATAGACCTCGGTGAATGACACAGGCTCTTTAGAGCCTCTAGTTCCTCATGACCTTGTGGTTAAAAAATCCCTCATCATGCTCATTGGTAATTTGGAGTGTTAGAAAAAGTTATGTGAGCACATAGTCTATGGACCATGCTTGCTGTTTGTACTGTTTTATCATTGTTAACTGTAAATTAATAAATATATGCATGCATTAATTATCATGATTGATGAACAATGGAAAAAGATACATGATTAATTACTGTGATTTGAAGAAATGCTGCAACAATAATACTATCAAATTGAACTTTGTATTTTGGAAGTCTTTTCAATCATAATTTTTGCAATGTTCTTTGCATTATGAAATTTGATCAGTTATGTACTTTTTTCCAGAACATATCAAGTGTTACAAGGCATTGTGTCCTATGGCTGCATATTCGTAATGAATTTGAATTATTCTATATGTTATTTTGTGTACAACACTGATTTTTGACACAGTTAGGTACTCTATTTGGTATTATAATACATAAGTCTTTGTTCAAACGGTACAAACTGCTAAGGGAATAGGTGATTACTAAAGTGAATTTTGTTGAAATCACCTTCATTGACCTCAATTAAGTATTGGATGATTTCCTTAACGATATAAGTGTATGTAGTTATATATGGTGTAAATTCACAAATTTTTGCTTGCCTTTATTATTATAATTGTTGAGCAATGGACAGAACTGAGAGACTACTTATTGTGATTTCAAGAAATGTTGCATACCAATAAAGCAATCAAAATTGAAAAGTTTTTTATTTTTTCTGAAGTCACGATATTCACTCAAATAAAAACATCAAAAAATTTCTGAATTTACAGGAGAAAAAATGACTTCTCTAAGTACTTAATTTGGAAATAATTTTATTTTTGGATTGAAATTTTCATGGATTCATTAAATATCAAATTTTGATGAAATTTAGGTTTTATTTTATGCCCCACCTACGATAGTAAATGGGCATTATGTTTTTCGGTCTGTGGGTCTGTTCTTCCGTCTGTCCGTTCGTCCGTCCGTCCGTCCATCTGTCCCGCTTCAGGTTAAAGTTTTTAGTCAAGGTAGTTTTTGATGAAGTTGAAGTCCAATCAACTTGAAACTTAGTACACATGTTCCCTATGATATGATCTTTCTAATTTTAATGCCAAATTAGAGTTTTTACCCCAATTTCACGGTCCACTGAACATAGAAAATGATAGTGCGAGTGGGGCATCCCTGTACTATGGACACATTCTTATTTAATTTTCCATGACAACTGATACAGCTGGGATAAAACTGTTTTCAGTTGGAATTAAGAGAATTCCTAAACCAGTAATATTTATAATACATGGATTGCTTTTTTAGGTGCGTGCAGAAATCAGCAATAAAGAGAAAGAAGATGAAGAAGCAATGGAGACTGCTGTAACTCAGAAAAAGTAATGTTATGTTACAATGGGGAAAAAATTCTGTGGCATACAGAAAAAGTAATGTTTTGTTACAAAGGGGAAATAATTCTGTGGTACTCAGAAATAGTAATGTTTTGTTAAAATAAAGAAAAAGTTCTGTGAAGTAATATTTTGCTACCCATTGCCTTTTTGGTGGAAGAAGACTTCAAGTCTTCTGAAAGCCTTTACTGCCGGCTGTAAAATCATTGAACCGTTACCAGGTTGTATGCCGTATCCCTTTCTGTGTATAACAATTTCGTTACAACTTCCGTGACATTTCGTGACACCAATTTTTACACATGATTAAGCATCTGCATCATTTAATTTATAAGTTAGGCTTGAAAAACAATCACTGTCGTAAGTGTTATAGTTTCTCATGTTTTAATGTAAAAATATATACCCTTTTAGTTATGTAAATTATTAGATTTCATCTCATCTTACATGAACGTTATTTGTTTACTTGTAACCGGATGTTTTTAATGTAGATTATTGTAGTACGCATGTGTGAATTTGGTATCGGGTTGGTTCGCCCTTTTTAAATGTTCGCCCTTGGTCTGTTCGTCCTAAGTTCTTTCGCCCATAGAGTACGTTTGCCCTAAGTTCCTTCTGCTTACATTTACCAATGACATTTTATACGTCCTTTCATTTATTAAAAAATATTAATATTAAGGGTATTCAATTTTAATAAACTTATTCAGATATTTATATGGTATAAATTCTCGAAATTCATGAAAACACATGAAAAAAAAAATAATTAAAAGTTGATGGCCTGTCTTGGAGCATTAATAGGTCATGATAATAATTCTCTGATTGTTGTAATAATTGTCTTTAGTAGATTAATGATTGGAATTATCCGAATAAAACAACTGGACTATTCGGGTTAATCTAAACCATGTTGGTTACATATCTGCGCATGTGCACAAATGGGAAATTTAATTGACAATTTGTGCGTACGAAAGTTTCAAAATATTGATAAACAGAATTGCATATATTCATACAATCCATCTTGTGTTAAAGTCAAGTATCTTCGTGGAGAGTACGACTTCAAATCAATGATGCTTGAAAAAATACACAGATTGGGTTGTTCCATCTACGTTTAGATCTTTAATGCAATCAAGTCATATTCCAGTTCTAGACAACATGTGTTTTTTAATACGAAAGTTAGAATATTTTAGTAATAAAGAGTCAAGCGCACACTTGAATCTGCTGGTGTGTTACACATCAAATGATGCACCGTCAGTCATTGTCGAAATGTCCCCAATGATTGTCTTTATTCCCTTACGATTCAAAGTTTTATAAGTGACCAAAAACGGGATCTTAACAACTAAATAGTCCAGCTCTTTATCGTTATTCGTCATTTACTTACACCCATTATCGAGGCTCGAGTACAGAACCAGTTTGAAATGCTGATAAGTGCCCAAAACCCAATTTTTGGCCTGACACATATCTGCATTGGATTTATTTAGAAATTTTCAATATCTGTTCATAATGAAAACCCTAGTTTAAGCAAACTTGACTAAAATCTTGGTAGCCAGTTTTTTTAAGGTCAACTATCTACCTTTGACAGAAAACTATTAAGTGAAATCAAATCAAATAATGTTATAATTGCTTGGCGAATTTGCATTGCATCAAGTTGACCTTTCTGAGACGAATGTATGGAATCTAGTTATAGAAAAATTAATTTGAATCAACAGTATTTGCAGATTTTTATGTTAAGTATAGTGAGTTTTGGTTGAGTTATGAGTCTTAACTATTTTTTGAAGAAAAAAATACGTCAAAAGCAATAATGGGACAAAGCAGACTTGTTTGGTGGGGCTGCTCTTATGGTAATTAAAGTTACCTTTTATGCATCTTCTTCCACCTCAGAGCAATCAGCTCTTTGATTTCAGATTTCATATTTTCACCATTGATAGGTTTTTAATGAATGATTATTTTTACAGTGATGTTTCAGTAAGTAGAAATGTGACATGCATGTACCAGTACATGAGACAATAGTTTGTAGGCAGTAATTTCATTAAAAAAGTCCTTCTTAAGATAATTTCCCTTACAGTATTGTGCACTTTATTTAGTGGAATTAAGATGTACTTTTAGCTTTTTTATCTGAGGGATGGGTTAATATGGATTGATTTTTAAGAAAACTTTATATAATGGTAATACTCGGTAATGAAATGAGATATTTGTGGAGGGTGTGCAATGTACAAATCTGGCTTATGGTGGGGGGATGTTGGGGAAAAGTGGGTATCTATTCACTTTGTGTATTCAACTCTTACAGTTTTCACCCTAGATCCTTGAAATTTAAAAATATTGAAGTTATGCATTGCTATTATGGAACTCTCCAGACTTGGAAACATAGTTATTTTTCAGCAAAATTTTCAGAGGATTGTACCAATTTTGTGTAATTAACTGGTCCTGCAGTTTCAACAAAGATCCTCGAGACTGAATATCTAGTTTTACCTGCAATGAATTTAATCTCATGCTAAAGTTCTGCTTATTCCATTCCAGTATAAAAGCATTTAAATATCATCGGATCATTTTTTTCTCACTATTGAATTAAAATTTAATTTTGTATTATAACAGGGAAGAGAAACCAGAAGATACTGGACCTAAAATAGAATTCAGGACGAAAATGGGTAAGAAAATACACATAAATACACATACACATTAAGATACTGGACCTAAAACAGAATTCAGGACGAAAATGGGTAAGAAAATACACATACTCATTAAGATACTGGACCTAAAATAGAATTCAGGACTAAAATTGGTAAGAAAATACACATAAATACACATACACATTAAGATACTGGACCTAAAATAGAATTCAGGACTAAAATGGGTAGGAAAATACACATAAATACACATACACAATAAGATACTGGACCTTAAATGGGTAAGAAAATAAAAAAAGAAAATATGCATACACATTCAGATACTGGACCTAAAACAGAATTCAAGACTAAAATGGGTAGGCAAATACACATAAATACACATAACGTGACGGTACCCAAATTGCACCTAATTTGACAGTTTTTTCACCTAAGTTTTTTTATGATAAAGACAAAAATTTCCATTCTGTGTTTATTTTGTAGCCGTATCCTTCTTTATTATATAGGTACACCAATTTGATTTTTAATCCCTATTGAGTCATAGAAAAATGGGTTTGAATAAAGCTCCAAACTATCCATGATTCCGTAATGAGGAGTACCCAAATTGCATCCATGCTTAAATTCACATCATTAAAAATCAAATAACAGGTGTTTTGTTTTATGTTTTCAAATATTTAGAACAATTTGACATTAGTACATGCTCACTATTCATTTCTTTTAAAATGGATGCTTGTAACATATTTTTTTGTTCATTTTAAAAGATGACTTTTTGTGAACGTCGCATGGCGTTTTGACATTTTTCTATTCCAGTGAAAGCTTCAGCTGTTGATATAATCTGTGAACGTTTAATGTATATTTTAATATATTCACCTATTTTGTTAGATGTATAATATCAAATAACTAAAATATAAATTGTTAAGTCTCAAAGAAAACTTTTAAGAATTTCTCAGCTGTTTATGTTGAATAGGTGCAATTTGGGTACTCGGTGCAATTTGGGTACCGTGACGTTACACATTAAGATACATGATCAAAAATTGAATTCAGGACTAAAATGGGTAAGAAAATACACATAAATTCACATACACATTAAGATTCATGACCAAAAATAGAATTCAGGACTAAAATGAGTAAGAAAATACACATTAAGATACAGGACCTTAAATAGAATTCAGGACTAAAATAGGTAAGAAAAAAACATTAAGATACTGGACCTAAAATAGAATTCAGGACTTAAATGGGTAAGAAAGTACACATAAATACACATACACATTAAGATACTGGACCAAAAAAAGAATTCAGGACAAAAATTGGTAAGAAAATACACATAAGTACACATATACACTTGATACAGGACCAAAAATAGAATTCAGGACTAAAATGGGTAAAAAAATACACATACACATTAAGATACAGGACCAAGAAAAAGAGTTAAGGACATAAGTGGTTAAAAAAAACACATGAAGATACATGACCAAAAATAAAATATAGGACTAAAATGGATAAAAAATACTCTTAAATACACATGATACATAGTTACATGACCTAAAATATAATTAGATTCTTAAATATATAAGAAGATACACTTAAATACATGCAAATGAAATGTGCATCTGCCATTTCAATTTAGCCTGGTGTCTTTGATGGAGTTTTTACAACCACTGGGTCTATGCTACTGCTGGTGGACATTTTCGTTCCTTGGTGTATGACCACCTCAGTAGTCATTACATGACAAAAAATAAATTTCAAGTCTTCAGTGGATAAGAAGATACACTCAAAGATACATGACCAAAAAATACACACAAATAAAGGAGATGGGATAAATTTCATTGATAGAATTAATACAATTTGGTTTTGCAGGTTGATGATCATGAAACAATGACTTAATAGTAGTACACTATAGACTTTGTGATTTTATAAACAATACTACAGACTCCTACATATATTGCATGTCAAGAAACACAATGCAGTTTAGACTCTTGGTATAATAATATTTGTGGAAATACACATTTTGAGTGTTTACATTTCAGCAAGGAACATCTACAAAACTTTATTTCAATCTAGACTACCCGAGAGGAACGAGTTATTTTTACCTAAACGTATGGCCTATGTTGTTGACCTTGAGGATGAGTATGCTGACAGTGATGTACCAACCACAATCATCAGGAGTAAAGCAGACTGTCCTACTGTTGATGTAAGTGTCATGTAAGGCCTTTAGATTGAGGGCAGATAGTGATTCATTGATGGTTTCTTAACATCCAGTGACAAATATTTCATGCATGTTCAGGACGAGGAGCAGATTGTGATGTCTGTAGGTACGTCCCAAAATTAGTTTGTCTCAACCAAATGTTATGAAACTTATGCACAATGCTTATTACCACCAAACACAGATCAAGTTCATATTTGGATGGTGTCGCTTTCAATGTTCATGAGTTATGTCCCTTTATAATTTGAAAATAGCTGAATTTGCCATTTCCGCACTCGAACTTTACTTTGCCTCAACCAAATGTTATGAAACTTATACACAATGCTTATTACTATTGAACACAGATCAAGTTCGAATTTAGATGTCGTCACTTTCACCGTTATGGAATTGTGTCCCTGTATAAATGGAAAAATTGCTGAATTTGCCATATGTTTACCAGTGATCTGTGTCCCATGGACACCTTCTTTTATATTTTATAAGTGCTGCCTGGCCAACCATGTATTTTTTTTTTTCTTTTCATAATCAAGATATTGGACCATGAGCAGAATTTAGATTTGTATGCCCCCGCCGATTGGCAATTCTTGTACATACTTACATCCCAAAATTGGTTTCCGTTTTCTAACTGTTATGTGCCTCACCCAAATGTTAAGACACTTATACATAATGTTTATTATCACCAAATCCAGATCAATTTATGATTTGGGTTACATCACTAGCCATTCTCGAGTTCCCATGGACACATTCTTTTCTTATTTAATCATTATCTATTTTCTGATAATTTAACTTTTCTTTTCAGTCTGTTATATAATTTGAGTCTTAGACAACTAACTGCAAAGTTAATAAAAGGTGAATTAGACTACTTTTCTATTTTAGGCTACAACAACATTGACCACTAACGACATCGTCATTAATAAATTAACACAGATTTTGTCGTACCTTAGACAGGGTAGAAGGGAAAGTAAAAAACTGAAAAAGAAGGAGAAAGGTAGGTTTGAAGGTTTTTTTGGGAGGTGAAGAAGGGAAAAACAGAATTAGAATATTTAGGGTAGGAATGTTTAATTAAGATAGGCAGAGAAAAAAACCCAATGTGGAAAATATAGGTGAACTGAAAGGAATTTATCTAAGAACTAGAGTTTAAATGAATAAATAAATGAGCTCATTCATAACCCATCTTTTATATATTTGCATGGTACAAAACTCTAGTTCTTAGATAAATCATTAGACATAATTGCGTCTTATTTGTAAGATTTCGTAAATAATTAATGCTAATTATGTAATTATATTATAGGTAAACTGAAAGAAGAAGAGAAAGCCAAGTTAACTGGAGGTGATGACAAGTAAGTTAATGTCATAC
Source organism: Mytilus coruscus (assembly GCA_017311375.1). Classification (NCBI taxonomy): domain Eukaryota; kingdom Metazoa; phylum Mollusca; class Bivalvia; order Mytilida; family Mytilidae; genus Mytilus; species Mytilus coruscus. Next base: position 511,748 of record CM029597.1, on the reverse strand, counting down.
TTTTATCTACGTATCAACATGTTCATATACTGTAAATTCAGAACTAATGTCATACTTTTATCTACATATCAACATGTTCATATACTGTAAATTCAGAAACTAATGTCATACTTTTATCTACATATCAACATGTTCATATACTGTAAATTCACAAACTAATGTCATACTTTTATCTTCGTATCAGCATGTTGATATACTGTAAATTCACAAACTAATGTCATACTTTTATCTACATATCAACATTTCACGGAGGCAAAAATAAGTATTAACAAAAAATGTACAATAAAAGTATTTTCAAAAATATGTGTATTATCTGTTTTAGTATCTATAATGACATTGGAGATTATGTTCCAACTTATAACAAAGTCCAGGATAAGAAAGATAGAAAGAAAGACCGTCGTGATGATGACAGAGACAAGGGACGGGACAGACAGAGAGAAAGGGGGGATGATCGTAGAGATAGAGACAGGGACAGACATGGTGAAAGGAGAGACAAAGGTGACCGAGACAGACGGGACAGAGATCGTAGAGACAGAGACCGAGATAGGGACAGGGAAGATAGGAGGAAGAAAGCCTATTTTGAAAAACCAGTGGAGGAGGTATGAATTATCTGACTTAAGATATATTCTCTTGAATAGGAATAGTGCTGGATAGGTTGTTGACAGAGGGACAAAGCTTTTATGTCAGGACTGACTCTCCTGAATAAGAGAAAACTCAATAGGTGCCTTTATGTCAGGACTGACTCTCTTGACTAAGAGAAAACTCAATAGGCACCTTTATGAAACTAGTGCAGGCTTTATATATATTTTTTAGGGGTAAAAGTGCAATTAAAAGATATCCAGTCACTGTCATCTGTTTCATGTTTTCAGGGGTCATTTTAATAAGATTCCCCATGAAAAGATCATGGTTGAAATTGTGAATTTTTTCTGACTGTGTTTTTTCCTTTTGGAATAAATATACTAATATTAAGGTTCCTAAGTCATCTTTTGGATCAGTTGTTTTAAACATCATGCATAAAATACAATAATTACTCTTAGTCTGGCTTTTACAATCCCTTTACATCACCACATGACTATGGTGTAAAGCTTAGGGTTATTTGATGAATAAAACAAAAATTAAATAATTGACTAAATTTTGTCTACTATTGTGAATATACATGAATATCAACGTTATAACAGAAAGAGGAAAAGAACAATCACACACAAATATACACACTCTGTCTGCATTTACACAGTGTTCCCGCCTGCCCTAAATAGAAGGGCGGCCCGCCCTTGGTGCCCTTACCCCGCCCTTCTGCCGTCCAAATGCACCCTCTGCCTTTTAAAAAATACAATTTCCAAATTTCATGCCTATTGACGTTTCCGGTAAAATTGTTACCTGATTGTGTAACACTAATTAACTGACAATGGGATTAAGTTAAATACCTAATGCCTTTGGCAGTTTTATCACCTCTGTTAATGATTGTTTACTGCTAATTAGTGGATTTAAGATAATTGAACATACTAGATATTTAATACAGAATTAAATGTCCACATGTTATCCATTTGCAATGTTTATGTACAGCATGTACACCTGAAAAAATTTATTTCAGTAGGCATAATATAAAAAATAAAATCTAAAACAATTTTAAAGGCATACATAGTTTTGACTAAATTGGTAAAACATGTTTTGTTTTATAATCATGAGTATGAAATTTAAAAAAGAATCAAAGAAATTTGTACTTTGAACATAACTTCCTGTTTTACTTCTTGTATTTTATAATCCTCCTTTTATAGGAGCACTCAACAAATGCCTTTTTTTATACGACCGCAAAAATTTTTGTGGTCGATATTGGTATGACGTTAGGCGTCGTCGTCGTCGTCCGAAGACACATTGGTTTCGCACTCTAACTTTAGTTTAAGTAAATGGATCTCTAGGAAATTTTATAAGGTTCAATACCACAAAGGAAGGTTGGGATTGATTTTGGGGTTATGGTACCAACAGTTAAGGAATTAGGGGCCAAAAGGGCCAAAATAAGCATTTTGTAACTTCCAGACAATAACTTGTGTGTAAGTGTATGGATCTCTCTGACATTGTACCACAAGGTTCCATATCACAAAGGGAATGCTGGGATTGATTTTGGGGTAATTGCCTCAAAATTTTAGGAATTAGGGGCCAAAAAGGGCAAAAATAAGCATTTTCTAGTTTCAGGACAATAACTTGTGTGTAAGTGTATGGATCTTTCTGAAATTGTACTACAAGGTTCCATATCACAAAGGAAAGCTGGAATTGAGTTTGGGGTAATTGCCCTAAACATTTAGGAATTAGGGGCCAAAAGGGTCAAAAATAAGCATTTTCTAGTTTCCAGACAATAACTTGTGTTTAAGTGTATGGATCTCTCTGAAATTGTACTGCAAGGTACCATACCTCATTGAAGGCTGGGATTGAGTTTGGGGTGATGAATCATAAGGGGTTCAAAAATTGGGGGATTTTTTCCCCTTTTTCTTCCTTTTTTCCTTTTTTTTCTTTAAAATTTTCCATTTTAAGTTGGTTATTTCTGATTTATATTTAAAAGCAAATAATAATGATATGGCAGGAGATACACACCAAACAGGATATGTAAATTATTATATAATAAGTATTGTGCAATAGCAAGAAATTTTCAATTGCACAGTATTGCGCAATAGCAAGAAATCTTCAATTGCACAGTATTGCGCAATAGCAAGAAATATCCAATAGCACAATATTGCACAATAGGAAGAAATTGTCAATTGTACAGTATTGCACAATAGCAAGAAATATTCAATTGCACAGTATTGCGCAATGCAAGAAATATTTAATTGCACAGTATTGTGCAAAAGAAGATTCTTTGTATAAATTGCTTATTTCTTGACCAATTTCAATGGGGTTTTATTCTTGAATTCTTGGGGTTCTTTAATATGCTGAATCTAACCGTGTATTAAGTTTTTGGATTTTGGGCCCGTTTTTAAATTGGTCCACATTGAGGTCCAAAGGGTCCAAAATTAAACTTTGTTTGATTTCATCAAAAATTGAATTATTGGGGTTCTTTAATATGCCGAATCTAACCGTGTATTTAGATTCTTAATTTTTGGTCCCGTTTTCAAATTGGTCTACATTAAGGTCCAAAGGGTCCAAAATTAAACTTAGTTTGATTTTAACAAAAATTGAATTCTTAGGGTTCTTTGATATGCTGAATCTAATCATGTATTTAGATTTTTGATTATGGGCCCAGTTTTCAAGTTGGTCCAAATTGGGGTCCAAAATTAAACTTTGTTTGATTTCAACAAAAATTGAATATATGGGGTTCTTTGATATGCTGAATCTAACCATGTATTTAGATTCTTAATTTTGGTCCCGTTTTCAAATTGGTCTACATTAAGGTCCAAAGGGTCCAAAATTAAACTTAATTTGATTTTAACAAAATTGAATTCTTAGGGTTCTTTGATATGCTGAATCTAAACATGTCTTTCAATTTTTGATTATGGGCCCAGTTTTCAAGTTGGTCCAAATCGGGGTCCAAAACTAAACTTTGTTTGATTTCAACAAAATTGAATATATTGGGTTCTTTGATATGCTGAATCTAACCATTATTTAGATTTTTGATTTTGGGCCCCATTATCAACTTTGTCCACATTGAGGTCAAAAGGGTCCAAAATTAAACTTTGTTTGATTTCAACAAAATTGAATATATGGGGTTCTTTGATATGCTGAATCTAACCGTGTATTTAGATTCTTAATTTTTGGTCATGTTTTCAAATTGGTATACATTAAGGTCCAAAGGGTCCAAAATTAAACTTAGTTTGATTTTAACAAAAATTGAATTCTTAGGGTTCTTTGATATGCTGAATCTAATCATATATTTAGATTTTGATTATGGGCCCAGTTTTCAAGTTGGTCCAAATTGGGGTCCAAAATTAAACTTTGTTTGATTTCAACAAAATTGAATATATGGGGTTCTTTGATATGCTGAATCTAACCATGTATTTAGATTCTTAATTTTTGGTCCTGTTTTCAAATTGGTCTACATTAAGGTCCAAAGGGTCCAAAATTAAACTTAATTTGATTTTAACAAAATTGAATTCTTAGGGTTCTTTGATATGCTGAGTCTAAACATGTCTTTAAATTTTTGATTATGGGCCCAGTTTTCAAGTTGGTCCAAATCGGGGTCCAAAATTAAACTTTGTTTGATTTCAACAAAATTGAATATATGGGGTTCTTTGATATGCTGAATCTAACCATGTATTTAGATTTTTGATTTTTGGGTCCCATTATCAACTTTGTCCACATTGAGGTCAAAAGGGTCCAAAATTAAACTTTGTTTGATTTCATCAAAAATTGAACCCTTAGGGTTCTTTGATATGCTGAATCTAACCATGTATTTAGATTTTGGATATTGGACCATAATAGGTGAATGTCCAATTTAAAATTTTAAGTTCTTAGACCACATTCATTCTGTGTCAGAAACCTATGCTGTGTCAAATAGTCAATCACAATCCAAATTCAGAGCTGTATCAAGCTTGAATGTTGTGTCCATATTTGCCCCAACTGTTCAGGGTTCGACCTCTGCGGTCGTATCAAGCTGCGCCCTGGAGCATTTTATTTTAAACAATGATGGAAAAAAGTAAAATGTTTATACCTCCTGTAATATATGCAATATATTATTGCATCAATATAATATGATCATCTCCTGTCTCACCTGTTATATTTATAAAACTCCTTACTTAGGAGCACTTTGATGTGCACTTAAAATACTTTTTGTAACAATTGAAATGATAATAAATAACTTTAATAACAATATACTATATGTTTAATTTGATCAAGCAATTTAAATGTAGATAATCTAATTAGATTAAACATTCAATTTTGCATGTATAACTCCCATCTTTCAAAACTACTTGTTTACTTTTATAGACTGGTATATAAAGTTATAAAACATTGAAATTTCTGATGATTATATTTTCCTTACCAAATGTACTAGTTTGTTTAGATTAACATCAAAATGATATGCTTTGCTTCATGGTATGTTAATTTGATAAAAAAATTCTTACTGAAACCAACATCAAGAACACATTAATTTTTGAATATGGTTTAAATACAACTAATGTTCTCCAGATGAGCCTAGCAACATTCAAGGTTATTTATACACTGTCCAACAGTGCCCTTACAATCTAGGTTATTACGCTAAAGTGCCCTTTCAGACAACTAGCACCCTTCTGCCCTGAGATTCAAGCTGGAACACTGTTACATAACATATATTATATGAATATCAACGTTATAACAGAAAGAGGAAAAGAACAATCACACACACATATACACACTCTGTCTGCATTTACATAACATATATTATATGAATATCAACGTTATAACAGAAAGAGGAAAAGAACAATCACACACACATATACACACTCTGTCTGCATTTACATAACATATATTATATGAATATCAACGTTATAACAGAAAGAAAAGAACAATCACACACATATACACACTCTATACACACACTTGCATATACATAATATATATTATATGAATATCAACATTATAACAGAAAGAGGAAAAGAACAATCACACACACATATACACACTCTGCATTTACATAACATATATTATATGAATATCAACATTATAACAGAAAGAGAAAAAGAACAATCACACACACATATACACACTCTGTCTGCATTTACATAACATATATTATATGAATATCAACGTTATAACAGAAAGAGAAAAAGAACAATCACACACAGATATACACACTTTTGCATTTACATAACATATATTATATCAACCTCAAGGACTCAGAATTTTATTACACACTTTCTGTCATTTTATGATGACGTGAAAGTTGGGGTCCTTATTTCAAAACTGTTGAAATTACTCATACTAGATTCATGGCATCAACTAACTTGTTACGACAGTTTCATCTCATTTACTTCATGAATCTCTCTTACTGTTTTTCTAAAAACTTTCAACAATGATTCATGGAAGCAACAGCTTAAAATTGAAATGATTTTAATGACTTACAATTGTAATTTCTCAGGAATCCTTAATGCTACCATACTTTCCATTTTAAAGATGAAATACAAACTGGAAGTTTCAAGTTGATTATGATTTACAAGTGATCCCAGATGATCCCAGATTCTTTCACATGATTCGCTCTGCATATCAAATCATGACAAATGGCCAGAAATCAATATACTTTTATTTTATTACCTGTAAAAGTGGATAGTTTCACTCTTTTAATTTGGCATGGAATCAATTGAAAACTTACTTTTTTCTATGTAATTTAATAAATTTTTGAATTTTTAAATCAGAATTGACGAATGTGTTTGCTGAAAAGTTATTAAATAATGAAGTAAATGGTCATGGAATAGAATTTCTTTTTAAATATTAGTTCTGAATTTGATCACTACTGTCAGGTGTGAAGAGGTAAACATTTATAAGTGATCATTAGCTAATATCTCCCGGAGGCATTAATATGGTAATTAGGAGGGACCTTTGGATTATCATACTTACTGGAATCCCAGTTTTATTACCGGAAAAGCATTTCAAGACAAAAATTAGTGATAAATGGCGATTAAGAAACCTAATCTCTATGAAATGACCAAAATTATTTCTGAAAAAAAAAAATGTTTTTGACCTTAATCCAAATCTTCTATTTCCTTCAATGACCTTTCAGTTTAGGTCATGTCTGGCAAATATGATCGTTCCGGACCCTTGATATATTTGTATATTGCAAAAAAAATGTTATCTTTGTAAAGATCTACTCTCACAGTCTTAACATTATTTAATTGGTCTCTGTTTGGAGGAAAATAGGCAGTATTGTAAATATCATCAGCATCATGGAGACATATCCTATGTGATGAAAGTTTTATCAAAATAAAGTCCTCATTTTAGACAGATATATAATATTTGGGCTTTTATCTATGAAAATTTCATCATTTTACAGGATGAAGATCAGAAACAAGGCCAATCAGCTACTCAATTGGTTCAGTCCATTAATGAGAAATTTAAGGTAAGAAGAGATTGTCAGCTTCTTAGTTGGTTCAGTCCATTAATGAGAAATTTAAGGTGAGAAGAGATTGTCCGTTTCTGAGTTGGTTCAGTCTATTAATGAGAAATTTAAGGTAAGAAGAGATTGCCTGTTTCTGAGTTGGTTCAGTCCATTAATGAGAAATTTAAGGTAAGAAGAGATTAAAATTGAGAATGGAAATGGGGAATGTGTCAAAGAGACAACAACCCGACCACAGAACAGACAACAACAGAAGGTCACCAATAGGTCTTCAATGCAGCGAGAAATTCCCACACCGGGCGTCCTTAAGCTGGCCCTAAACAAATATATATACTAGTTCAGTGATAATGGACGTCATACTAAACTCCAAATTATACACAAGAAACTAAAAGTAAAAATAATACAAGACTAACAAAGGCCAGAGGCTCCTGACTTGGGACAGGCGCAAAAATGCGCGGGTTAAACATGTTTATGAGATCTCAACCTCCCCTATACCTCTAGCCAATGTAGAAAAGTAAACGATAACAATATGCACATTAAAAGTCAGTTAAAGAGAAGTCCGAGTCTGATGTCAGAAGATGTAACAAAAGAAAATAAACAAAATGACAATAATACATAAATAACAACAGACTACTAGCAGTTAACTGACATGCCAGCTCCAGACCTCAATTAAACTGATTGAAAGATTATGTCTTCATCATATGAATATCAGGCACAATCCCTCCGTTAGGGTTTAGTATCATACCATCATAAAATATATGAGAAGAGCATAACCCGTGTCATGCCAACAACTGGTTTTAAATAATTGTGTTAAGTTCGATGCAAAGACCCTATAAGTGAATCAGTATTAAAGCCAAAATATGCAATCTTTAATGACCTGACAACAGTATCGTAACTATATCCCTTCTTAATAAGTCTATTTAAAGGTTTTGTTAGCTTCTGAGGTGAATACTGACATTTTAGTGCTTTATAAAGAATATTACCATAAAAGATTGAAATACCTGAACGTATAAGAAGTCTGCATGTTGAGCTATATTTACTGAATGATGTCCTTGTACCGATGATAAAATTTAGTAAATGTTTTGACTAGTTTGTGATATCAAAAACCCTGGTGTAATAATTTTTCAGTAATACATAAATTTCTTTCGTTAAAATCTGAAACGTTGTTACATACACGAGCGAATCGTACAAGTTGAGATATATAAACACCGTAAGATGGTGACAAGGGAAACGTCACCATCTAAAAATTGTCCATTTCTGAGTTGGTTCAGTCTATTAATGAGAAATTTAAGGTAAGAAGAGATTGTCCGTTTCTGAGTTGGTTCAGTCTATTAATAAGAAATTTAAGGTAAGAAGAGATTGTCCGTTTCTGAGTTGGATCAGTCTATTAATGAGAAATTTATGGTAAGAAGAGTTTATCCGTTTCTGAGTTGGATCAGTCTATTGATGAGAAATTTAAGGTAAGAAGAGATTGTCCGTTTCTTAGTTGGATCAGTCTATTAATGAGAAATTTAAGATAAAAAGGTTCAATTGAATTTAATTTCTCACATTTGGTTTAGACTATATATTAAAAATTTGAAGTATTTTGTCAGTTCTCAGTTGGTTTAGTCCATTGGTCAGAAAATTAAGGTGAGACAGTATAGATATATATTCTATTAATAAAAAAACTAAGAAAAGATGAATCATGATGAGTACAAATTTATGTTTAAACATTGATATTCAAATAAGATTTTATATGAATCGAGACTTTTGCTGGTATAATGACTTTGTTATACTAATATATAATTTTGCCACTATATTTTCATTGTAATTTTAATTTTAGAGTTTTGCTGGTATGGTAGAAGAAGAAAAGGATAAAGAAAAGTATGTTGGAAAAGTGATAAATTTTAGATTGAAAAACAGTTTTTTATATTATCATAAGACAAAACCTGAACGTTTACAATCAGTGTGGCAATAAGTGGCCATTTTTCAAGTGATAGTTATTTTGATTTTTGTCATGCTTAAGTGAAAAGAAATAATTTTGAAAAGCAATTTCACAAGCAAAGAAGAAAAAACAAAAAATAATGATAATGACTTGCCATAGTTTAAATATTTCAGTTGTATATAAGTGTGGTATATAGGGTTGCCATGGCATCAGCCAACACGTAAAAGGTAGTCACATCCGCAGGTAATGTGGTATAAAGGTATAACATGGCATCAGCTTATTCCCATAACAACAGCAAATGTGGCATTAAGGTTTGCCAAGACATCAGCCAATGTAGTTAAAATCTTGATGTATGTCAGTCATAATGTACAATCAAGTATTGTTAACCAATGTGTTTTCAAAATCTGTAGACAGGGTCATGCTTTTCTAAGATTATTTATGACGTCTTTACGATTAGTCCGTTGGATGTGTACTGATTGATACTTTAGTCTTGGATACATGATTGATTTATTTAGTTGTTATTGGCTTTGAACTAGCTTTCATTGGCTATCAGTTCTCTTAGATCAGTGCTTTGTGTCTTTTGTGCTTGGATGTCAGACGTTTTGATGAGATTTGACTGATTTACTGATTTTGACAGTTTTTCTAATGTTGTGCTATTACATCATTGTCCCAGGTTAGGGGAGGGTAAATACTCACTAACATGTTTAACCCGCCATGCACATTCTGTATGTGTCTGTCCCAAGACAGGAGCCTGGAAATCATTGGTTGTTGGTGGTTGCTGTCTAGATTTTTGTATCTGTTTTTTCATTTATTGTTTTTTAGATAATTCAGGCCATTGGTTTTTGTCTCTCCTGCGACTAAAGTTTTTGAAAGTGAGACATAGGTGTTGCTTTTCTGGCGGCAGCATCGTTGTCATTGGTGTCGTCAACGATTGTTAAGTTTTCTGATAATATAAGTTTGATAGGAACTATTTGTGATAGATCAATGATATTTTCTATAAAGTTGCATTTCTATCAGTACATATTAGTTTGAAGACTATTTCGAGGCCCTACCCCCTAGGTCATGGTCCAGTGACTTTGAATTAATTAGGAATTTTCATTGTAAAGTTTTCTGCTTAAGTCAGTTTGATAGGAACTACTTGTGATAGATCAGTGATATTTTCTATAAAGTTGTTTAACTATCAGTACATCTCAGTTTGACGATCATTTTGATGTGCTGCCTTCTATGTCATGGTTCAGCAATTTTGAATTAATTAACAATGCTGCTGTCCATTAGGTTGTCTTTTTCTGAATTTTCTGCCGACAGGATAGACATATCTCATTGTCAACAGTTTATTTCTTTTGAATTGTTTCACATTTTGTCATGATGGGGCTTTTTATAGCTGACTGTACTGTTTTAGTCATTGTTGAAGGCTGTCAGTGACCTATGATTGCTTAATCCAGGTCATCATGTTGGATAGTTGTCTCATTGGTAATCATACCACATTTTCTTTTTCCATATAGTATTGACATGCAATGTAAACTGCTGACTTTGAAGGTGTACAGACTTCCAATGCTACAGTGTTTATATCTCAATTATTCTAATGTTATAATACATGTATAATGTAATCATTTTATCTTATAGAGGCAGCACAAAACTACAGAAGCTGAAAGGAAAGATTGATCATTATGGATATGATGAATGTTATCCTGGGTAAGTTCTTAAAGACTGTAGATCTTCATAGATTCTTTGTCTTTTCTGATCATTATGGATATGATGAATGTTACCCTGGGTAAGTTCTTAAAGACTGTAGATCTTCATAGATTCTTTGTCTTGTCTGATCATTATGGATATGATGAATGTTACCCTGGGTAAGTTCTTAAAGACTGTAGATCTTCTCCATACTTTTTTGTCTTGTCTGATCATTATGGATATGATGAATGGAGTTATAGTCATTTCGTACCCTAACCATTTCGTACCCTGGCAAAAACCATTTTGTACCCTGACCCTTTCATACCTTGACCATTTCATACCTCATGGAAAATTTATATGTATACCATTTGTACCTCATGGAAGATTTGTATTATACCATTTCGTATTTCATGGATGGTTTTTTGTGTATGCAATTTCGTACCTCATAGAAGATTTATATGTATGCCATTTCGTACCCCATGGAAGATTTATATATGTTTCATTTCTTGGTAAAAACTGTCTTATTGATGTACGCCATTTCATACCTTATGGAAGATTTATATGTATAATATTTCGTACCTCATGGAAGATTTGTATGTAAACCATTTCGTACCTTATGAGAGGTTTGTATGTATACCATTTCTTACCTCATGAGAGATTTGTATGTATACCATTTCTTACCTCATGAGAGGTTTTTATGTATACCATTTCGTACCTCATGAGAGGTTTGTATGTATACCATTTCTTACCTCATGAGAGATTTGTATGTATACCATTTCTTACTTCATGAGAGGTTTGTATGTATACCATTTCTTACCTCATGAGAGATTTGTATGTATACCATTTCGTACCTCATGAGAGATTTGTATGTATACCATTTCGTACCTCATGAGAGGTTTGTATGTATACCATTTCTTACCTCATGAGAGGTTTGTATGTATACCATTTCTTACCTCGTGGAAGATTTATATGTGTATCATTCTTTGCTTTAAACTGTTTCATTGATGTATACTCCTCATGCCCTTATTATACAATTACTCAATCAGGTATATTTGATGCATTTTATTCATTTCATATTTGAAAAAAACCTAAATCATAGCAAAATGTTTTATATCTTTAAAAATTATAACTTTTACAAATATATGATACAAAATAGTAAACATGTATTTAGTCCATGAGGTACGAAATGGTAGATGCATTTGGCCAGTAGGGTACGAAATGGTTTTTATCATGGGTACGAAATGGTAATTTTGGGTACGAAATGGCAGAGGTACGAAATGGTTAAGGTACGAAATGACTTGCTACCGATGAATGTACTCTGGGTAAGTACTTAAAGACTGTAGATCTCCATAGGTTCTTTGTCTTGATTAATCATTATGGATATATAACTCCTTCTTAACCCCTTATCACAATTTATTTAAATTTTTTCACAATCTTTACCCTATAATGCTATTGTGCACCTTCTATTTTGTTTTTTAGCAGAATCATTTGTTAATTGTTTGTTTTTTTATCAGAATCATTCATTATTTGTTTGTTTTTTATCAGAATCATTTATTAGTTGTTTGTTTTTATCAGAATCATTTATTACTTGTTTGTTGTAGTGAATGGCAGATTGTTTGTTATTTGTTTGCAGTGAATGGCAGATTGTTTATTATTTGTTTGCAGTGAATGGCATATTGTTTTTGTTTGCAGTGAATGGCATATTGTTTATTATTTGTTTGCAGTGAATGGCAGATTGTTTATTATTTGTTTGCAGTGAATGTCAGATTGTTTATTAATTGTTTGCAGTGAATGGCAGATTGTTTATTATTTGTTTGCAGTGAATGGCAGATGCAGGATACACTGGATGATTCGGACGATGAAGTGGACTATAGTAAAATGGACCAAGGAAATAAAAAAGGTCCAGTGGGTCGATGGGACTTTGACACACAAGAAGAATACAGTGATTACATGTCTAACAAGGAGGCTCTTCCTAAGTAAGTAGCCCAAAGTTAAATAGCCCCAAAAATTAAATGTCTGACGAAAAAGTTTGGCTTAAAATTCACGACCTATTAGGTTCATGGCAATAAAAAGTCTATTTAAACTTTGACAATATAGATAAGACTTTTCATGTTTAGAATTCAGGCCTTTTTGATGAACTGTGATGGGCCAGTTATACAAAGAGAAGTCAGATAGATTTGAAAAGATCCAGAAACGGACCAAAGCAGTCAAATCCTGGAGTTGGCTGTTAGAATGTCTTGTAGAAACAAGACAGAGATTCTAAAAGTCAAGTTTCAGTGAAAAAACAATGTCACAGATTGTTCTACAAATATTTCTCATTTTATCCAACTGCCTAATATTTTAGATCATGGACAGGACTTGGTACTCGAAAATATTAGGCAATGACGTGAATTATCAGTGCAGCAACATCGCATGTTCATGTCCATCCACATTAATTCATCAATGAAATGCACATGACTTCATTCATACAACCGAACAACTATCACAACGTTTTTATGCGTTTAAGTTTTGCTAACTATTTCATTTTATTATATATTCTAAACCAAAAAACATATTGTTAAGACAAATTGCTGATAAAAAGAATAATCTCCAAAAAGTTGCAATAGATTTTTCTTTTAGATAAAATGTTGTTACCAAAGTAATGTTTTACAGTGTAATTTCTTGTCTTTTTAGGGCAGCGTTTCAATATGGAGTTAAGATGGCTGATGGAAGGAAAACCCGGCGTGCAGGACCTAAAGATGAAAAGGCTGAACTAGATAAACAATGGCAGAAAATTCAAAATATACTTAACAAGCGTAAAACAGGAGAATCGGGTGACTCGGGTGGCAAAAAACCAAAATACTAAAAAGAGAAAACTTTTTCAACAAGACCGTTAGAAGCAAACACTATTGAAAGTAAAAGAAAATAGAATTTGATGTCAATGAGCGAAAAGAGTCATACAAATGTGTTTTAAATTTTTGAGCTTTTCAACTTGTATGATTGAAAATTGTAAATTTAAAAATTAAACATGATAGTAATGATTATGGTTGATTATTTATTTGTTGTTGTATATTGGTGAATGTATATATTTTGTTCAGTCACATTATTTTTTTCCATGATATATGTATCTTTGTAAAGGATGGTAATTGTAACTAATGCTGCTTTTACAAGAGATTAAGAAATTATCCTCACATAAGGGTTTAACATTCAGAATAATTCAATCATTTCTTGAATTTTTATCAAAGTTAGTTGAAGGTGTAGAAATTATGTGTCAGCTATGTTATCTTCATCCACTCTTACATGTATCATCTGTTCTGGTAGAAAAAACAAGTCTGTGATTTTATATATTTCACTTGTTCAAACAGTAGAATTAGAACATACTTACATTTCTCCAACCTGGAATCCTGGTAAAATATTTTCGATTTCACAAGCTTCACTTCAAATATAACACCAGGTCATCAGCACTTCCGTTCAAATCTGGATTGGTTAAAATTCGTCACCATTTTGTTTGGTTTTTTTTCAAACTTCCAGTGTTAATTCTTGAATTTACATTGATGACACTCTGATATGGCGTCATTTTATTATGACATCCTTTACTAGAAACCAGAGAAACCACAAAAGGTATTGGCATTACTAACCTAGACACCAGAGACAATGCGAAAGGTAAAATCAGATCAAAATTTTGATTGAATTCAGTGCAGGGCTTCCAAAAAATATTTGAGACAGCTGGACATTTTTTGTCTTATCCCGATTTTAATCCCTTAAGACTTAGTAACAAAAGGCAACCATAGTAATCAGTTGGGCATCATATGAATTATTATGATTGACACAAAAACGTTATTTGACTTAATTTTTAATATAAATACGATGTTCTGGCACTAACTGTTGAATTGACAGTGCACCATTCGAAGTGTGCAACATCAGCGTATTAATATCTACCTAAGACTCTTTATTTGTGCAATATTACGCTGTCAATAACTTCACTTTCGTTTTATCGACCGCAAAAAATTTTTGTGGTCGTATATTGGTATGAACGTTGGCGTCGTCGTAAGTCGTCCGAAGACGCATTGGTTTCGCACTCTAACTTTAGTTTAAGTGAATGGAACTCTATGAAATTTTACCATAAAGTTCAATATCACAAAGGAAGGTTGGGATTGATTTTGGGGTTATGGTACCAACAGTTAAGGAATTAGGGGCCAAAAAGGGGCCAAAAATAAGCATTTTTGTAACTTCCAGACATAACTTGTGTGTTAGTGTATGGATCTCTCTGACAGTGTACCACAAGGTTCCATATCACACAGGGAATGCTGGGATTGATTTTGGGGGTAATTGCCTCCAAATTTTAGGAATTAGGGTCCAAAAAGGGCAAAAACAAGCATTTTCTAGTTTCATGACAATAACTTGTGTGTAAGTGTATGGATCTTTCTGAAATTGTACTACAAGGTTCCATATCACAAAGGGAAAGCTGGAATTGAGTTTGGGGGTAATTGCCTGAAACGTTTAGGAATTAGGGGCCAAAAAAGGGGCAAAAAACAAGCATTTTTCTAGTTTCATGACAATAACTTGTGTGTAAGTGTATGGATCTTTCTGAAATTGTACTACAAGGTTCCATATCACAAAGGGAAAGCTGGAATTGAGTTTGGGGTAATTGCCTGAAACGTTTAGGAATTAGGGGCCAAAAGGGCCAAAATAAGCATTTTCTAGTTTCCAGACAATAACTTGTGTTCAAGTGTATGGATCTCTCTGAAATTGTACTGCAAGGTACCATACCTCAAAGGAAGGCTGGGTTTGAGTTTGGGGTGATGAATCATAAGGGGTTCAAAAATTTGGGGGTTCTTTTTCCTTTTTTTCTTTAAAATTTTCCATTTTAAGTTGGTTATTTCTGATTTATATTTAAAAGCAAATAATAATGATATGGCAGGAGATACACACCTAACAGGATGTGTAAATTATTATATAATAAGTATTGTGCAATAGCAAGAAATTTTCAATTGCACAGTATTGCGCAATAGCAAGAAATCTTCAATTGCACAGTATTGCGCAATAGCAAGAAATATCCAATTGCACAATATTGCGCAATAGCAAGAAATTGTCAATTGTACAGTATTGCGCAATAGCAAGAAATATTCAATTGCACAGTATTGCGCAATTGCAAGAAATATTCAATTGCACAGTATTGTGCAAAAGAAGATACTTTGTATAAATTACTTATTTCTTGACCAATTTCAATGGGGTTTTATTCTTGAACTCTTGGGATTCTTTAATATGCTGAATCTAATTGTGTATTAAGTTTTTGGATTTTGGGCCCCTTTTAAATTGGTCCACATTGAGGTCCAAAGGGTCCAAAATTAAACTTTGTTTGATTTCATCAAAAATTGAATTATTGGGGTTCTTTGATATGCCGAATCTAACCGTGTATTTAGATTCTTAATTTTTGGTCCCGTTTTCAAATTGGTCTACATTAAGGTCCAAAGGGTCCAAAATTAAACTTAGTTTGATCTTAACAAAATTTAATTCTTAGGGTTCTTTGATATGCTGAATCTAAACATGTATTTAGATTTTTGATTATGGGCCCAGCTTTCAAGTTGGTCCAAATCAGGGTCCAAAATTAAACTTTGTTTGATTTCAACAAAATTGAATATATGGGGTTCTTTGATATGCTGAATCTAACCATGTATTTAGATTTTGATTTTTGGGCCCCGTTATCAATTTTTTCCACATTGAGGTCAAAAGGGTCCAAAATTAAACTTTGTTTGATTTCATCAAAATTGAATTATTGGGGTTCTTTGATATGTTGAATCTAACCGTGTATTTAGATTCTTAATTTTTGGTCCCATTTTCAAATTGGTCTACATTAAGGTCCAAAGGGTCCAAAATTAAACTTAGTTTGATTTTAACAAAATTGAATTCATAGGGTTCTTTGATATTCTGAATCTAAACATGTATTTAGATTTTGATTATGGGCCCAGTTTTCAAGTTGGTACAAATTGGGGTCCAAAATTAAAGTTTGTTTGATTTCAACAAAATTGAATATATTGGGTTCTTTGATATGCTGAATCTAACCATGTATTTAGATTTTTGATTTTGGGCCCGTTATCAACTTTGTCCACATTGAGGTCAAAAGGGTCCAAAATTAAACTTTGTTTGATTTCATCAAAATTGAACTCTTGGGGTTCTTTGATATGCTGAATCTAACCATGTATTTAGATTTTGGATATTGGACCATAATAGGTGAATGTCCAATTTAAAATTTTAAGTTCTTAGACCACATTCATTCTGTGTCAGAAACCTATGCTGTGTCAAATATTTAATCACAATCCAAATTCAGAGCTGTATCAAGCTTGAATGTTGTGTCCATACTTGCCCCAACTATTCAGGGTTCGACCTCTGCGGTCGTATCAAGCTGCGCCCTGCGGAGCATTTTATTAAAATTACTTTTCCTATTACCGGATGTTGACTTGACAATGGTAAAACACGGACCAGAGACGGATACTTAAAATCCGTGTACGTTTACAAAGCACGTTTGAGTTTAAGTAGCTCTTTCCGCGTTATTTCTAAAGGAAAAGACTCGAAATGAATGTTAGATATAGGTATCAATGATATTTTTAGCATTTGTGAAAATTCGGATGTATTATTTAATTTAACACCTGCGCACGAGTGTACTAGTTCAAACAATGTGGTTCTGACGATTTTTCACTTAAAACCTTTATTACTGCCTCTTTAAATTTTCATCAAATCATATTTATATACATTTTCTGGTAATCTGAATCTTGTTGACTAAATTAATTAGATGCAAACCGCTGAAATTTAAGAAAATAACTTTTAATACTAGACCGATCAATGTCCGGTACAAAATAGTTTACCTGTTGCCTGAACAGGTGAAATCAGCTGTCCGAGAACTAATTAACCTTGATTGTAATGAGAGGGTATTATAGTAGGGTTTGTTTGGATAGTAATTATTAATCATGTCACTTATATGACCGGAAATGTGTGGCTGTTTAGGGAGCTACCATTTGATTTTTATGGGGGGGGGGCTAGGATGAAATTTGAAAAAAATAGGCAGGACAGGAGTTTTGAGTAAAAAAAAGGCAGGATGAGATTATTTGCAAAAAAAAAAGGTAGGATGACAATTTATGTAAAAAAAAAGTCGGATAAACTGAAAAAAAAGGCAGGACCGAATAGAGTGAAAAATAAAAAGGCAGGACCGAATAGAGGGAAAAATAAAAAGGCAGGACAAAATTTTTCATCCTAGCCCCCCCATAAAAATCAAATGGTAGTTCCCTTAAGGCAAAAGGTCAGGTCAAAAAGATCGCATAAACTTCAATTTTTTTTCTGAACTATATTAAAATGTCCGTTTCAGCCTTGGCACAACAAGTCATTTATATAATTTATCAGATTTGTCCAGAAAATATGACCGTTTTGGAAGCCCTGATTCAGTGATCAGATTCAGTGCTGATCTGATGCTATAATTGAACTGGAAGTCTGCTTACTGTATTGAGAATATTGTGTCAGGAACCCAGACTAACATTTTCTCTTGACAATTTAAACTTCCTCACAAACTGGAGCAACAGTTTCCTTGCTATTTAAACTTTACTTTTTTATTGGCTCTTTTTTTGTAATTTTTGAAAGTTTGTAAATGTTTTGCTTTTGTTTTCTCCATCCATCATGTTTTCTTATGTAACTCCAATATTATTAGACCTTGACTTTGATTATGTGATCTTAAATAATAATCATGAATACTATATGTATAAAATAAATGTTTTCATTACAAAAACTATGAAATAGCTGCTGAACATAAAATGTCCATCCCACTTCCTTATCTTCTGTTATCCTGGTTCCCTGCTAAGTTATCTTTTCTCATTCTCTGTCCAATCTGTCTCTTCTTATTACCTGCTTCTCTTATCTTCTGGTATCCTGGTTCCCTGCTGAGTTATCTTTTCTCATTCTCTGTCCAATCTGTCTCTTCTTATTACCTGCTTCTCTTATCGTGTCTAGTTCTCTGATATTCCAAACTTTTTATTCATGGCCACTCCATCTTTTTAAGTTCCATGGCGATGTCCTCTTGTCTTTTCTGGTTCCCAGGCTAGGAATGAGTAAGGGTTGCATGACTGAAATGTTATGTTATTGATGAGAACAGTTTATTTTATGTATTTTTCATTGGGGAGGATTAGCTAGCCATTTACATTGTCTTAAAGAAAATATGAAAATGTTATGTATTCTGTTAAATAAACAATTGATAATAACTCTGACAAAACTGATATACAAGTCATGTGATCTCCCAAAAAGTGAAAAAAACTCCTCTGAAAGATTATTTTTAATTTTTTCTCTACTGCAATTACATAATTTATGTTCATTAAAATATTTTTTACAAGAGGTATTCTATCAGTTTATTTAATTATCACTGGGATTTCCTGTTTTCATTTTTCCACAATATGAAGATAAAGAGATGCGGTATAATTGCCAAGTAGACAACAATCATCAAGATTGATGTGGATCTAACAGCTAAAGGTAAGGCCTTCAACCATGAGCAAAACCCATAATATATAGTCGGCTATAAAAGACCACCACAAGTTGCTGTGTATTGCTTTAAAATTAAAGGAGTTGTCTCTCTTTTTCCAGTGTTATATTATACTGTTATTGACTGCGTTTGAGGTCAACAGATTTTTGTTTGACCCTCAGACTGCACTGTTGTTAAAAGCTGAGGGCAACAGTTCAGTCTGAGGGTCAAACAACAGCTGTTTACCATGAATCAAACCTATTACTGATTTGTATCTTTTTAACATAAATGAGGAAGCCTATAAGGCCAATCCATTAGGATAGTTTTTATGCCCCCGCCGCGGTGAACTTTAGTTTGCCTCAACCAACTGTTATGAAACTTATACACAATGCTTATTACCACAAAACACAGATCAAGATTGAATTTTGGTGGCGTCACTTTCACCGTTCTCGAGTTATGTCCCTTTGTAAATTGAACAAGAATGCACACACTGAAAAGTCTTGCCTGCTTTACTGACCATTGATTTTATGTTGAAAGTCTTAAAGATAAAGGTTTTACTACAAGTATCACATAAACTTAACATTTTTAAATATTCATGACCGTGTGGTCAGGGTCAGATAAATCCCATTAGACAGACTTGTACACCTTACAATTATTCCATAGACCAAATATAGTTGACCTATTGCTTATGGTAATTGAAAAACCGACAATAACAAAAACTTAACATTGACCAATGAACCATGAAATTTAGTTCAAGGTCAGATTATACCTACCAGACAGACATGTACACCTCTTAATCATTCCATACACCAAATATAGTTGACCAACTGCTGATAGTATTTGAAAAACACACCCAAAACACAAAAACCTAACATTGACCATGAATTGAGGTCAAGGTTGGATGATACCTGCCAGACAGTCATGTACAATTTACAATCATTCCATACACCAAATATAGCTGACCTACTTCTTAAAAACAGATCAAAACACAAAAACTTAACATTGACCAATGAACCATGAAAATGAGGTCAAGGTCGGATGATACTTGCATGACAGACATGTACACCTTAAAATCATTTGATACAGCAAATATAGTTGACCTATTGCTTATAGTACTTGAAAAACAGAACAAAACACAAAAACTTAACATTGACCATTGAATAATGAAAATGAGGTCAAGGTCAGATGAAACCTGCCAGACTGACATGTACCCTCTTACAATCATTCCATACACCACATATACTTGACCTACTGCTTATAGTATCTGAGAAACAGACCTAATCATGTAACTTTAACATTGATCACTGATCCATGAAATGAGGTCGGGGTCAGGTAAACTGTTTGACGGACATGTAGAACCCATATACCAAATATAATTATCCTATTACTCATAATAAGTGAGAAATTCACAAGACAAAAAAACTATAATTCATTTTTCAAGCTGTCGCTGAACCATGAAAATGAGGTCGAGGAGTGAATGGACATATGGCGGAAACTTCGTCACATAAGGTATCTGCATACCAGGTATGAAGCATCCAGGTCTTCTACCTTCTGAAATATAAAGCTTTATACAAATAGTTTACGCCACCATCGCCACCACTGGATAGTAATCCCTATGTCTCGCATACTGTGACTTTTGTCTATTTACAAGTGAAGGCATTTGTATCCCATTGACACATTCTTCATTTATGTAAATCCTATTTCCTATAATATCTTAGAAACAGACTTAAACAGGAAAACTTTACATTGACCAATAAACGTTGAAAATGAGGTCAAAGTATGATGAAACATACCAGACAAACATGTACACCTTACAATAATTCCCTGCACCAACTATAGCTGACCTTTGGATTATGGTATTTTAGAAGAGGACAAAACTATAGAAACTTAACATTGACCAATGAACCATGAAAATGAGGTCAAGGTCAGATGAACCCTGCCAGACAGACATGTACACCTTACAATCATCCCCTACACCAAATATGGTATCTGAGAAGTGGACAAAAATACAGAAACTAAAAATTGACCAATGAAC
This sequence comes from Mytilus coruscus, assembly GCA_017311375.1. Lineage (NCBI taxonomy): Eukaryota > Metazoa > Mollusca > Bivalvia > Mytilida > Mytilidae > Mytilus > Mytilus coruscus. The sequence goes on along the minus strand of CM029597.1, from coordinate 490,630 downwards.
CATAAAAATGAGGTCAAGGACAGGTGAAACTTGCCAGACAAACATTCCATACACCAAATATAATTGATGTATTGCTTATAGTATTTGAAAAACAAACAAAAGCATGAAAACTTAACATTGACCAATGAACCCTGAAAAGAGATCAATGTCAGATTAAACCTGCCAGACAAACATGTACACCTTACAATCATTCAATACACCATATATAGTTCACCTACTGCTTATATAGAAACTGACCTAATCATGGACCTAAAAACTTTAACCTTGATCACTGATCCATGAAATGAGGTCAAGGTCAAGTGATTGCTGTGCATGTAGACCTGGCAAGGAACCCATATACCAAATCTAGTTACTGTAAATTCAGAAATTATTGCGAGATTTTTATTAATTCGAATAATGCGACTGGGTGATAATCGCAAAATTAAGAACTCGCATTCTGATATCTGATACATATATATATATGCATGCAGCTTTTCCTTGAATCGCAATAATAAATTTCACATTTTTGTCCATTCTTCAAAAATCGCAATAATAAATGCACGCAATAATTTCTGAATTTACAGTATCCTAATACAAAAATCAGTTTTCTTGTTAATTTAGCAGTCTGTTTATTCAGTTATGAATGATTGTACTGCTCTATTTAGGGCACCATGATTGGATTAATAAAGTATGTCTATGTTTATTACTCAAAAGTGAGAAATTTACATGACAAAAATCTATACACTTTTCTGAGCAGTTGCTGATCCATGGAAATGTTGTTTGTTAAGTACATGAGAAATGGATCTAATCTCCTAAACTAAACATTGATCACTACCCCATCAAATTAGGTCAAGAAAATAAAAGATAAAGCCCGTCTTGTTGGTTCACAATTATCTTTTTCTGTTGCAGTGATACCTTTATTGAACTTTTGAACTTCAAATCAACGGCCACTGTCCCTATAAGGTCAGTTTTCTCTGGTCCGAGGGTGACCTTTATATACATTCAACAGTCACTGTCTCTGTAAGGTCAGTTTTCTCTGGTCTGAGGGTGACCTTTATATACAGGTTTTACTGTTTATTAAATTTAGCTCTCCTATAACTCGTAACTCAAAAAAAATCACTTTATGAAAACAAGAGTGCACACACTGAAATGTCTCACCTGCTTTACTGACCATTAATTTTATGTTGAAAGTCTTAAAGATAAAGGTTTTACTACAAGTATCACATAAACGACATTTTTAAAGATCCATGACAATGAGGTCAAGGTCAGATGAAAACTGTCACACAGACATGTACACCTTACAATTATTCCATACACCAAATATAGATGACAGTAAGCTTATGGTAATTGAAAAACAGACCAAAACACAATAAAATGCTCCACAGGGCGCAGCTTGATACGACCGCAGAGGTCGAACCCTGAACAGTTGGGGCAAGTATGGACACAACATTCAAGCTTGATACAGCTCTGAATTTGGATTGTGATTAAATATTTGACACAGCATAGGTTTCTGACACAGAATGAATGTGGTCTAAGAACTTAAAATTTTAAATTGGACATTCACCTATTATGGTCCAATATCCAAAATCTAAATACATGGTTAGATTCAGCATATCAAAGAACCCCAAGAGTTCAATTTTTGATGAAATCAAACAAAGTTTAATTTTGGACCCTTTTGACCTCAATGTGGACAAAGTTGATAAGGGGGCCCAAAAATCAAAAATCTAAATACATGGTTAGATTCAGCATATCAAAGAACCCCATATATTCAATTTTTGTTGAAATCAAACAAAGTTTAATTTTGGACCCTTTGGACCTCAATGTGGACCAATTTAAAAACGGGGCCCAAAATCCAAAAACTTAATACACGGTTAGATTCAGCATATTAAAGAACCCCAGGAATTCAAGAATAAAACCCCATTGAAATTGGTCAAGAAATAAGCAATTTATACTAAGTATCTTCTTTTGCACAATACTGTGCAATTGAATATTTCTTGCAATTGCGTAATACTGTGCAATTGAATATTTCTTGCTATTATGCAATACTGTACAATTGACAATTTCTTGCTATTGTGCAATATTGTGCTATTGGATATTTCTTGCTATTGCGCAATACTGTGCAATTGATGATTTCTTGCTATTATGCAATACTGTGCAATTGAAAATTTCTTGCTATTGCACAATACTTATTATATAATAATTTACACATCCTGTTTGGTGTGTATCTCCTGCCATATCATTATTATTTGCTTTTAAATATAAATCAGAAATAACCAACTTAAAATGGAAAATTTTAAAGAAAAAAAAAGGAAAAAAGGAAAAAAAAAAATCCCCCAATTTTTTGAACCCCCTTATGATTCATCACCCCCAAACTCAATCCCAGCCTTCCCTTTGAGGTATGGTACCTTGCAGTACAATTTCAGAGAGATCCATACACTTGAACACAAGTTATTGTCTAGAAACTAGAAAATGCTTATTTTGGCCCTTTTGGCCCCTAATTCCTAAACGTTTAGGCAATTACCCCAAACTCAATTCCAGCTTTCCTTTGTGATATGGAACCTTGTAGTACAATTTCAGAAAGATCCATACACTTACACACAAGTTATTGTCCTGAAACTAGAAAATGCTTATTTTTGCCCTTTTTGGCCCCTAATTCCTAAAATTTTGAGGCAATTACCCCAAAATCAATCCCAGCATTCCTTTGTGATATGGAACCTTGTGGTACAATGTCAGAGAGATCCATACACTTACACACAAGTTATTGTCTGGAATTTACAAAATGCTTATTTTGGTCCCTTTTGGCCCCTAATTCCTTAACTGTTGGTACCATAACCCCCAAAATCAATCCCAACCTTCCTTTTGTGGTATTGAACCTTATGGTAAAATTTCCTAGAGATCCATTCACTTAAACTAAAGTTAGAGTGTGAAAACCAATGTGTCTTCGGACGACGACGACGATGACGCCACCAACGTCATACCAATATACGACCGCAAAAATTTTTTGCGGTCGTATAAAAACTTAACCAATGAACCATGGAAATGAGGTCAAGGTCAGATGATACTGGCTAGACAGATATGTACACCTTACAATCATTCCATACACCAAATATAGTTGACATATTGCTTATGGTAATCGAAAAACTGACCAAAACACAAAACTTAATGTTAACCAATGAACCATGGAAATAAGGTCAAGGTCAGATGATACTGGCTAGACAGACATGTACACCTTACAATCATTCCATACACCAATTATGATTGACCTATTCTATTAGTATTTTAAAAAAAACACAAAACACAAAAACTTAACATTGACCAATGAACCATGAAAATGAGGTCAAGGTCAGATGACACCGGCTAGACAGACATGTACACCTTACAATCATTCCATAAACCAAATATAGTTGACCTATTGCTTATAGTACTTGCAAAACAGACCAAAACACAAACACTTAACATTGACAAATGAACCATTAAAATGAGGTCAAGGTCAGATGACACCAGCTAGACAGACATGTACACCTTACAATCATTCCATACACCAAATATAGCTGACTTATTGCTTACAGTACTTGAAAAACAGACCAAAACACAAAAAAATTAACAATGACCAATGAACCATGAAAATGAGGTCAAGGTCAAATGAAACCTGCCAGTCTGACATGTACCCCTTACAATCATTCCATACACCACATATAGTTGACCTGCTGCTTGTAGTATCTGAGAAGCGGACCTAATCACATAACTTTAACTTGATCATTGATCCATGACTTGAGGTCCAGGTCAAGTTAACTCTGTCTGAAGGACATGTAGATGTTGCAAGGAACCCATATACCAATTATAGTTATCCTATAACTCATAATAAGTGAGAAATTCACATTACAAAATAAATCGGGAATGTGTCCATGGGATACAGATGATGCCCCCACTTGCATATGTTATAAAGGGAAATAACTCAAGAACGCTAAAAGTGATGCTACCCAAATTCGTACTTGATCTGTATTTTGTGGAAATAAGCATTGTGTATAAGTTTCATAATATTTGGTTGAGGCAAACTTAAGTAAGAGAACGGAAACGAAAAATTCAGCATTTTTTCATTTGTTAAGGGGCATAACTCTAGAACAGTAAAAGTGACGCCACCAAAATTCAAACTTGATCTGTGTTTTGTGGATATAAGCATTGTGCATAAGTTTCATAACATTTGGTTGAGGCAAACTAAAGTTAGAGAACGGAAACGAAAAATTCAGCAATTTTTCCATTTGTAAAGGGGCATAACTCTAGAACTGTAAAAGTGATGCCACCAAAATTCAAACTTGATCTGTATTTTGTGGTAATAAGCATTGTATATAAGATTCATAACATTTGGTTGAGGCAAACTAAAGTGAGTGAACGGAAACTAAAAATTCAGCAATTTTTCAATTTGTAAAGGAGCATAACTCTAGAACGGTAAAAGTGATGCCAACAAAATTCAAACTTGATCTGTGTTTTGTGGTAATAAGTTTCATAACATTTGGTTGTGGCAAACTAAAGTTAGAGAACGGAAACCAATTTTGGGACGTACGGACGGACGTGGTAAAACTTAATGCACCCTCCGCTACAGCGGGGGCATAAAAATTGTAATTTTTTTTCAAGCAGTCACTGAATCATGAAAATGAGGTCAAGGACAATGGGCATATGACAGTAGCAAACTTCGTAACATAAGGTATCTGCATACAAGGTATGAAGCATCCAGGTCTTCTACTTTCTGAAATACAAAGCTTTATACAAATAGTTTACGCCACCGCCAGATTGTAATACCAATGTCTCGCATACTGCGACTTTCGTCGCAGGCGAGACAACTAGCTTTTTAAGCAGTCACTGAACCATGTCATTTGAACAATGGTGGATAGTTGTCTCGTTGGCAATCATACCATATCTCTTTATTTTTATAATGGTATAATCGATGACACATTAAGACTGGCTGAAGTAAATAAATGGGTATAAAAAAGACACAAGACAGACTGAAGCAAACAAAATACTTTATTGAATACCATTCAGTTTTACACTCATAACAAAACTTGTGATTAAAAATTGTACATTCTGTTACATCAAAGTAATATAAAAAGAGATCAATCTTCAACAATACACAAAGCTATTGCATCCTGGGTAAATTACAGGGCTGCACAAAATGCATAATTGGGACCTTATTGGATGAAATTCCAGCTGGTTTTTCCCTTTAATTTATACCTAGAACTTACGTCTTTCATTACAAAATTTCAGTATTAAGAAATGAAATCATACAAAAACTTTAATATTAAGATTCAAGGCTACTATTGCAATAACATAAGGGTCTGTTCTTCCAAATACATCGAGAGCTCCACCTACTGACAAAGGTTGCTTTTCTAGGGGAGATAACTCTTTGTAATTAGATAAACAGTTCCCTATTGGATGAAATATGTTTTAATTTTTTAATACTTATTTCTATTGTCTACAATTTGATTCATAACAGAAATGAGAATGATGTTTGAACAAGGATTAACGAGAGATGGTGAACACAAACACCTTGTTCTAACAACAATCCTCTACAACAATGAGAGCACCGTTTTAATTTATATGATGTGAACTGGAATGTGTTCTGAAATGCAACAGTCAACATAATAACCTAAGAAAAAACATTGAATTTTATAAAACATTTTCAGAAGAATAACAGAATGCCTATGTTATTATTAGATAAAAAGAACTTTTTTCATGGGTGAAAGAACTTCCATAGAACCAGAAAATAATGTAAACTCATTTTGAAAGTTCTTTAACAATTGCATATGACCAAAACTTGTAGAACTTTAAGATTCAATCTTTCACCCATGCATGATCCAGTATTTGGACCTTTGTAACCTCACCCATGCATGGTCCAGTATACGGACCTTTGTAACATTTTTGTGTATTATGATGTTTTGTTTTAGTTACTAAGTTAATTTAATTTTACATTTTTACACTAATATTTTGATAGAATTATGATAAGTAGGTAATGAAATAATGACTGGTTCGATAATTTGACGATAAAAATTAACAATAACAACTGTTGCTATGGTAATGATATCAACAACTGTTCCTATGGTAACTGAAAACAACTGTTGCATAGTTTGAAAAAAATTTCACAACTTTACTCTTGCATCAAAAAAGGGGGCATACAAAAACTATATAATGGACGGCTAAACAAAGGTTTAAAGACAAAATAAAATAATGATTGCCTTTAACGTGGTTCAAATACTGGCCAATCATTGAAGCCTCTATATTGTTTGGTCATTATTTTCGTTAAGGTTAACATTTTGTTAAAACCATACATTAAAATATCCAGATAAAAAACTTCCACAAAAAAACGTGTCTACAAGAATCGTACTCTGCATTATAAATTATGACATTTAATAACTTGAAAATGACTTTGCTTTCATATGACACATATGAATATACTAGTTTGGTATGTTAAGTTTCAAATTATTCCAGGTCCAATTTGTTCTTCAAAATTACATTGGCACGTTGGCCGAAAGAATTTAATATGAAAAAGTAAAAGATAACAGGCTGAAAATCTGTTGAACAGCATTAAAATTCCATTTAAGGTCCACAGCATTTAGGCTTGGATAATGCATTGATCTGTGTTGCTAGGCAACATGTGTGTAATTACACAATATGTCTCCTGGCATTTTGCCAAACATAAAGAACTAAATCATTGTTACTCTTTACCAAAAACGCACATTACAGCATGAATAAAATCTTAAATTTTATTAAGACCAAAAAACTATTTAAATACCAAAAATTTCATTGTTAAGGAATAAAATCAAAATGGGAAAGATTACACCAAGTAAACCTGCTATGCATTAGGCAAGGTTTATATAAAACTAAATAAATAAATAAATTAAATAACATGTAAATAATAATTTAAATAAAACTTAACAAGGTGAAGGGTGTATCACTATAAAGGGTCTATATACTCGTTTGAGCTGATCAAAGCTATAAAAGATCTATTAGCTAAGCTCCTGAGTTATGGGTCTTGATCCAAATATAGGATTAAAATCATGTGACCAGTTAAAATACAGAGAGACTTGCCTGAACTTGCTTTACTCATTTCCTAATTCTAAACTTTAAAATGTTCAGTTTTTCACTCTATATTTACTTTTTCAATTGTAAGTTAGTTTATTTTGAACAATAATTTTTTCCGATTACAAATTTCTTAATTACAATGCATGTTCAAACAAATCTAATTCTCTGTAGGTGATAAATAATTACCATGGTAACCAGGCTAAATCCTTAACAACAAAATTGATGCACAGATTTTCAGTGATGTTCAAGTATCATTCATTTTAGGCTTTGACCTTTTTACCTTGTGTCTGCTTAATAATGAGAGAAAACACCATAGGTTGAGACGGAGAAGAAGACACAATCATATCACGATAATAATGATTGAATTGACGATATATTAATACAAGAGTGTTTTGATCGACGATGCAGAATGGTGGGATTCTTATACAAAACGATCATTCAATAAAGCCTTCAGTATATATACTCATAACACAACATAACACACACCAAAAATCTAAATGCTACTTAACAAAAAAATAATCAAAAAACCTGGATACCAAACTTAACATTGCATTAAACAACGATGATTAGATGAAGCTATGATATAAATGTTATATATGATGAAAAATAGATTCGCATTTCATTGTTGCCTTTCACTCACATCAAAATCAACACTTTACAATTTAAGCAAATCAAATTCTTCAACTGTAAAAGCTTTAATTCACACTTTTTCCCCCATTTAGGTTATAAAAGATCAAAATTTGAAATAATAGAAAAGTTTTGATTTAAAGAAAAGTAAAAAGCAACAATAAGATAACAACCAATAGTTTTAATGGTTCAACAAATTGAGTATTTTCTCAACAAATGATTATGTTGATAAAAATTATTATAATAAATCTACATGATATATCTATATATGTAATATATATCTAACTATTGAGTAACCAAGTAAACTAGGAAAGATGAGCATGTGCAATATATAAACAGTACAAAAAAGATTCATAACTTTGTGTTAGTATCTTTTGGTTCAGATGTACAATCCCACAAATTACCACTTCAATTTTATATATCAGGATTCAATTTTTGAGAAGTTTTCTGTTAAAGACCATCCTTTAACATTCTTACAAGTTTTTCTAGCAATTTTTGGCATCTTTGATTTGATTGGTAAATTTAATGCAACATTTTTGTGTACCAAACAGACTAATTGAACTATCATTATCTAAACAAGTTCAATACACGGGGGGGTCTCTTCCTATATGAAGGTATATACATATGTGCCGCTGGAATGGGTCCCTTTTTTGATACGTCAAATATATCAATGGGGTGCAATTTTATCGAGGAAATATATCAATAGGTAGTAATTGACCAATTGTGATATATCAATGGGTCATAATTTTTCAGTTTGTTGTGCAACGATCTTCACTGAATTTCCCAAACTCTTTGTCATTTAAATTTTTTAATATATAATAAGATTGTATATGCATATAGGTACTATTTGAGCTGATAAATATATGAATGGGTTATGATTTCGCTGTGAAATATATGTATAGGTAGGGATTTCACAATTATTCAATATATGAATGGGGGTGTTTTTTAAATCCCAGCTGCACAACTGTACCCAAAATCCCATGTTGAGACCCCCCGTGGTTCAATAATTAAGTCATTGCATTTCTGTTTTGTAAAATGATGAAAGGTATTTTACAATATTGAAGGTATGAACCCCTATACCTGTTTTTATAATTATTCCAACTATTTCATCTTCCTGTGCCATTTTGTAAATCAACCCGAAGAAAATATGTTATAAACTGATCATTTGTAAAATTGATATCAACTTTTGTCACTTTTTAAAATTTAGCCTAACAAAGTATTAAAGAGTATATCTAAATTTCCGGACTTTTTTTTCATATTTTCCCCCAGTAATTCTGTAAGAAACAGTAAGGGGAAGGACAGAATAGTGAAACATTTAGGTTTCTGATCAGTCCATTTGTTTTAATTAGAACCCCTTTCTTTTGATTATCCGTATTTTCACTTTTAAAGATTTTTACATTCCATTCTTTTTGTTTCATATTCCACGAAGACTTTGAATCAATTCTATTTACTTGATAAAGCCACATATTTTATTCAGTTTAGAAATCTTTCAGTCATTTGAGGGTTTAAAATACATATGCCAATTATTTTGTTTTAATGCAAACCCCTTTCAATATTAATTTTCTTGATACATCTTTAATACTTTTTTCACTTCAGTATCTTTTAAGTTCATGTTCAGTTTATTACACATTAAATTCTAATAATACAACCTAATTAGGTCACATGGTAGGACCATGCAACCCAACTGCCATTTTTTCTTATTTAGGACAACAACTTTCCATGAGTTAAAAATTTGAGAAAAGGTTTGACAGCAATTACAGCAATCAAATTTAAACAGATTTTGTCTTAAACTTCATTAATTCTATATTATCATAGATAAAAACCTAAAATTCTTATTTCATTAGTTGATACGTTATGTTCTACAAATATTGTTTACCTAAAAAAGTCTATTCAAAAAAGTTTTCATTTCTTTTAAATATAAAGATAAAAAAATTGTATTACAATTTGTAATTAGAAAGACTTCATATTACTTTTTTCAAAAAAAAATGTGTATTACAATATTTTTCCCCCAAAAATTACAAAAAATTAAATCTTTCTTCTCAAAACGTTTGAAAATGGTCTAAAAAATGTAGAAATCTGTATGATTCAAACTATCATTACTGCAATACGTAATTACTGTCAACAATTTTTTTACTAGAAAAAGTATACAACTGCATTATTATAAAATGTTTCCTAGCAACGGATAATGGAATGAGGCAAACAACAAAAAACAACACAACGTAATAACAATTAGCACTGACACTAAAACGTTCTACCTAAATATATAAGTATATAAAATTTTCGACATTTTTCTCATACAAATAAATCTCACATTACATTCCATTCCATTTCTTTACTACTATTTTTTTTATACTTTTGTATGTCTTTTTTTTTTTTTTTTTGGCAAGTATGGAAAAATGTCAGATTCAACAAAGAAAGGCCCCTTATGTTAACAGCAATAAAAAAAAAGGTAATTTTAGCAGATCAAATAGCAACATATATATATATATGGTCAACAATCATCTAACTTGAAAAAAAATATCAGAAAAAAAATATTTCCCTTGAAAAATATATAGGATATACATCAAATTTGTACCTAATCAAGCAAGAACTCAAACTCTTCAGCCTGACCAATCAAAACAATCTTCGGACTGGTAAAAAATATTAACAACAGTTTATTAACGAAATTTTTGTGGGTTTTTTCAACCATTTTCATATGAAAACATGTAACTAGAATCTGCACCAATGTTTTTTTTATCAACAAGCTTAAACAACACCCACAACAGGATTAGGCCATTTCTTACTTGTTCCAAACTTAAACGATATGCTAGGACAGCTGTTTACACAATCAACCATGCTATTAACAGTAACCATGGTAACCTAAGCCTGTATACATCAAATAATTCTAACAATTAACAGTCACTTGATTATGATATGGATTTTAATGTAACACGAGAGAAAAAAACCTTAGAAATAGTGTACCTTATTTGTAGTGGAAGATACTATTCTTCAGGTTTAAAATATGGGACTAACAAGGAAAAAATCAGAGCAAACAAGTGAATATTGCTTTATAATTGCTTCTTCCGTATAATGATTTATCTTTACTTTTTTGAAATAACAAAAATAAAATAACCTGAAGTAAAAAATGATACTGGTCATCAATTCACACATAAATCACAGACAATCTTTACCCTATTTATCCCATTATGTCATCCTGTAACCATGGCAACAGGCATTTTCCTGCTTTAATAAACTTATGATTTGCTTTAATTACTGTCTTTATTTTGCAGATCTAGTAATTAAATTTTAGGACCCTTTTCTCTAAAAACATATTATTTTCTCTTAATAAGAGCTCTTATCAAGGGAGACAATTATCATACATTTATACAGGGGAGACAATTAATGGGACAATTAAGATAACATATATACAATGAATAAATGGCTATACTACAGTAATGTATAACAACAGCAATGAAGAAGATTTGACAAGAAAGTGGACACTTTTATAACCATTCACCATAACACTCCAAAAAAATAAATAAACAAAAAACAACAAACCAAACATTTAAAATGGCACTTGTCTATTGTACAATTAACTCCATGGAAACATCTCCATAACTACCTCAACTAGTTTAAAACCGACTATTGTGTATGGACTAGTGGTTAATTTTATCTTGCAACTATGTTATGCATATAGCATAAATGTTAAAATCAGGATCTGAATAGTTTGATTTATTTTTAGAATTTATGTATCATTGCTTAATGGAAGTGAGCACCTTGACTGATCCCTTGTGAAGTTTATATAGTTAAGGATCATTATTGTGATATCAAATAAGAAGTACTCTATTTTTCCAAAGACTTGCAAACATACAGTCTACATAGTTCTAAATCTCTTAAATGGAACTTTGAACAAAAATAAGTTCTTTTTTTATTTCCAAAGAATAACCCTTCCACTTCATTCAAGCACTTCTGGACAGTTAAATAATACACCTGATGTTATGATGCAACAAATTGTACAGAAATTATATCATTTGGCCGTCGTGCAGATTATGTGAAAAGTTTATAGCAGATCCTATTGTCTTCATCAGGAGACACAAGATGAGACAACTCTTACAAGAAACATGGAATTCATATATATATATCAACAACAAACATCTATTGACATTATCCATGGAAACATCTTAATGACAGATTCCATATAAACATCCATTGATAAATAAAGCAATGAATAATATAATTGTAATAACAACTGGCAAAATAAATTATAACAACAAAAAAATAACTGAGGCAATTATTTAAATCTCTGATTATGAGTGACTCCTCACTTCATTGGTCGATCTCCTAATGAAAGGTGTGGTGGCTTAATGGGAATGTTCATACATTATTTTTCTCTGGAAACAAAATATATTAATTAATCTAGCTTTAATATGGACAGTTCTAAGCATAGATCCTTTTATTCTTTTTTTTTAATTAGCTGGAATAGTTTAATCAACTTTCAAATTAAATTTTCCCCAAAATCCTAGTCTACTTTAACAAAGCTTGTTTAAATATATTCATTCTTTATTTCGTTAAAAATATTACCATAAAGCTTTTAAGTCTCTGACTAGAATTTCTGTAAATTTACCTCCTCAGTTTCAAATTCGATCTTAAGGAAACCAACAAGCTCTATGCTAAAATGCTTTTCTTTTTGTTTAGTTATATACTATGAGAATTTGTACAAAATTCTTTTGAAAAAAAAGAAGAAAATCCAGAAACCAAACTGGTAAAAACCTTTGGTAAATTATTTTGAGAAAATTCCAGAGAAATTTGATGGCGTCTACAATGAATATGATAGGATGCTTTGAGCACCAGCAGAATGATGCAAACAAGTGCATGTAAGTCACTGGTTACATAACAAAAAACAATCTTGTCAAAATAGCACAATTATAACGATAACAACAGCAGAGTCTTTCCACTTTTGACGAAAAATTTCCGTTGTAAAATATTAAGGCTTTCTCAAATGTATTATTCTGAAGTGTTTTTGGGAAAACATCAACCTTAACTGAAAAGTCATTAGTTTTAAATGATACCAATTTCAACAAGATAATTCAAGAGCTACCCTATAATTACAAAGCATATCAAACATTTTCTTCCCTTATTCATAATTTATCAATTCATTTTTTTGACTGATAATCAGGAAAACTTAATTCAAGTTGTTATCCAATAAAATTAGATTTAACAGATGTCATATACAGAATGGAAGGCAACTGTGGCTTACAGCTTGGATTTTAAAACTTTAATTTGGCTTTATAAATTGTAGAATTGTAATCTGGTAAAACTGGTACCTATATAATACTAATGAATTCACAGTGATGAACTGTAACGTAGATAAAATAACAGTTCAGTGTACAACCTGTATTCATTTTCCATGGCTTAAACTTGAAGCTTATTTTATTTTATTTTTTTTTTCTCAGAAAATAAAGCAAGTGTATAAAACCTAAATGAGTTTTATAAAATTTTCCAATTATAAATTATATATTTTTCTTTTATATATGGAAATTTTTTGGTTATTCTTTTCAGCAACTTTATAAAATCTGTTCTTTTCAATTCAACATGCAAATTGCTTGGTCACAATTTTTTCACAAATATTGCATCATATTATCACCATGGAATCATGAATACAGATTTGTAGGAAGACACCATGGTAACACACAACCCCTATCAACAATAACAGCTAACTTATAGAAAAATACACCCTGAACACAATTCATTATGAGCAACAACCGACTACGGGAATTTTTCTTGCTTAATGAGATATATTAATTTTCAATATCTAAAATTGTGATCCTTGAAGGATCCTCTTTAAATGACTCAATGTTTTATAACATTTTCAATCTGATTTATTTGTGCAAGAAAAATTCCCACGTCTCAGCTTTAAGCATGTTACAATCATAAACACGTTTAAAAATCTAAACGTTATTATTCCATCTCTGGCTTGTAACATGTTTAAACACTGATTAAATAGCACAAAGCATTTTTTTTTTGGTATTTTTTTGTTTTGTTTTTGTTTCAAAGACAACAATAGACTATATGGCATGCATGTTTGTTTCCCAGTGTATATCAAATATACACTTATATAAATGTTTGTTTCCCTGTGTATATCAAATATACACTTATATAATAACAGGTCTATCAATACAAAAAAACGTTAAAAAAATTATCTTAGAAAATTATCAAAATTTGTACAAAAACACCGACTTTGTCCACTTAATAATAATAATGCCAGCAACCTATATAATGGGAACATCTTGTTTGTACATCAATTTTTCTCAAGAAGAGTATTTGTCTCAAGTCTTATTTTTGTCTGTTTGAGACCATCATTAATTTTAAGTTTCAATCATTTTTCATTTTAAAATTACAATTAAGAACTTGCTAACAAAATATGGTACAATACCCATTGCACAAATTCACAAATAAATTAAAGCTATTAAAAATGTGCTAGTTCCAGCACATGATGAAATAAAACAAATAAATTCTGTGGCAGTCATTCAACATGTGCAATGTTTTAACAACTTCAGATTCCTTAAATGTAAATGAAGTACAGTTTTAAACCTCAGAAATTTTCTGAATTGCATCGAGAAAAAAATCAGATCAATCTAAAAATTAGATTCTAAACATTAACTTCACAGTTAACATGGTTTTAAAGTATTTCAGTAGATAACATTCACATTTTATAATTTCTATCTAGTAAATGTTAGTAGACTGTGTTTTGAATAGACAAAATATTAAGCTTTTGACCTTCACCTATTTTCAAATATATGAATGTCTACCTGAAATTCAGCTGATTTTTCACTTTTTTTAAAAAATGTAATAGTATGCAATTAATACTAGTTTTTGTATGACTTTTGATCAGTAAAGTTTACTTTGAGGTAGCTTCAAAGGGGAGTAACTCCTTTGAACACGTAAATAATCTATATGAACATAAATTATAATATCTTGAAAAAACACCAACAATTAACTAAAGGAAAATATTAAACAAAATAATAATTATAGTAACCATGGTAACCAAACAGATATATATAAAATAACACAAAATATCTAAATTGTCAACACCATGCAAATAATTTGATAACATACAAAAATTACAAAGCCGGCAAATTAAATTTATGAATGCCACAACAAAAAACACGGCTATCACATAAATATAGCACAAGAATGACTTCTGCTACAAAGAAATTCATGCCATCAAAATACGCTTCTAATTTTATATATATAATTACCAGTTTGATCGACAGGCGTTTGTACTGAATACTGATCTTTAACAGTAAAAAAATCACATGCAATAGAAAAATAGCCACTTAGGCAAATCATACAAAAATTAACATGCACTAGATATGCTCATTACATGAATGTCATTTTTTTGCCAATATGGCTGTCATCTTTTTTCTTGTAAAATTTGACAAACAAAAAATATATTAATGATTATGACTAGTTCATAATTGGCTAGTAAAAAAACAACAACATACTGTATTTTCTGTTATTGAAACAGAAATCCAATATAACTTTCCTGAATTGTTAGTATAATTAACCAGATCTGCTTTGACATTCTGACCTTCACTACTTTTCTCTTAAAACAAACTGGAAACTATTCGTAAAAAATGCTGCTCACTGCCAGTAGTAGTCAGATATCCGCGTCAATCCAATGAACACTTCAAACTAAATGACTTCCTTCAAGTATGTGGATCAAATCCCCAATCCTGGAATCTGAGCATATCTGTAAATATACAACCGGTAATCCTTGCTCGCCAGAACTACCGATCCATCATCCATCAAGGACACATCAAAACACTGGGCATGCTTAACTTTGCTCTCCAATGCATTTATTAACTGTCCGTCCTGGGTGAAAATAGTCAGATTAAAATTGTTGTGATTATCTGCTACAAGGATCTCTCCAGCACTGTTGATTCCTACTCCTATTGGGTAATTGGTTATACCCTCACCTCCAACTTGACGAAGATAGGCACCTTGATAGTTGAAAACTTTAACACAGTGAGCTCTGTTGTCACTGATGAAGATCTCTTCTTTGTCATTCACGACAACTCCGTTTGGAAACTCCAGGTGTTTAGAACATCCAAACTTGTGAATAACATTTCCAAACTGGTCGAAAATTATAACTCGCATGACTTTACATTCTACAATAATGATTCTGCCTTTGTTGTCAACGGTAACGCCTCTTGGATGTTGAAGAATATTAGCTCCAAATTTACGTACAAACTGTCCATACTGGTTGTATATCTGTATCTGATGGGTTGGACTTCGTTCAGTAACAATGATGTCACCTGATGACTTGACGACAGAAACTCGATTTGGGTAAAGTAACTGTCCATCTCTCTTTCCACACTCTCCAAACTGAAACTTAAATCTGCCTTCTTTGTCAAATATCTGAATTCTATGATTATTTGTGTCGGCAACAATTATGTCATTCTGTGCGTTTACAGCTACACCACTTGGTTCTGTAAATTGTCCTTCCATCACTCCAAATTCACCGAACTTGCAGTGGTAGATCATTTTTTGGCGTTTGATCTGAGATTTTGGTGGATAGAGTCCGCTCAAATTAAGTTTAGTTGTCAAGTCAAACAAAGGATCAGCACTAGTTGAGAATACATCAATTCCATTTTGAAAGATGTCAAGTCCATTGGACCATTTCTCATACATATTGGTATCGTTTGCTGGGAAAACCAAACTATTCTGTGAACCAAACTCCTTGGTCAATGGTGGAGCTTCAAAGATGTTATGACCATTGGTAAGTGGTGGTGAAGTTGACACAAGCCCATTAGGTCTTGCAATCGGTTGAGGTTTCTGTACCGGTCCATTCATATCACCATTGCCTTCCCGGATGTAGCCAAAGGTATTACGTACTCCAGCTGTTATTGCCTGGAAATTGGACACAAACTCAATATCTATGTACGACTGGTTGTTCAGATCTGGACAGAAATTGAACATGTTGTGGAATCGTTGCTCAACAAGGTTCTTGAACAGAAGGGCTTCTGTCACACTGGCATACTTTAAAATCTTTTCCAAGAATTCACAACCAAGGTACAAGCGATCTATGTTGTCTTGAATTTTGGTTGCAAGGCCACTTATGGCTACTTGTTTGGTGTTGTATGCTTGATCTAATTCTTTCAAGGACTCCTGTTTTCTCTCCTCTAACATAGCTCTGTAGAAGTTGTATGTATCGTTTATATCATTCTGTGCTTTATGATACTGAACTTGAAGACGGCTTGACAGATGTTCGATACCTTTTGCTGACATGCGTAGCTCGTTTGCCTTAAGTTTGGCATCATTGTTTATATGCTGCATCATCTCCAGTTGTTTTTCACCGATATCCATAATAAACTGACAGTCATGTCCTCGCCCGTGATCGAACACCGTACATTCTTTACAAATGGGTTGCTGACATGTTTTACAGAAGAATTTGAGGACATCAGTTTTGTGTCTGGGACAATATATTGATTTCTCAGTCTTATCCTCTTTATTTCCCTGCAACTCGCTTAAACTGGCGACACGATGTCCCTCGAAACAATGCATGAACTGATGGGCCATGACACAGTTAGCACAAAGAAAGTTTGCACAATCAAAACATCGAGCCACAGCATTAGTATCTTTACTTTTACAGCCCGTACAATGTAAGGCACTCGTATCTAATGCATTCGTTTCAAGGAGATTACTGACAGCATAATCGGGAAGGAGTCCAGTTAAACCTTGACCTCCAAGGTATGTATCTTGATGACATTCTGGGCATGTGATTTTATCAGCTACTTCTTGTGTCTTCTCAAGACATGGCTGACAGAATGTATGAAAACATGTAAGAACTTTAGGTATGGTATATGTTTCATGACATATTGAACATCTAGTGTTGGGTCCTGCATTTTCCATCTCACTATCTGATGAATTTGAGGTTGTTGATGCTGTTGTGACAGTATCACTCTGTGATGGAGTTGGAGAAGCCATACTTTTAATTTTCTTTCTATTGTTTGTTCAGTTTACTGAAAAAATAATAAAAAAATACTATTAACATTTGAAATATCTACCTTCTTAATACCTGACATAGGTGAAATGTACAGCACTTTAAAAAAATTTGTAAGGGTTCTGCGGAACCCAGTGTCTCGCCTACTTTTGCTGTTAATCGCAGGCTCAACAAAATGAGGAAAAAATTAATAAAATATTCCTCTCTATACTATCTTTTGATTGTAAGTAGCTTCTGTCCAAGTTTGGTAAAATCCAGGATAGTTTATGAATCTAATTAATGTTTTAAAACTTAAACTGCAGACTGTATGTAATGTTAACTGGAAGAAAAACTAAGTCCATTTATAAGTAAAATATGGAAAAATGGAACAAAATTTTAACAAAATTTCCTTCTAGATATTAGCTTTTAATCATAAACAAGCTTCTGTCTAAGTTTGGTACAAATCCAGGATAGTTTAAGAAAGTTGTTAAAATCTTAAAACTTTAACCACAGAGTGAATGTAATGTTAACTGGCAGAAAAACTAAGTCCATTTAAAAGTAAAATACGGAAAAATAGAATTTTTTTACAAAATTTACTTCTGGATACTATCTTATGATCATAAACAAGCTTCTTTCCAAGTTTGGTAGAAATTCAGGATAGTTTAAGAAAGTTATTAAAATTTCAAAACTTTAACCACAGAGTGAATGTAATGTTTCCTGGCAGAAAAACTAAGTCCATTTATAAGTAAAATACGGAAAAATGGAATTTTTTTACAAAATTTACTTTGAATATTATCTTATGATCATAAACAAGCTTCTGTCCAAGTTTGGTAGAAATCCAGGATAGTTTAAGAAAGTTATTAAAATTTCAAAACTTTAACCACAGAGTGAATATTTGTGACGCCACCGACAACCACGCCGACGGAATGTAGGATCGCTATGTCTCGCTTTTTCGACAAAAGTCAAGGCTCAACAAAAACATTAAGAATAACAATTTTCAGGTAATAACAGTATTTTATATGAAATGTCTGATTTGCCATACCTATTAAGCCTCCATATTTTGGTTTATATGTAATCAGGATTTCAGGGAACGTTTCAGATCTTCCGAATCATTACAATGCTTAAAAGAATAAATAGTTCCCTTTCTAGGCAGCAATACAAATGTAGGTCATTTTTTTTTATAACTGAAATTAATCCTTCTGTGCCTGTAATTATCGTTCTCAAAATATGTACAGCTACAAGGGCTTTATAGATACAGGTAATACAATCCTGTCATCAAACAAATTAAACACTGCATGTTTTCAATTACAATTCTGCAATCTACAAGAGTGAGTGGATTTTATTTCCTTATATTCTTATATCTATAAGTCAGTACAAGAAAAATAAATATATATAATATAAATATTTGGTTTTCATGAAATTTTCAGAATTAAGCCACAGAAATCTAATTTTTTTGGTAATAGCCACTGACAGATTCCATTATATAGTTTTATTAGTAGTTTGTCAGATCTTTAAGTGAACATAGTGACGAGGATTAACATGGTTTTGTTGGAGGAATAGGTAAGCTGCATACAATGTACATAATTTTAGACATTTTATTTTCAAGAATTCATAATTTAATTGCAAACAAAATTTGAACCTAACATTGTCACTATAAATAATGGATGATTGGCCCATGTGGATTAAAAGTGCCTTTTGCATCAACTAGCACTCTTCTGCCCTGAGATTCAAGCTGAAACAGTATAATAGTTATTTGTGTAGTCTTGTAATAAAATGATTATAGCTGTTCCTCTAATTTTTGTTTGTTTTTTCAAGTGTGAATAGAAAATGTTTTGTTATGAATGTATATATTTATCATATATATATCCTTTCTTTTCCAA
This sequence comes from Mytilus coruscus, assembly GCA_017311375.1. Classification (NCBI taxonomy): domain Eukaryota; kingdom Metazoa; phylum Mollusca; class Bivalvia; order Mytilida; family Mytilidae; genus Mytilus; species Mytilus coruscus. Next base: position 471,106 of record CM029597.1, on the reverse strand, counting down.
TCATGATTGAATGATGCCCCAGTCCCTTAAAGAATTGGACCATTGGACAATTATGTTACAGGGTAGATAGATATTTGCCATCTTCAATTCCAAGTGTCTGGTTAACAAAAATTTGCGATCACTAATTTTGTTGCTGGAATCACAATAAGAGTGCACACACTGAATCTTCTCGCCTGCTTTACTGACCATTGTCAAGTATCACATAAACTTAACATAATTAAAGATCATGACAATAAGGTCAAGGTCAGATGAATCCTGTCAGACAGACATGTACACTTTGAGTGCACAGGCTGAAACGCTCGCCTGCTTTACTGGCCATTAATTTTATGTTGATAGTCCTAAATATAAAGCTTTACCACAAGTATCTGATAAACTTAACATTATCCAAGAAAATGGTCAAGATCAGATAAAATGCTTCACTAAGCGCAGCCTGATACGACCACAAATTTGGACACAATATTCAAGCTTGATACTGTCTGAATTTGGATTGTGATCAAATTTTTGACATAATAAAGGTTTCTGACACAAATTAAATGTGGTCATAGATTTTTAAAAAAATTGCGCAATACCGTGCAATTGAAGATTTCTTCTTAAAACTTCAAAAAATTTGAAAAATTTTGAAAAAAAAAAAAAATCCCCCCAATCTTTTTGAACCCCCACCCCACCTTTGAAGCAATTACCCCCAAACTCTATCCCAGCCTTCCCTTTGTAGTATGGAACCTTGTAGTACAATTTTAGAGAGATCCATACACTTAAACACAAGTTATTGTCTGGAAACAAGAAAAATGCTTGTTTTTGGCCCCTTTTTGGCCAATGTATTAGGCAATAACCCCCAAACTGTGCAATTGAAGATTTCTTCTTGAAATTTTTCAAAAAATTTGAAATTTGAAAAATTCTGAAAAAAAAATCCCCAATCTTTTTGAACCCCACCCCTTTGAAGCAGTTACCCCATACTCTATCCCAGCCTTCCCTTTGTAGTATGGAACCTTATAGTACAATTTTAGAGATCCATACACTTAAACACAAGTTATTGTCTGGAAACAAGAAAATGCTTGTTTTGGCCCTTATTCTTGCATGTTTGGGGCAATTACCCCCAAACTTAATCCCAGCCTTCCCTTTGTGATATGGAACCTTGTGGTACAATGTCAGTGAGATCCATACACTTACACACAAGTTATTGTCTGGAAACTACAAAAATGCTTGTTTTTGGTCCCTTTTTGGCCCCTAATTCCTAAACTGTTGGTACCAAAACCCCCAAAATCAATCCCAAACTTCCTTTGTGGTATTGAACCTTCTTCTTAAATTTCATAGAGATCCATTCACTGAAACTAAAGTTATTATCTGGAAACCAAATAAATGTTGTTCGGACGACGCAGACGACAACATCATACCATTATACGAACCCCAAAAAATGTTTGCGGTTGTATAATAAACTAAACCAGAAATACATGTACACCTTCAATCATTCTGTATACCAAATATAGTTGACCTATTGCTTATAGTTTCTAAGAAACAAACTTAATCAGGAAAACTTAACATTGACCAATGAACCCTGAAAATGAGGTCAAGATCAGATGAACCATGCCAGACAGATATGTACACCTTACAATAAATCTATGCATTACATATAGTTGACCTATTGTTTATAGTATCTAAGAAACAAACTTCACCATGAAAACTTAACATTGACCAATGAACCATGAAAATGAGGTCAAGGTCAGATGATACCTGCCAGACAGACATATATACCTTACAATTATTCCATACACCAAATATAGCTGACCTATTGCTTATAGTTTAAGAAAAACAGACCAAAACACAAAAACTTAACACTGTACAATGAACCATGAAAATTATGTCAAGGTCAAATCAAATCTGCCAGACTGACATGTACATCATAAAATATTTCCATTCACCAAATATAGTTGACCTATTGCAAAAAAGACCAAAACACAAAAACTTAATTTTAACCATTGAACCATGAAAATGAGGTCAAGGACAGATGACACCTGCCAGTTGGACATGTACACCTTACAATCATTCTATACACCAAATATAGTAGACCTATTGCTTATAGTATCTAATATATTGTATATGGACTTGACCACGAAAACTTAACCTTGTTCACTGATCTATGAAATGAGGTCGAGGTCAGATGAAAACTCTCTGATAGGCATTAGGACCTTGCAAGGTACGCATATATATACTAAATAAAGTTATCCTATTACTCATAATAAGAGAGAAATTAACATTACAAAAAATCTGAACTTTTTTTCAAGTTGTCACTGAACCATGAAAATGAGGTCAAGGACCATGGACATATGACAGACGGAAACTTCATAACATAAGGCATCTATATACAAAGTTTGAAGCATTCAGGTCTTCCACCATCTAAAATATAAAGCTTTCAAGAAGTTAGTTAACGCCGCCGCAGGCACTAATCTCTATCCCTATGTCACGCTTTCTGTGACAAGGCTCGACAAAAACTTAACATTGACCAATGAACCATGAAAATGAGGTCACGGTCAGATGAAACCTGACAGACTGACATTTACCCCTTACAATCATTCTATACACCACATATACTGTGGATTCATTATTATTCGTGGGATACCAATTTTCGTGGATTTCGTTGGTACAGGCAAACCACGAAATTACAAGTTCAACGAACAACAAATTTTCTATAGGCTTGTATGCAGACTTGGGCAAAACCACGAAATTAAATATCCACGAACATGTAAGTTTTCCTTAATCCACGAAAATTGGTATCAACGACAATAAATGAGTCCACAGTAGTTGACCTACTGCTTATAGTATCTGAGAATCAGACCTAATCGCTTAAATTTAACCTGGATCACTGATCCATGATATGCGGTAGAGGTCAGGTGAACTGTCTGACAATCATGTAGACGTTGCAAAGAACCCATATACAAAATATTGTAATCCTATTTCTCATAATAAGTGAGAAATTCACACAACAAAAAAGCTATAATTTTTTTTCAAGCAGTCGCTGAACTATGAAAATGAGGTCAAGGACAATGGACATATGACAGACTGAAACTTCCTAACATAAGGTATCTACAAACAAGGTATGAAGCATCCTGGTCTTCTACCTTCTGAAATATAAAGCTTTATACAAAGAGTATACATGTATGCCGCCAGAGAGTTACATGTATCCCTATGTATTGCATACTGCAACTTTTGAAGCAGGTGAGACAATAAAATGGGTTTTTTTTTTACATCATTTTGAATGAAATTTTAATTTTGAATCCATTACTGTAAATTCAGAAATTATTGCGTTTTTATTAATGCGAATCATTTTGAATGAAATTTTAATTTTGAATCCATTAATTTATTCTTTTTAAATTCTCAATGTTGAAATTTAATAGCAATACAATAACATGTAAACTATGCAAAACTTTCAAAGTCAATGAACCAAGACTGAAAGTGCAGGGCCAAATACCTCCATGAAAATTAGAAATGGAAATGCTAGTACATACCAAATATCATAGACTTATTATGAGTAGTTCCTTTGAAACTGACCTAAACACAAACTTCATACATCGTACATGTAAACTGAAAAAGTTTCCAAAGCGATGAACCATGATGAGGGGTCAGGACTATATAATATCCATGGAAATGAGACATGCTTATGCTAAAACAACTTCATATCAAATATCTTGGACTTACCATTCATGGTTCATCATACACTGACCTTATCACAAACTTTAACGTGTCAGATAATGCAAAAATTTCTTAGTCAATAGACCATGACTCAGGGGGTTAGGGCCCTTAAAGATTTAAGAAAGTTATTGAATCTAGGATCGCTAAGTGTCGCTGTAGTTCAGTGGTTGTCATTGGTTCATTGTTATAAATCAGGCCGTTAGTTTTCTCAATTGAATTGTTTCATATTTTTCATAACTGGCTATATGGTATGAGTTTTTCTTATTGTAGAAGGCTGTACAATTGCCTATAATTACTAACATCCACTTCATTTGAACTTTGGTGGACAGTTGTTTCATTGGCAATCATACCACATTTCCTAATTTTTAAAAATGACTGAGGGGTGGGGCCAATTAATCTCCATGGAAACGTCTCCATTCTTATACAATTGCAAACCAAATATCGTTAACAGCTGCACACCAAATATCATTGACCTACCACTTGAGGTTCTCTTTCAACTGACCTAATCACAAACTTACACATGTAAACTAAGCAAAAGTGTCAAATTCAATAGACCATGACCATGGGGCCCCTAGAGATTTGAGGAAGTTATTGAAATCTAGGATCGCTATGTCTTGCTTTCATAAATGTTGCAGACATTGTAGTTTGCCTGACGATGTATTTTTGAAAGTCTGCATACATTCCAAATGTTGTGGGCAAAACAAAAACTATCAAAGTCTGCATACATTCCAAGGTGTGCAAGCAAGACAAAAACTATCAAATTATAATAGAGACAAAAAAAATGTGAGAGTTTAATGTTCCTGGTTTCTGTCAGGTACAGGTAAGTATAATGTAACTCTAAGGATGCAAGTGTCCTGGTTTCTTTCATGTACAGGTCAGAATAATGTTACTCTAAGGATGTAAGTGTACTGGTTTCTTTCATGCACAGATCAGTATAATGTTACTCTAAGGATGTAACTGTACTGGTTTCTTTCATGCACAGATCAGTATAATGTTACTCTAAGGATGTAAGTGTACTGGTTTCTTTCATGCACAGGTCAGTATAATGTTACTCTAAGGATGTAAGTGTACTGGTTTCTTTCATGCACAGATCAGTATAATGTTACTCTAAGGATGTAAGTGTACTGGTTTCTTTCATGCACAGATCAGTATAATGTTACTCTAAGGATGTAAGTGTACTGGTTTCTTTAATGAACAGGTCAGTTTTTCATGTACAGGTCAGTATAATGTTACTCTAAGGATGTAAGTGTACTGGTTTCTTTAATGAACAGGTCAGTATAATGTTACTCTAAGGATGTAAGTGTACTGGTTTCTTTCAGGTACAGGTCAGTATAATGTTACTCTAAGGATGTAAGTGTACTGGTTTCTTTAATGAACAGGTCAGTATAATCTTACTAAGGATGTAAGTGTACTGGTTTCTTTTATGTACAGGTCAGTATGTTACTCTAAGGATGTAAGTGTACTGCTTTCTTTACTGAACAGGTCAGTATAATCTAACTAAGGATGTAAGTGTACTGGTTTCTTTAATGTACAGGTCAGTATAATGTAACTAGTTTTAAACAAATAGTTTATTTCTCTTAAGGTTAAAATGTTTTTTATCAAGACTTATAGTTCAAAATTATGTGATTTTGTTTAAGGTTAGATCACAATGCAGTCGAACTTAATTCATTCAAATTTCACTCAATGTTTTGGTCAAATTGAGGTAACATTACATGCCACTAATTTTGATTTAAGCCACCGACACTGGGTAACAACAATCTTTAGAAGTTAATACTTAGTGATATACAAATATTTCAATAAGGTAAATATTCAAAGTAAAGCAGCTTATTTTGGTTTTGTATTTGTAATTCAGCAAAAAAATTAACAAATGACATGGAAGGCATTTATACAAGGGACACTTACTCCCTGGCTTGAACTGTGGAACACTGTTATGAAGCACAATAAATCCCAATTCAGATATATAGAAATTACATGAAGAATTAATATACTCCATGTTTTTAAACACCATACAGTGCCCCTTTCCCTGGCTTCTTCTAATACAAATGTATATAATTTGTAACTTTTATTTACGACTGTACAAATGACATAAAGTATACATTTTGTAACTTATCAAGGTAAAATCACTTTAATTTCAATTGTTAAGCAGTCTTTGTTCCTGTTAAAACATATTATTTTATCCAATTAAAGTATATTAAGTGTGAAAGTAGCCGTTTTATGATTAAACATTTCTAACCTTTTTTACTACAATCATGACTCAATTTTTCTTTGTGCTATTTTCAGGAGAAAGAGTGAGTCATGATTCTTTGTTTAGAATTTTCTGATTCACTAACAGCATCAAGACATAGTTAGCTAAAGATTTTTTTATCAAGTGACAATGTTTATGAATAATTACAATGCTCTCATTTATCAATAATTAATATTATTAGGAAAGTTGCCTGATGATGTTTATTGAACAAAGACCACAGAATGGAAGATTGAGGACATGTAAAATGGGGAAGATGGTTTATCAATTTACAAAACAAAATCCTTACACTCACTTGACAAAACTATTAGTAAAGATACAGTGTTAGTATTACAAAAAATGTACTATTCTTCATCTCAAAGCCATAGATGACCCTTTTACATAAGGCAAAATTAAAGCTTAAAAATCCTTGGCATTTTGTTCATATCTTTTTATTTTGATATCAAAATTGTATATTCACATAATTAGAAAAAAGATGAATAAATTGAGCCACAAAATCTATACAACTGACAAAACCTAAGGCTCATTAAAAAGATATATATAAAATTGAGAATGGAAACAGGGAATGTGTCAAAGAGACAACTATATATCAAATGTATGCTTAGGATTCCACAATGAGCACTGACCATTACGTTTTTTATTAGAACTCCTTCAAAAACTATTCACTAATATTGAAGTTATTGTAACCTCTAACTTGTTTTATAAATATAAAACTATTCACTAATATTGAAGTTATTGTAACCTCTAACTTGTTTTATAAATATAAAACTATTCACTAATATTGAAGTTATTGTAACCTCTAACTTGTTTTATAAATATAAAAACTATTCACTAATATTGAAGTTATTGTAACCTCTAACTTGTTTTATAAATATAAAACTATTCACTAATATTGAAGTTATTGTAACCTCTAACTTGTTTTATAAATATAAAACTATTCACTAATATTGAAGTTATTGTAACCTCTAACTTGTTTTATAAATATAAAACTATTCACTAATATTGAAGTTATTGTAACCTCTAACTTGTTTTATAAATATAAAACTATTCACTAATATTGAAGTTATTGTAACCTCTAACTTGTTTTATAAATATAAAACTATTCACTAATATTGAAGTTATTGTAACCTCTAACTTGTTTTATAAATATAAAACTATTCACTAATATTGAAGTTATTGTAACCTCTAACTTGTTTTATAAATATAAAACTATTCACTAATATTGAAGTTATTGTAACCTCTAACTTGTTTTATAAATATAAAACTATTCACTAATATTGAAGTTATTGTAACCTCTAACTTGTTTTATAAATATAAAACTATTCACTAATATTGAAGTTATTGTAACCTCTAACTTGTTTTATAAATATAAAACTATTCACTAATATTGAAGTTATTGTAACCTCTAACTTGTTTTATAAATATAAAACTATTCACTAATATTGAAGTTATTGTAACCTCTAACTTGTTTTATAAATATAAAACTATTCACTAATATTGAAGTTATTGTAACCTCTAACTTGTTTTATAAATATAAAACTATTCACTAATATTGAAGTTATTGTAACCTCTAACTATTCACACTAATATTGAAGTTATTGTAACCTCTAACTATTCACTAATATTGAAGTTATTGTAACCTCTAACTTGTTTTATAAATATAAAACTATTCACTAATATTGAAGTTATTGTAACCTCTAACTTGTTTTATAAATATAAATGACAAACTTTTCCCCAAAAAAACATGAATGTACATTGTTCATGTAAACATGATGAATTTGTTCATTTAACAAAGCGAACATGGCTGAAGTTTGGATAATGGGGATAATGCCTGAACCAGACTTGGCGAAAATATAAAGGTTATAATCTCTGAACCAGACTTTAATAGTGACAATATAAAGTGCATAATGTCTAAACCAGACTTTAATAGTGACAATATAAAGTGCATAATGTCTAAACCAGACTTGGTGAAAATATATAGGGTATAATGTCTGAACCAGACTTAGTGAAAATATAACTGGTATAATGTCTGAACCAGACTTAGTGAAAATATAACAGGTATAATGTCTGAACCAGACTTAGTGAAAATATAAAGGATATAATGTCTGAACCAGACTTAGTGAAAATATAACAGGTATAATGTCTGACCCAGACTTGGTGAAAATATAAAGGTATAATGTCTGAACCAGACTTAGTAAAAATATAACAGGTATAATGTCTGAACCAGACTTAGTGAAAATATAAAGGGTGCAGTTGAAGATTTCTTGCTATTGCGCAATACTGTGCTATTGTGCAATACTGTGCAATTGAAGATTTCTTGCTTTTACCCAAAACTGTGCTATTGTACAATACTGTGCTTTTGCACAATACTGTGCAATTGAAGATTTCTTGCAATTTCGCAATACTGTGCAATTGAAGATTTCTTCCTATTGCCCAATACTGTGCAATTGAAGATTTCAAAAATTTTGAAGAAAAAAAATGAACTCCCCAAAAAATTGGAAAAAAAAATCCCCCAAACTTTTTTAACCCCCCTACCCCCTTTTGGAGTAATTACCCCCAAACTCAATCCCAGCCTTCCCTTTATGGTATGGAACCTTGTAGTACAACTTAAGAGAGATCCATACACTTAAACACAAGTTATTGTCAGAAAACTAGAAAAATGCTTGTTTTTGGCCCCTTTTTTGCCCCTAATTCCTCAACATTTGGGGCAATTAACCCCAAACTCATGCCCAGCCTTCCCTTTGTGATATGGAACCTTGTGGTACAATTTCAGAGAGATCTGTACACTAACACACAAATTATTGTCCGGAAACTACAATAAATTGCTTCGCCGAGCGCAGCTGGATACGACCACAAGAGGTCCAACCCTGAAATGGACACAATACTTGCATTTGAATTTGGATTGTAATTAAATATTTGACACATAATAGGTTTCTGACACAGAATAACTGTAGTCAAAGAACTTGAATTGGTTATGTGATTCAGAGTTCGCGAAAAATTATTTTGACCCGTCGGTCATGCGACCGACAAAGCATGATTATTTGTCAGTCCTACAAAATCTGTCAATTTTATCCTGAAATAAAATTAATAAAATATTTTATCGAAAAATAACTTTATTAATATTAGTTTTATTCTTCGCACCCACAGGCAAATTAACAATGAAGGACCAGTTCAGTTCTTCTGATTGTTCTTATTTAAAGTCATCTTCACTATCCATTTCATCATCTGAATAACTTTCTCGGCTGTTACAGTATTTGTTTCCTCCATTGTAGGGTTCAATCGCCGATTGTTTGCCAGGGATGGCTCTATGAACAAATTTAGTAGGCCATGTGTAGATCGCCGCTTAGGTTTGTTTTTGACCGACAAAGACCGACCATTTTCGCGAACTCTGGTGATTTGAATTTATATTCATTTTTTTGCTTTTGTGCAATACACTATGCTATTGCGAATTGACCACCCTCCCCCCTTTTTTTTTGGCAAAAAAAAAATATTTGAAGAAATTTTCTTTTTTAATTATTTCTGAAATCTTGAGAACAAATTGTCCCCCTTTTTTTAAATCAAAGCATCATAGATGTTGTGATCCAGCCATATACATAGCTAGTCTGATATTCTTTCTGACCATACTTTTTCATTTCCAATTTTACTGTAAAATTTCTATGTTATTATCCAAAGGTAGGGAATTTCGCAATATTGATGCAAATATTGATATATATATATATATATATACACAAGTCTAAATTGAAAACAACGTTCAAACCTATGATTGCGTTGGATAAAAATCGCAATTTTTATACGTGTGCATGCAAAACAAATTTCTTGATAGAGGGGTCTAAATACAGCACAAACAACATTTTCCAAAAGATCAAAAAAGTTAATAGTATATTTTAACAAAACACATTTGACTAACAGGTCGAACAACAGATGTTCGTAAACCCTGCTGACTGCCGTTGGAGATTGCCAAATAAACGGATCACAAGATGTTACAAAATGGATCTTTTAAAATTATTAATTTAATACCAACAGAAAACAATAAACTTGTGGAAAAGATGGTATACAAATATATATATATATTGATATTTCAATTCTAGACTCTGTCAGATTTTTTTTATAAATATTTACAATTTAATGGTATTGACAAGAATGGAAAAGGAGATCATCAAACAAGTAATATATTTTTTTATATGCCAATAATAACATGCTTAATAATTTCCAGAAAGATGCACTTTTTCAACAACAAAAATTAATCAAAGAGCTGAAGAGCTCTGAGGGGAAAGACGGCCATTGTTTCTTTTTATTTTTTTTTTGAGGGGGGGTTATCTTTTGATAGTCTTCATATAAAGAATGAAAAAAAAGAACACCTAGAATATGTAGAAAGGTTGACAATATTGAAATCAATTGTTGTGTAATGTAATTTCGTTTCCTTAGTTAAGGATTCAATTTGGACCAATGGAAGAGATCTGCATCTTCTTAATCAAAACATTCGATTAAAGTTGAAAGTTAATTATCTAAAATTCAACTGAATTCTATCATTTAACAACTACTACAATATTTTTTGAAATTTTAATTGTGTACCACTGAACTGCAGGCTAGGGCCATTTTCCTTTTTGTGACAGTACTCTAAGATTTTAATTTTTTTCTCAAGAAAGTGAGGACTGAAAATCTATTCAGTTTTAAATTTTCATTGATAAAGTTCCCAGTTACAACTTTCATCACAGGGATACAGGTACTAATAAAACCAATATGATTGATGTAAACTGTGTGAAGCTTGTTTCCAGATCTACATGTTGATATATTTGTAAATTTCATGAATAAATAGGTTTAAACTACAAAATGCAACATTTTTAATTATTTTTTTTTACCATTACAATGATTATGTTGGTACACAAAATTTAGTTTTAATGGAAGACTATTAATCATATACTAAATGTCACATTTTAAGTGTTCTGATACATTAACTTTTATTTTAGTGGATTATTACTCATCAATTGAGGTGCTCCTGTATTGGAGGAAGATTCTCAAAACAGAATTTTACAGAAAAATGAAAACTGTCGTTTCTCTCCCCAATCTCATGTATCCCACGGCCATTGTTTACTGTGAAAGTTACAAGTTGACCTACAAATTAAAGCATTGCATGTTGATGTTTGAATATTCAAATTGAACAAATACCAATTTTAGATTAGTACACGAACTCTGAGAATGATTTAAATAATCAGTAAAGGATATCCCTGCTTCTACGTAGTGTGGCATTCCAACAATGATGTCACTATAATGTAGGTTGGATATATTTAGAATATCTCGTCATTCTGATTTTTCCGGATTGTAAAAGAAACGTAAATAGTGTAAGGGAGAGCTGAAGATACGATTATTTCGCGAGAAACAGAAGGGAAATGTGTTAAAATGTGTTTAAAGTCAATCTATTCATTTGTGTCTCCTTCTCATCAATCTCAGTAAGATTTTTTGGGGGTGTTTTCCACACTATAAAAACAAAATGAATGACGTGAGGGGATGTCAGTCTGGTCGTATGGAAACTTACGGTATAATTTCAGAGAGATTCATACATTTAAACACTAGTTATTGACTGGAAACTACAAAAATGCTCATTTGGGCCCCTTTTTTGGGCCCTAATTCCTAAACAGTTGGGACCATAACCCCTAAAATCAATCCCAACCTTCTTTTAGTGGTTATAAACCTTGTTATAAATTTTATTGAGTAAAGACATCTTATCTTCGTTCTCATACTGTATAAAAAGATGATGATATAAAAAAAAATGTAGGTCTGGCAAAAAATTGATGGGTCTGACAAAACTTGCTACCCTGTAGGCCCCAATGTCTGACAGAAAAAAAAAACTGTTTGCATCTCTGCCATCTCTAAAACCAGAGTGATCGCATAGATCCAGCATGGCTGAATAAAAAAATTCTTTCCCTCAAAATATGGTCATAAACTCAATTCAAATTTCCAATGGAGTTTGCAATCAAATTTCAAAGCTGTGTAAGGGAGGTAATTCAAAATGTTGTGTTTGAATTACTTCCCTTACACTGCTTTTAAATTATGTTTTGTACTTAATTGTCCATTTACGAGGACACCCTTGTTTTTCCCTCTTTTTTGCCCCTAATTCCTAAACGGTTTGAGCCATAACCCCCAAAGCCAATTTTTACCATACCTTTGTGGTATGGAAACTTGTGGTATAATTTCAGAGAGATCCATACACCATTCCACAAGTTATTGTCTGGAAACTGGTAAAATGCTTATTTGGGCCCCTTTTTCCTAAACTGTTGGGACCATAACCCCCAAAATCAATCCCAACCTTCCTTTTGTGGTCATAAACCTTGTGTTAAAATTTCATAGATTTATATTTACTTATACTAAAGTTATTGTGCGAAAACCAAATATCTTCGGACGATGAAGATGACGACGACGACTACGTGATACCAATATACAACCGCAAAATTTTTTGTGGTTGTATAAAAATGCTTGTTTTTGGCCCCTAATTCCTAAACTGTTGGTACCATCACCCCCAAAATCAATCCCAACCTTCCTTTTGTGGTATTGAACCTTCTGGTTAAAATTCATAAAGATCCATTCCCTTAAACTAAAGTTATTGTCCGGAAACCAAATGTGTCTTCAAACGAAGACGACAACGACATAGCATTATACGACACAATAATTTTTTTGCGGTCGTATAAAAATATAATGGGTATAATGTCTGATCCAAGGCTTCCAAAATGGTCATATTTGCCAGACAAATATAAATTTATCGGACATTGTCCCACTGGACCAAGCATGAAACAGCCATCCTACGTAGGTTTGTCATTTCAACGTTCGTGTGATTCCAAAAAATCAACCATTTTGACTTGACCTTGTGCCTTAAACAGCCACACTTTTCCTGTCATTAAAGTGACAGTACTCTATAAACAAGCCCTATTATAATCCCCTCTCATTACAATCAAGGTTAATTAAGTGTCTAACAGGTGAGATTTACCTGTGATCACCTGTGTCAGGTAAACTATTTGGTCGGGACATCGATCGATCTTTTTGGAAGTTACTATCTTATTTTAAAAATTAAAAATATTCCTGGTCTAAATCTAACTACTTTTTAGCAAAACAGATTGAGACTATCAGAAAAACGTATTTAAAACGATAAGATCATAATTTAAAAGCAACAGGTAAACTATTTTGTACCAGACATTGATCGGTCTATTTATTTAAAAGTTATTTTTTTAAATTTCAGCAGTTTGAATCTAATTAATTTAGTCAAAAAGATTTAGAGTATCAGAAATACTTATATGAACATGATTTGGTGAACAAAAAAAAGGGTTCCATGGAACCCAGTGTCTACTTTTGCTGTTAATCGCAGGCTCAACAAAATGAGGAAAAAATCAATAAAAATATTCTTTTAGAAACTATCTTTTGATTGTAAGAAGCTTCTGTCAAAATTTGGTATAAATCCAGGATAGTTTATAAATCTAATAAATGTTTTAAAACTTTAACTGCAGACTGTATTTTTAATGTTAACTGGAAGAAAAACTAAGTCCATTTATAAGTAAAATACGGATAAACAGGAACAAAATTTTAACAAAATTTCCTTCTAGATACTAGCTTTTGATCATAAACAAGCTTCTGTCCAAGTTTGGTACAAATCCAGGATAGTTTAAGAAAGTTATTAAAATTTTAAAACTTTAACCACAGAGTGAATGTAATGTTTCCTGGCAGAAAAACTAAGTCCATTTACAAGTAAAATACGGAAAACAGGAATTTTATTTTTACAAAATTTACTTCTGGATACTATCTTATGATCATAAACAAGCTTCTGTCCAAGTTTGGTACAAATCCAGGATAGTTTAAGAAAGTTATTAAAATTTCAAAACTTTAACCACAGAGTGAATATTTAGGACGCCGCCGACGACAACGACGCCGACGGAATGTAGGATCGCTATGTCTCGCCGACTAAAGTCGAAGGCTCGACAATAAAAGGTAGTAATAAAGGTTGTAAGCGAAAAATCGTCAGAACCATGTTGTTTGAACTAGTACACGTTTGCACATGTGTACAGTTGTGAGGTTTAATCATGCATCCTTATTTTTCAAAAATGCTAAAATTATCATTGATACATGTACCTTTATCTAACGTTCATTTCAAGTATTTTCCTGAAGAAATAACTTGGAAAGAGCTACTAAAATTCAATCGTACTTTGTAAAGGTACACAGATTTTACGTATCCGTCTCTTGTCCATGTTTGACCATTGTCAAGTCAACATCCGGTATAAAAAAATTGAGATTTTTAAAGTCGAAAACAAAGTTTTTGACAGCGTAATTTTCCACAAATAAAGAGTCCAAGGCAGATATTAGTACACTGATATTACACGCTTCGAATGATGCACCGTCAATTGAACATTCTAATGCAACATCGTTTGTAACATTCATTTTGATTGGATAACGTCACCAATTGTCATGGCATCAATTCACAATTGATGCTATGATAAAGTATGCGCAAACGCAGACGACGTATGACAGATTTTAAATGTAAGATTTCACGTTGTATTCTGTCAGTTTCATTAGAATGGAGATAACAATATTGTATTTTAAGCTCCAACTGCATCAAATCACCAATTGATGCCGTCGGAGCTTTAAATACAATACAGTTATCTCCCAAGTTTACTTCAGAACATCAAATTTAAATCAAAAGTAAAGTTTAAAATTGTTTTTGTGTCAATCATTGTTTATATGATGCCCAACTGATTAAAATGCTTGCCTTTTGTTACCCCCAATTTTTTTTTTTTTTTTGGAAAATTGATAATTTCTTAAATCTTAAGGGGAAAAAATTGACCCCCCCCCTCTAAAAAAATTTTTTTTACCCCCCTCCAAAAAAATTTTCTTCTTGTAAAATGTGGTACAATCTAAGAGACATATACACTTAAACACAGTTATTGTCTGAAAACTAGAAAATTGCTTGTTTTGGCCACTTTTTGACCCCTAATTCCTGAATGGTTTGGGCAATTACCCCCAAAATGAATCCCAACCTTCTACTTATGGTATTGAACCTTGTGGTACAATTTCAGAGCAATCAAAATACTTGTACAGCGGGGGCATAATAAACATTGTTAGATGCCAAGGTCAGATGAAACCTGCCCGACACATTGTAAGAGGCCAAGGTCAGATGAAACCTGCCCGACACATTGTAAGAGGCCAAGGTCAGATGAAACCTGCCCGACATATTGTACACCTTACATTCATTCCATACTACAAATATAGTTGACCTACTACTTATATTACATGTATCTGAGATATGAACTTGACCAGGAAACTTTAAACTTGAACACTGATCCATGAAATGAGGTCGAAATCAGGCTAACTCTACATGACGGACATGTTGATGTTGCAACAAACCATATATACCAATTATAGTTATCCTATTGCTCATAATAAGTGTTTTTCACTCTACAAAAGAATGTAATTTTTTTCAAGCAGTCACTGAACCATATGCATGATAATGATGTCTTTGACAAAGGACAACAGACGGAAACTTTGGAACAAAAGGTATCTGTATACAAGGCTTGAAGCATCCAGGTCTTCTACCTTTTGAAATAAAAAGCTTCATACAAATAGCTTACGCTGTCACCAGATTGTAATCCCTGTGTCTCGCATTCTGGACTTTCACAGGTGAAACAAAAACAGCTTATATATAAAGAATTCTGCATACTTTTTCAAATATTTCCAAATTCTAAAATAGTATTTCTGATTGGCAACCACTATTCTAATTGCTTTAGAAACCAATATTCAGTCAGTACAAAAAATTTGCAAGAATGCTCCCTTTTAGATTACTTGCACCAATTTTCTTTGGCTTTCTGAGTTATGTTTGCAGTGCCCTAAAATGAAGCAGTGTTTCAGGAACACCATGGGCCCTGCCACCTAATTTCCAGTGACAACCACCCACGATTGATAAACCCCCATGAATAATATCCAAAGAGCAAGAATCACAGCACACATTGGTATGAAAAACAAGTTTATTGAGTACAGAGGGAACATAGATGAAATCCAAATATGTGTAGAGAATACTAGGATTGATGCTTTTAAGATTAATATGCAAGATGCATAAACTTCCTAAAACATGAACTGAACCAAAATAAGTTGTTTAATGACTTTAATGGGTGGCTGGTGCTAGAAGGTCTTTGGGATTTGTCAAAATATAAGGATAATTTGAGAGTTAATCTAGTTATATGTTGGCAGACATTTTATATGATCCAAAAACAGTGTAATACATTTCAAAAGTATGTAAATCAACTAGATTTATTTACTCCAGTCATGTTTTTCATACCAATGTGTGCCATGATTCTTGCGCTTTGGATATCATTCATGAGGGTTTATAGTTAAAAAAGTTTACCAGCAGGGCTCACACTACCAGGCGACTAGGGCGAAGAAGTCGCTTTCCCGTCCGTCACTTCGCTTTGCCCGACCCTCAAAAGCGAAAACAAGTCGCCCTGTTGTTTACCACACTCGCTTTCAGTCACTTTCGTCATCGTACATTTTCAATTTTTACCAAGTTGATAAAACATCAATTTTTTATTGATTATTAAAGAAATTCAGACATAAACGATTCATTTCCTTAAGAAAAGAGGTTTAAGCATTGACTGTACAGTGTGTAGCAGGTTATTTGATAAAAAGACAACTTTTTATTACTGCTTGCACTTCCGGTTCTTGTTACTCAGAGAGCGTACATCAATCTAACTTTCGGCGGCAAAATAAGTTTGTTACTTCATTTGAAAGTGATAAAGTTGCCTCAGTAAATGTTTAATCCATTTATTGCATTAAAACGTCATATTCCTTTCCAAATAGCTTGTCAAACATCGTTTATTTTGTAAATTTTCTTTGTCCGCCATTAATCGTTTACTAACTACGGATCGAACCGGACCAGCTATGAACGAAATCCATATTTTAACAATAAAACTACGGACGCATGAATGGAAAAGCTGACAGAAGAATATTGATCCCAAAAGGAAAAATTACGCATTCCACATGCATTAACAGACTTTTGGTTAGATCTAATTGATTAATATATATAATTCCATATAATATATATGGATTGTTTCAAAATATTGATTAAAGTTGCTTAACTTCTCAGTGTTCTCCCAGGATTTTGGATAGCACCAGGGTAACGCGTGTGGACAGCTTGGTGAAATGATTCATACAATCAGTCGCGTCGTGTAGCTATATTTCTAGTTACTGTAGTTTTTATGTCTCTTGTTTTGTTTTAATGCTGTGGTACTGTGTTGTGTAGACATTGAGTCAGAAAATTACTGGTAGAAAAGAAGTAAATCAATAAACAGTTTGTATACTTTAATATTTTTTTAAAAATAAATAAAACAGGATTCATTACAAAATATTCATCTAAATTTAAGGTAATTAAATCTTTTATAAAATCCATGATCAATAAAAATAAGATATCATTCAAAGGAGACTAAAAATGTTCAATTTAAAAAACTTTCTAGTTTCTAAAAAGAAAGTTGTATGTGAAATGATTCTTGTCATAAGGAGATATAAAATTAACAAGCACAAATATTGTTTTATTATTTGAACCAGTTTCTATCTTAAATTTTAATAAAAAGAAGTTTTTCATAAATTTTAAAACATTTTGCCATAGATTTTATGTAAATATTAACCTTCTTTGTCTTTGGTGATAATCAAACATAGATACAGACTTAATACTGCACTGAAATCTAAGTCTTTATTTGTCATGATCCATTTAAAAAGATTTCCTACATCTTTAAATTTATCTTAGGTCTATAGATCTATAAGTAACCATGTTCAATGTCAACAACAAAGTCTCCCTATTTTCCCGCCTAAATGACAGGAAGTAGATATAAATAGATTTAACATGTGCTTATGGATAAAATTTGCTAGAATACTTCTGTTATTCATTAATTATGGATATAGATATCCAGTTTGAAGGTACAGTCATGCATTTTATTTATAAAATAGAATATATTGCAATTAATTGTAAATAAACTTGAATATTCTGTGTGAACTAACCGGGTCATGTAATATGTACAATGTCCGTCTGTTGACAGATACTATCATAGTTTGAAACCCGACTATCATGCAATAACTATGTCATAATTTTTGGCCACATGGTTTAATCGGGCATATAATACTATAATATAATAATTGAGAAATGTATAATTGTCATTTATACGTAAAGATCCAACTTTATTTTGTACAAAAAAGGTACCGGCGTGCGACTATCGGGTCCACACTGTTTGTGTACAAAGTATATCTGCCGACTTGTCACAGGTCAGCACTTGGGTGGTGAGTGAAGCCATAAAATAATTATCTGTGATCATAAAGTTATGATCTCTTAATTATAACACAAAAGAATCATGTAACAAGTGTTAATTACATCGATTAAATCCAATCAACACCGATAACCTCATAAGGTAAATCGATCACGTGGTGTAAACAAACTAGGTTGAACTGGTTTGAACTGGTCAAATTTCACCTGGAATTTTATACAACACGGAAATGATTTAACAAATCGTTTAAAACTTTACCGATTTACGATCTTATAACTGAATATTTTAGCACCACGGTAAAAAAAATATACATCGCGGTAAGACTGATACCACCACGGTAAAAAATTATACATCGCGGGTCCGCGGTCCTTTAAGGGCCTGGGAGAACACTGCTTCTTATATCAATATATTATGGCCCAGCTTAACTTTGTATATCTTTTGATGAGAAACACTGAATTTCATAACATGATAAACAAGATAGTTTTTAATTGAATTGTAATTCATATATTATAATTTCTTTACCTTTTTGACATAAAAAAAATTCTTTTTAGTGCTAGATATTTAGTTGGTAGTTTCTCACAAGAACCTAAACTCCAACAACTTTGAATTTGAACTGTTAATTTAATTGTATACTCAGATATATATTGAACAATATAAAAAGAACATTATTTACATATAACCCTTTATACTATAGTAAAATCAAAACATTGTAGCGCAGCTCGCAAAGGAGCACTTCTCTTTCAAATCTCACCACTTCTCCCTATCAGTTTCAAAAAGAGAATTCACTTCTCCCTATGATTCTGAAGTAGTGTGAGCCCTGTACCAGAAACGGAAACAAACAAAATCTGGAAATAGTCAATTTTTTTAAAATAAAAAATCAGGGCAAGCGTTGATGAAAATAGACTTATTAATTTTAAATGGCCTAAAGAAACTAAAAATTCTAATTTACCACTTTAATCAATTCCTGATTCCAATAATAATGAAGACAACCATTTATGAAGATCTTCAGCAACCTAACAAATATAGATGAGGAATAGTGTTTATTTTAACAGCCGATTCCAACGAGTGTGTAGCTAAAGGTAGAATCTTTGGTTAGCTTCCTTGCTAGCTCAACCATGAAATGATTATTACCTTAAAATTGGGAGGAGCAAAGCGCCATTGTATCATCCAATGAAAACATTCATATCAATGGCCTATTCAATATTTATAATATGTATATTTCTTACAAAGGTTTACCTAGACTACCTTGCAAATGAAATTTCAATTCTTAGTCTTTGATTGAATTAAAAAATCAATAAAATCAATAAATTAGAAGCGGAGTAACGTTTTTTTTTTTTTTAAATATTTACGCCGTGAATAGGCAGTTTAATTAATTAGTGTCTTTTGGTGTATTCCCCACGCATAAAACATTGTTATGCTTGGTGTCTTTTCTTCATATATATGCACAGTTTTTAGAACTAAAATCTTTTATATTCACACAGAAAAGAAAAATTATCATACTACTTAATATCATGCACGCCGTTGTGGACCTTTTATTTAGTTAAAAATACGAGGAAAAAAAAAAAAAAAAAAACAGCAAACAACTGCAGTTTGAAATTGAAAATATTGCAGAGTTTACAAACATCCACTTGGTCCGTAAACATTACCTTACGTATTAGTTTTAGATAAATAATGCAGCCATGAAGAACAATTTTTATATCTCTACTTCATTTAGAATTAATCAGACCTATATTGAATGATCAGGTCATATGTACTTTTGGACACTTTCCAATCTTTTTTACCTGTCCGGCTGTATTGTAAACATATGCGTATGTGTAAAAGTGAATACGGTCAGCACTTGTCAATCATATCCAACTACATTTTATTAACTTGATATTACAAATTCAACAGACAAGTAAAATATATTATTATTTATAATACGGTGACTTTTCACCATTTATCAAAATAAAATTGGCAAATCAAACACACCTACAACATGCTTGTGAATTAGCTTATAATTATCACTAAATTTTAAATTTAGATTGAAAACTTATTTTTAAACTGACTTGTAAAACTAGTTTAACAATGTTTATATTCTGTCACTTAATTCTGAGTGGGTTTCTGCTTAACTATTGACTCCACCCAAAGGCTGGATGTACCTTACCTAATGATTTCATGGTTGAGCTAGCAAGGAAGCTAACCAAAGATTCTACCTTTATCTACACACTCGTTGGAATCGGCTGTAATACTTATTCCATTTAAGTTACTGTTAGTTTAGATCACTGATGACAAAATGGCTACCGTAATTAGATATGTTTATACAAGCGTCATCGACTTGGATAGTACAATGTTATACAACCTAATCACTATATTAACATTATTTAATCACTTAGGATTATGTCACCAACACAATGTGCTTACCCTTAAATTGACTTACCTACAAATGTAATTAATGTCAACCATTTTTGTTTTCAATAACTAATAGTACATCCAGTTCATAAATCTTCATTACTATCCTTTTACTATTTCCACAGTATCTTTACCAACCCTAACTCAAATGATTTTTTCCTTAATGACTGATGCCGTTCTTTGTTTATTGTTTATTAGAGACAGGAAGCACTACATTCTAAATTTAACCTAGTTTGTTGTGACAAAGGAACCCACCCTTTAACATTGTTCTCACTGACTGACAGATCAAATTTCAATATAGTAAACAAATAGTTATGAAATGCCCTGCTGAACAATAATCTACAAAGTGGGGGTTGTTATTTGGTCGGTTACTGACCATTTGGGTGGATCAATGACTCATCTCACTGAATCAGCTGATTAATCATTTTTATGATTAGGGTTTAATCTACATTTATCATTCTCTGATTGTCAAACCCCATAACTTGATTTTGCTAGTGTTTCAATAAAGTAGCAGTAGATAAACTTTCATGATCTTTTGTTCTAAATTAAATTACGATCTAAAATGTATGACAATAGTCGGTATAAACATCCAGTGACACACTTGTCTCGACCAATCAAATGTCTCCAAAGAGATGAACTCTGCTCGGTCATGTCTAAAACTTGTTAATTTTAAAAATAAATTTCTGCAAGACAACAAAGAAAACTTAGAAAAAATCAAAGAAAATTGAAAATGAGCTTTTCTGTATTCCTCTCCACAATGTCACGTTAAGAAACAGTACGCGATCTAAGAATAACTTTATTTTTTCGCTAAATATCATTGTTTCTTCACAAAACAAAAACGCCATGTTTTGAAAACGCACAATGGACCCGGTGAAACTTACATTCCTCATGGGAAATCGACAACAGTGTTGACAGAAAACTTTTTAAAATTTGACAAAATAAGTCACAAAGTGTCGAAAAAGGCCTCTATCTAATTCATACTTACTTGTAATCTGGCTTTCTGAACTGTGTTTGATGGGTAGACATGTGCGCTTCAGTGTCCCGCCATGACAAATAAAGATTACTTGCCTCGATATGGAAATGAATATGAGATTGAATTAATTACGATCAATGCGCCCTCTACCAACACAACGAGCACCTTGCTGACGTGAAGTAACTTGACCAGTGATCACTTTGTTTCCTCGGGAGGACCTTTAATAGAATTTAGAGCGAAAATCGTTAACAAGTCCTTGCAAATTTTCAGTGATTTGTTGTATATAATCGTGATATCTATTCTTTCATGTAACAAAGTTAAATCTTGATTGATTGATATGTTTGCTGTAATATATTAGGTCGAGCAACAAATATTAAAATATTGATAACTCATGAAGAAAACACAGAGGCTTTATATAGAACTATTTGGTTTCTTTGGATGATCCATGCACATGAATCTCAAGTGAAATCCAGGCTGACTATGACTTCTTGTGGCCAAAAATGTTTGACAGTGCTTGTAAACTGGGACCAATCAGGGACGGTCTATACTATATATAGACTGTCCTATATAAAATGTACTAATTATAAAAGTCCCAGATTGAAATTATACCACACGGCGCTGTCTCTTGGCTGCATTATATTCCTGCTTTTCCTACATCAGTGCTTGCGACTTACTTAAAATAATCAAAGTATTTGATTTTGATTTGTTTTCCTGCTTATGATTGACTCAGTCCATTTGGTTTGCAATATATGCTTATACCGGGCTGGATACGATTCGATATATCATAACGAACTGTTCTAGCAAATCTGACAAGTTTTTAGTCCCCTACCGACGAAGTCGAAGGGGACTTTAGGTTTGCACTCTGTCCGTCTGTCTGTCTGTCTGTCCGTCTGTCCATCCGTCAGTCCGGCAAATCAGTTTTCCAGACTTTTTTTTCTTCGTGCTTGAAGATATTGATTTGATATTTGGTGTATTGTTTTATCATGACAAGTTACAGGTCAAGTTCGTTTTTTACGATTTTAGCTTTTCTCCTTGTTCAGTTAAAGCCCTTTCCCTAGAATTAAATTTTTGATGAAATACTTATTAATTACTAGATTTCTGGAAATAATTCATTTTTAACTTTCCCTAGAACTAAATTTTTGATGAAATAATAAGATGTATTAAGATAAATGACATTTTGGATTTTTTTCCTTTTCTTTAGTGAATTGTTTGAAGAATTTAGTGGTAGGTTTGTTTGTTATTTTATGTAGTTTACACCATGACAAGTTATAGATCAAGTTAGAATTTCGTTCCATTACAATGAATTTTTAACCGGTAGGGGACTATGTATTGCCATGCAATACTCACAGAATGCTTGTTTTAACTGAATTTTGGAGAACCATAGAAAACGTATTGGTTTTTTTTAAACAAAACGCCGTGACAGTCCGAGTTTTTAAACGGTAATTTTTTTTTTGTGTGCTTTGAATTTCCGGAAAGTTAATAACATGAAATGTTGTAAACAAGAACACCAGAAACGACACAACCCGAGACCTGTTGTGTATGACCAACCCATCATTTGTCAATAGAGTCGAAACATTACCACCAATTGGATCGAGCGAGCGATCATGACATTGTTTACAGTGAAATAAACTTAGCCCTGTCGCAAAATAAACAACAGGCTCGTAAAGTATTAAACTATAAAAAGGCAAATTGGGACCAAATAGAAAAAGACCTGGACCAAATAGAAAAAGACCTCACTGAAACCTACAAACAGCTAACAGATCAAAATGAAATGATTCTCGACGAAATTTGGAACGCTTTCAAAACCAACATCCAAAAATCTATTGCTAAGCATATTCCAACAAAAAGTATTGGTAACAAATCAAAACTACCTTTGGTAAATAACCAACTAAAAAAGCTCATCAACAAGAAAAACAAACTATATAAAAAGAAAAAGGAAAATCCCAAGTATAAAAACAATACCAAGAAATTAAAACCAAGCTCCAGAAAGAAATGAGAAACTCGTACTGGCAATATATGTTATGTTCGGTGTGATCCAAGGCTCCGTGTTGAAGGCCGTACATTGACCTATACTAGTAATGGTTTACTTTTATAAATTGTTATTTGGATGGAGAGTTGACATTGACACTCACACCACATCTTCCTATATCTATATACATGTGTATAATGTAATTTTATTCTTTTATTCACAATATATATATTGTTGATGGCTCTGATTCTGACCAATGCTAATATACTAAATATATATTTACATGTACACTGTGATGTTTATTGTTGCAATTACCAAATATGTCAATCAATTGTATCAGATTTTATGCCCTTTATGGGCCCTGTAATTTGGGAAATAAAAAATATTCTATTCTATATAGAAATATAATATTCTATAGAAAGTATGATTTTTGATATTGAAATAAAGGAGCCAGATCAACCATGCTTCAAAAATACACCTTAAAACTATATTCTTACATTAAAAGCCAGAAAAATGAAAACACCGGCATAGCTTCTCTGCGAAGTGAAGGTACAGTGCACTCAAGTCCATCTGAAAAAGCAAACATACTTACCTTTACTAAATTCTTCCATAGAAACAAAGATTTAGTTTGCAAGTTTGCAAACTTATTTCAGACGGAATAGCACATCGTACATTTTACGGTGATGTTGTTTACCGAGCCCGGAAATTTATATACGATCCGGGTACTTATCAATCCTTTAAATGAACTATTCTAAAAGTTTACCAATTCAATACTGTAATTAGATCTTTGAATATTGTTTTTAATGGTATAAATATTGGTTTTGTTATTAGTAAATTAAAATCATACTAAATAGTTTTGTTATACACATATGCACTTTAACAGTACTACAATCTGTTGGTACCTTCATTTTGGCATTGCACAAGGTCATGTTTTTCTCTGACTGCATGTTAATGACGTTTTTACACTAAATCCATTCATGTTGGATGTGTACTGATTGATGTTTTAGTCTTAAAAACATGATATTTTTTTATTTGTTATTATTGGCTTTGAACTAGCTGTCAGTAACTGCGAGTACTCTCAGATCTGTACTTAGTGTCTTTTTGTTGTTAGGGATGAGGGATAGATAAATACCCTGCCACGTCCGGTCCGTGTTTATGTTTGATGTTTTTCTGCTTTGTATTGATCTGATGAGTTAAGCCTATTTCAACTTATTTTTATAGTTTGTTCTTTTGTTGTGATGTTACACCACTATCCCAGGTTAGGGGAGGGTTGAGCACTCACAAACATGTTTAACCCCGCCACATTCTTTATGTGCCTGTCCCACATCAGGAGCCTGTAGTTCAGTGGTTGTCGTTGGTTCATGTCTGTCATATTTGTTTTTCGTAAATTGTTTTGTTATAAATTAGGCAGTTAGTTTTCTCATTTGAATTGTTTCATATTTTTCATGTCGGGGCCTTTTATAGCCGACTATATGGTATGGGGTTTTCTCATTGTTGAAGGCCGTACGGTTGCCTATAATTGCTTACATCCACTTTATTTGAACTTTGGTGGATAGTTGTCTCATTGGCAATCATACCTCATCTCCTTATTTATATATTACTGGCAAACAATTTCAGTCTGCTTTCACATCTGAAGCAAACACTAACATCCCAGATAAAGGTCCTATTATACATCCCAAAATGGAACCCATTACAATATCTAGGGATGGTGTTTACAAACTAATCAAAACATAAACCATAATAAAGCTACTGGTCCTGACACCATCGCAGGCAGAGTACAAAACAAAACATTGAAATATTTACAGACATCCTCACTTTAATATTTACTAGATCATTACAAACAGGCAAAGTACCATCTGACTGGAACCATTGAAACATCACACCTGTATTCAAAAAGGGGATAAACACAACCCAGGCAACTACAGACCTATATCCTCCATATGCATATATAGCTTGCAAATTACTCGAACATATTTTTGCAAGCAGCGTGATGCAACATCTAGAAACCAATAACACACTATATTAATCACAACATGGATTTAAGGCAAAACGATCATGTGCGTCCCAAGTTATCTCTCTGATATATGAATTATCACTAAACAATGACAAGAACATACAAAGAGATCTTATAGTCACAAATTTTGCTAAAGCTTTCGACAAGGTACCACACAAAAGATTACTTTACAAAATGAAATACTTTGACATATCAGAACAAATCATCAACTGGATTGAATCCTTTCTTTCAAACAGAACATAAACAGTACTTTTAGAAAACATGTCATCTTTAAAAATACCGATTTTTCAGTCACTTCAGGTGTCCCACGGGGTATAGTGCTAGGACCCATACTATTCCTAATTTACATAAAAGACCTTCCAGAATACATCCAACATAGCAAAATAAGACTCTTCGCAGATAATAGTATAATCTACCGACAAATTTAATCTCAAAACGACTGCCTCAAGCTTCAAGAAGATCTAGAAGCTGCAATACAATGGGAACAAGACTGGCTTATGTCTTTCCACCTAGACAAGTGTAACATCATGAACATAACAACAAAGAGAAATCCTATCCACTTTTATAACAACATGTATGGACACATTTTAGAATCAGTAAAACATGCAAAATACTTTAATAGGTATCACAATTTCTGTAGACCTAAAATGGAACACCCACATCCAGCAAACCGCTGCTAAAGCAAATAAATCCTTATGTTTCATCAGAAGAAATCTCAAAGTCCAATCACGAAACGAAAGAAAGAGCATCCCAAACACTTATAAGACCCAAATTAGAATACTGTTGTACTGTATGGGATCCATTTACAAATGAAAATATACGATCACTAGAAAAAGTACAGAGACGGGCGACAAGGTATGCGTGCTATTTCATCGCAAAATTTATTACAGCAGTGTCAGTCTACTACAAGATCCACCCATAAAGACTCCTACAAACAAATTCAATGTAATAAAGACAGCTACAAATTTTCTTTCTTTTGTTAAACCATTAAAGACTGGAACAAATTATCCTCTGACATTACTAAAACCATTACTACAGAAACCTTCAAAGGTGTACTCACTCACGATGTGCTCCTTGATACTTATCCACACCTGAAATAAACAGGCAATCATGTTTTTACTACGGAAACCCATAGGGGACCTAAAAAAATAATAATATATCGTTATCTCAATATATATATCGTTATTTCGATATAATTAAATCGTTATCTCGATATATTTAAATCGTTATCTCGATATAGTTATATCGTTGTTGCGATATATTTATATCGTTATCTCGATATGTTTATTTCGTTATATCGATACAATTAAATCGTTATCTCGATATAATTATATAAGCTAGGGTTTTGTCACTTAGAGTTAGATTTAAATACTATTAAATTCTACGTACATATGTAAATAAAATTAAACAAAGAATGCATGAGACTTAGGTATTGCTTTTCCGACGGCGTCAGCGGCAGCGTTCACAATTTTCACGTTTATGATTTAGCTCAAGTTACACATAAACCACTGATGCTAGATCATAATATTTTGTATGTTGTTGCATTAGTATCCGGTAGTATATTTCTGATCCATGATGATTTTACGCCTATGACCCCGCAGTCACGGTCCATTGACTTCGGCGTTTTCAATGCAAATTCAATGCTCAAGTGTGTGATATTTATAGATTAATATATGGGTAAATCCATATCGGCCCGGTTATCATCCTGATACCCCATATCGGCTGAGAAGCTGTCGAGATCGAAGGCGCAAAAATTTTGGGTATATAATTCACAAAATATGAAGATTTGGCAAAAATTCATATTTTTTCAAAGTAAAAGGGCCATTACACCCCTCTCAATCCGCCACTGAATGCGCCTCACGGACAATTTGCAACAGGCGAGACATATCTCTTTGTTTACAGTCATAATTATGGTCATATTGGTTACACCTAGGCCCAGCACCTATAGGGTTCAATTGTAATCAAAGGGGTCCGATAGGTTTAGAGCCGAGTTGATCCATCTAAATTTATGTCCGTTTCGTTCCCTATTAGTGCATGCCCCATTTGCAGCACAAGAAATATAAATATATCGAGATAACGATTTTATTATATCGATACAGCGATATAATTACATCGCATAACGAAATATATATATATATATCGTATATATCGATATAATAAAATCGTTATCTCGATATATATATATATATATATATATATATATATATATATCGATAAAACGATATAAACGATATTAATATTGAGATAACGATTTAAATATATCGAGATAACGATTTAATTATATCGAGATAACGATTTAATTATATCGAAATAACGATATATATATATTGAGATAACGATATAATATTATTTTTAAGGTCCCGTATGGGCTTCCGTATTTTACCTTAAACTAAAAAAAAATGTAATATTAAAAATGAAATAAAAATATGTATAAACAAAAAAACAAAGAAAAATTGTAGAAATTGAAAATACGAAAATATATGACCAAACAAAAGTAATAAAACATCAAACTACAAATTTTGTTTTGATAAAATTTAATAAATTATAAATTTGGAAACATTTACCAGTCATGCGCCGGAAAGTAAACATCAGTATGTTGATGGTTTTCTGTAACTAAAGAAGAGAAGAAATGAAAATTCGAGTTCTATTTTGATACACAATATGAAGTCTTTTTCTAACTGATTACCGACTTGTTTTCATTTCTTTTCTTTCATTTTATAGCAAACGAAACAACTCCTTTAGGAGCTCCTAAGTTTATTTGGCCTTTTCACTGTTTTGATTCGAGTGTCACTGATAATATTCTGTATTTAAAGAGGGTAAGGGACGACCATTTGATATTCTGGGGGAGGGGG
Source organism: Mytilus coruscus (assembly GCA_017311375.1). Classification (NCBI taxonomy): domain Eukaryota; kingdom Metazoa; phylum Mollusca; class Bivalvia; order Mytilida; family Mytilidae; genus Mytilus; species Mytilus coruscus. The sequence goes on along the minus strand of CM029597.1, from coordinate 442,703 downwards.
GGGGCAGGAGGATTTTGAAAATAAATAACTCAGCCTTGATAATCACAAAAATAAATGGTTTGTTCTGTGGTAGTTTGAAAATAAATTACCTGACTTGCAATGTATTGAAAATAAATAACTCAGCAGGTCTAATCGAAAGTATGAGATGGCACCAGATTCTTCATAAATTCATTTTTTTCAAAAAAAAAAAAAAAATCGGGAAACACTTGCCATATATAGATATAAGAAGATGTGGTATGAGTGCCAATGAGACAATGTGACAATGAGACAATGAGACAACTCTCCATCCAAGTCAAAATTTATAAATGTAAACCATATTCATATACATGTATATCTTTTTAAATAATAAAAGTATAAATATTATTTAACTATACTTGAAATGTCAGAAAATTGGTTTCATTTTAACTTGAGGTTAATTGTCTCAGGAACACTTAATTACCTCACTTTTATTAAATCAGGGCTGTAACTACATTGAGACAAATGCCTCATGTAGGAAATTTCAAAACCAAATGCTTGTCTCCATATTAAATTGTGTTTACCGTTAGTGCCTAATGCAAGAAGCAAGTTCTGTTCTCCCTCAGACGTAGCCCCTGATTTTTCGGGATCAATGTTTCTTATTTATTTGTCTTTTGTTCATTGATTGCCCTTCTGTATTCTGTTAGTGTTGCATTCATTTTGTAATTTAGTAATTTTATTATTAACTTGATCATGAGTTTAAAAAAACACAGCAGCCACAGACTTAACTATGTGAATTACATTTTTGCTTTATCATGCATATTTGTCTTTTGATGTTGTCCCTAGAAACTTAAGTCTTACACTGAATCTATAACATGATTTTGCTTTGAGACCAAAATATTGTCAAAAAATTATTAAAACAGAACTTGCATTTTCAGTTTAAGAAAGGGTCTGGGGAACACCCAGAAAGCATGATTTTGCATCATTTGTTCTATAGCTTCTTGGGCCTTCAGCGGTTCAAAACCCTTCAAAAATTTTGCTCGCTCCGCTCGGCGAAACATGTTTGCCAATACTTTTAAAAGAGCCTTAGTTACAACCAAACTTTAATACTGTGTATGTATGCAATACATGTATATGCATTGGGAATATAGAAGATTCATTTCTGCAGAGGATAATAATTAATTCTGATTAAATGGTACATAATGACTTGACTATACATGTATTATTTATAATAAACAAATAATTCAAAATTGTATGTTTTCGAATATTATAAATATAGTTGTGAAAATAAATAATCAGTCCTGTGCTTTAATGAAAATGAAAATCTTGCTTCAATAGTGCAGAAAATAGATAATCTGTCCTCTTAGTTTACAAAAATAAATAACCGATCCAAAACAAATCCTCCTGCAAACCCCCTAGAATATCAAATGGTCGTCCCCTAACTCAATTACTTTTCACTTATCTTAATTGGGGCCCTCATAAGTAAGTACAAAATTATATAGTACATACAAACATGGAAGTAACATTTAAAATATTACTTCCATGATACAAATAAACAATAAAAACATATACGCAGTATATAAACATACTTATGTTCATACTGTTCATGTTGATTTTAAAAAAATCTATCTCTGTGTGGCTTGACGGAGACATTTGAAGCATTTAGATTTAAATAAAAAATAAAGAGGTTGATTTTTTTATGTTCGTTGGTAAGCTATTCCATAGAATTGCAGAACTGTATCAAAAGAGTTTTTCATTATATTCGTGTTTGGCCAAATAACTACCAAATTGTTTTTTTGAGACGGATCTTCCATTTCTTTAATAAATTTCAGAGTTCTGAACACTCAACTTTTTCTGGAGTTTTATCGTATAAGATTTTATATACTAGAATTAGATTATGATATGAAATTCTGTCTCGGAAACCCAGCTAATTTAATCTGTCAAAAAGTTCTCTTGATGATGTAAAGACTGAAGGGGCATCTAAAATTATCCTCGCTATTCTTTTTGGAGTTTTATTAATCTCTGCATGGAGATATTCTTCATTACAGTTACCCCATACTGTGCAACAGTAGTCAAATATTGGTAGAATATAAGAATTATGAAATAAAATTATACTTCGTGGTAAGTGTGATGAGTCTTTTGTAGGCGAAACGAGACGCGTACAAAAATACTGGTATCTTCGATGATTTTCCCTAAGATGAACAAGCGGTATCCCTGCCTATACAAACAATTCCCTAAGATGAACAAGCGGTATCCCTGCCTATATAAACAATTCCCTAAGATGAACAAGCGGTATCCCTGCCTATACAAACAATTCCCTAAGATGAACAAGCGGTATCCCTGCCTATACAAACAATTCCCTAAGACGAACAAGCTGTATCCCTGCCTATACAAACAATTCCTAAGATGAACAAGCGGTATCCCTGCCTATACAAACAATTCCCTAAGATGAACAAGCGGTATCCCTGCCTATACAAACAATTCCCTAAGATGAACAAGCGGTATCCCTGCCTATATAAACAATTCCCTAAGATGAACAAGCGGTATCCCTGCCTATATAAACAATTCCCTAAGATGAACAAGCGGTATCCCTGCCTATATAAACAATTCCCTAAGATGAACAAGCGGTATCCCTGCCTATACAAACATTATGGAAAAAAGTATTAGCAGACTGCAAGGTAAATTCAAAAAGGGTGAAGTCCATAAAACTTGACAAAATCAAACGTTAGACTTGTCAAACAACAGAACGAATGGAAAACATCCTGGCCTGTACCAAGTCAGGAATATGACAGTCACTCGTTCCGTTGATTAAACGTTAGACTTGTCAAACAACAGAACGAAAACATCCTGGCCTGTACCAAGTCAGGAATATGACAGTCACTCGTTCTGTTAATTAAACGTTAGACTTGTCAAACAACAGAACGAAAACATCCTGGCCTGTACCAAGTCAGGAATATGACAGTCACTCGTTCCGTTGATTAAACGTTAGACTTGTCAAACAACAGAACGAAAACATCCTGGCCTGTACCAAGTCAGGAATATGACAGTCACTCGTTCTGTTAATCAAACGTTAGACTTGTCAAACAACAGAACGAAAACATCCTGGCCTGTACCAAGTCAGGAATATGACAGTCACTCGTTCTGTTAATCAAACGTTAGACTTGTCAAACAACAGAACGAAAACATCCTGGCCTGTACCAAGTCAGCAATATGACAGTCACTCGTTCCGTTGATTAAACGTTAGACTTGTCAAACAACAGAACGAAAACATCATGGCCTGTACCAAGTCAGCAATATGACAGTCACTCGTTCCGTTGATTAAACGTTAGACTTGTCAAACAACAGAACGAAAACATCCTGGCCTGTACCAAGTCAGCAATATGACAGTCACTCGTTCCGTTGATTAAACGTTAGACTTGTCAAACAACAGAACGAATGGAAAACATCCTGGCCTGTACCAAGTCAGCAATATGACAGTCACTCGTTCCGTTAATTAATAACGTTTGATTTTATCTGGGTTAATGCGACAATAACTGGGGTACAACAGCCATAACTGTGTAAACAGACATCACAGACATACAACACAACTGACTAAAAAATTAAAACAAACATACAAATAGATATGAAAAAGACGCCAACAGAAAGGTTTATGCAGTTGAGATGTATAGTCCATACGCGAGTACAGTTTGTAAATTACTGCTAAGGCGAGGAAAATTTAAAATTTCAAAATTGAAATAGTCTGATACTGAGATGACCGCTGTTATAGTCAAATTTGAGGTATATGTCTAGAAATGAGGTGAAGGAAGCTGTATCTGTGGTTTTATACGACCGCAAAATTTTTGCGGTCGTATATTGGTATGACGTTGGCGTCGTCGTCGTCGTCGTCGTCCGAAGACGCATTGGTTTTCGCACTCTAACTTTAGTTTAAGTGAATGGATCTCTATGAAATTTTACCATAAGGTTCAATATCACAAAAGGAAGGTTGGGATTGATTTTGGGGTTATGGTACCAACAGTTAAATAAAAGGGCCAAAAATAAGCATTTTGTAACTTCCAGACATAACTTGTGTGTTAGTGTATGGATCTCTCTGACATTGTACCACAAGGTTCCATATCACAAAGGAATGCTGGGATTGATTTTTGGGGTAATTGCCTCAAAATTTTAGGAATTAGGGGCCAAAAAGGGGTAAAAACAAGCATTTTCTAGTTTCATGACAATAACTTGTGTGTAAGTGTATGGATCTTTCTGAAATTGTACTACAAGGTTCCATAACACAAAGGGAAAGCTGGAATTGAGTTTGGGGTAATTGCCTGAAACGTTTAGGAATTAGGGGCCAAAATAAGCATTTTCTAGTTTCCAGACAATAACTTGTGTTCAAGTGTATGGATCTCTCTGAAATTGTACTGTAAGGTACCATACCTCAAAGGAGAGGCTGGGATTGAGTTTGGGGTGATGAATCATAAGGGGTTCAAAAATTTGGGGGATTTTTTTTTCCTTTTTTCCTTTTTTTCTTTAAAATTTTCCATTTTAAGTTGGTTATTTCTGATTTATATTTAAAAGCAAATAATAATGATATGGCAGGAGATACACACCAAACAGGATGTGTAAATTATTATATAATAAGTTTTGTGCAATAGCAAGAAATTTTCAATTGCACAGTATTGCACAATAGCAAGAAATCTTCAATTGCACAGTTAATTGACTAGGATTGTCAGTTTTCCTATCGAAGGTCGGTGGTTTCTCCGGGCACCCGGCTTCCTCCACCAATAAAACTGGCCGCCACGAAATAGCCCAAAAGCGGTGCTTAAAAGTGGCGTTAAAACACAAAAATCAAAAATCAAAATCAATTGCACAGTATTGCGCAATAGCAAGAAATATCCAATAGCACAATGTTGCGCAATAGCAAGAAATTGTCAATTGTACAGTATTGCGCAATAGCAAGACATATTCAATTGCTTATTTCTTGACCAATTTCAATGGGGTTTTATTCTTGAAATCTTGGGGTTCTTTAATATGCTGAATCTAACTGTGTATTAAGTTTTTGGATTTTGGGCCCGGTTTTAAATTGGTCCACATTGAGGTCCAAAGGGTCCAAAATTAAACTTTGTTTGATTTCATCAAAATTGAATTATTAGGGTTCTTTGATATGCCGAATCTAACCGTGTATTTAGATTCTTAATTTTGGTCCCATTTTCAAATTGGTCTACATTAAGGTCCAAAGGGTCCAAAATTAAACTTAGTTTGATTTTAACAAAATTTGAATTCTTAGGGTTCTTTGATATGCTCAATCTAAACATGTATTTAGATTTTGATTATGGGCCCAGTTTTCAAGTTGGTCCAAATCAGGGTCCAAAATTAAACTTTGTTTGATTTCAACAAAATTGAATATATGGGGTTCTTTGATATGCTGAATCTAACCATGTATTTAGATTGTTGATTTTGGGCCCCGTTATCAACTTTGTCCACATTGAGGTCAAAAGGGTCCAAAATTAAACTGTTTGATTTCATCAAAATTGAATTATTGGATTCTTTGATATGCTGAATCTAACCGTGTATTTAGATTCTTAATTTTGGTCCTGTTTTCAAATTGGTCTACATTAAGGTCCAAAGGGTCCAAAATTAAACTTAGTTTGATTTTAACAAAATTGAATTTTTAGGGTTCTTTGATATGCTGAATCTAAACATGTATTTAGATTTTGATTATGGGCCCAGTTTTCAAGTTGGTCCAAATCGGGGTCCAAAATTATCCTTTGTTTGATTTCAACAAAATTGAATATATGGGGTTCTTTGATATGCTGAATCTAACCATGTATTTAGATTTTTGATTTTGGGCCCCGTTATCAACTTTGTCCACATTGAGGTCAAAAGGGTCCGAAATTAAAGTTTGTTTGATTTCATCAAAATTAAATTAATGGGGTTCTTTGATATGCCGAATCTAACCGTGTATTTAGATTCTTAATTTTTGTTCCCGTTTTCAAATTGGTCTACATTAAGGTCCAAAGGGTCCAAAATTAAACTTAGTTTGATTTTAACAAAATTGAATTCTAGGGTTCTTTGATATGCTGAATCTAAACATGTATTTAGATTTTTGATTATGGGCCCAGTTTTCAAGTTGGTCCAAATCGGGGTCCAAAATTAAACTTTGTTTGATTTCAACAAAATTGAATATATGGGGTTCTTTGATATGCTGAATCTAACCATGTATTTAGATTTTTGATTTTGGGCCCCATTATCAACTTTGTCCACATTGAGGTCAAAAGGGTCCAAAATTAAAGTTTGTTTGATTTCATCAAAATTGAATTATTGGGGTTCTTTGATATGCCGAATCTAACCGTGTATTTAGATTCTTAATTTTTGGTCCCGTTTTCAAATTGGTCTACATTAAGGTCCAAAGGGTCCAAAATTAAACTTAGTTTGATTTTAACAAAATTGAATTCTTAGGGTTCTTTGATATGCTGAATCTAAACATGTATTTAGATTTTGATTATGGGCCCAGTTTTCAAGTTGGTCCAAATCGGGGTCCAAAATTAAACTTTGTTTGATTTCAACAAAAATTGAATATATGGGGTTCTTTGATATGCTGAATCTAACCATGTATTTAGATTTTTGATTTTGGGCCTCGTTATCAACTTTGTCCACATTGAGGTCAAAGGGTCCAAAATTAAACTTTGTTTAATTTCATCAAAATTGAACTCTTGGGGTTCTTTGATATGCTGAATCTAACCATGTATTTAAATTTTGGATATTGGACCATAATAGGTGAATGTCCAATTTAAAATTTTAAGTTCTTAGACCACATTCATTCTGTGTCAGAAACCCATGCTGTGTCAAATATTTAATCACAATCCAAATTCAGAGCTGTATCAAGCTTGAATGTTGTGTCCATACTTGCCCCAACTATTCAGGGTTCGACCTCTGCGGTCGTATCAAGCTGCGCCCTGCGGAGCATTTTATTCAATCTCTAATTTAGGAGGATATATTAATGGGACCCAATCAGAAAAGTTTGGATTGTTAATGGAAAGAACATCATCAATATACCTGTATGTGAAATTAAATGATCTAGCTTCTTTGATCTTCTTGTTTTTACAAGTGTTTGAAGGAACTCCGACTCATATGAAAATAAGAAAAGGCCGGCCACGGGAGGCGCACAGTTGGCTCAATTTCCAATAGAAATGCCGACAACCTGCTACAAAATTCTACCTCCAAATTCAATGACATTGATCATGTTGATATATATGTTATACATGTTATAAAAATACAAGGATTCGAGAACAGACCATTGAGGAACTTCAGCTAAAATATTTCATAGTTTTTTTAACAACTATTTGACTTTCTGTCACTCAAGTATAGCTTTAAACGGTTTCAATACATTACTATTTATACCATAGGTCTTCATTTTATGTAATAACCCATCATGCCAAACTTTATCAAAGGCTTTGGAAAAATCGCAAAAACTAAACTATAATTCTCCTTTTTACAACGAGTTCAAAACGCCATCGTATATTTCTATAATAGTATGTGAACCGTTGAACATTTAGATATAGAAAACCAATTGAAACTCATATATTAATTCATTTGGAAGTGGTACAAAAATCATATTTATATATAACATGATTTAACATATGCAACTAATGAGTTATATTGTATAATTGGAAGGAAATAATTTTGAATAACGCTATTAAATTCCAGCTTGACAGATGATTGTTCGACTGTAGTGATGTATTAGATATATCATATTTAATTCAATTGCAATTTTTAGGGACAAATTTTGACATTTTATAACTTATAATTTATAATATGTATAATACAAACAATTTCATTTTTACTAATTGCTATATCATTTAATAGATTTTTTTATTAAAAATTAGGAAAATGAGCATTAGCCTTTTCAAGCAATAAAATGAGACAGAAAAACTAATCAAGGAGGTCAAATTTCTCGCCACTTCAGGCAAAACCCTCTAAGCTGTTACCCTTAGATATATTTTAAAGAGGGGGTATAATAGAAATAGTCATATTTAAACCTCCCCCTTTTTCTTCATGTGCCTGTCCCAATTCCGATGCAAGTAATTCAGTGGTTGTCGTTAAATGTCGTCTGGCTTTTTGGTGGAAGAAGACTTCAAGTCTTCTGAAGGCCTATGGTGCCGACTTTAAAATCATTGAACCACCTCCGTATGCCGCATCCGTTTCTGTGTATTACAATTTCATAACAACTTCCGATTCTTGACACCGATTTTTACACATGATTAAGCATCTGAATCATTTAATTTGTAAATTAGGATTGAAAAACAATCACTATCGTTAATATTTACCCTTTTATTTATGTTATTTATTAGATTTCATCTCATCTACATGAACGTTATTTGTTTACTTGTAACCGGATGTTTTTAATGTAGATATTTGTAGTACCCATGCGTGAATTTGGTATCGGGACAACTCGCCCTGTTTACATGTTCGCCCTTGGTCTGTTCGTCCTGAGTTCTTTCGCCCGTATAGTACGTTCACCCTGTGTTCATTCCCTTCACTCTTATCTTACACAACGTTTTATAATACGTCCTTGCATTTATTAAAAAATATTGATTTTAAGGGTATCGTTAAAAAAGCTCTAAAACACGATTTAGTGAAAATCATCTGTTCCTTATTTTGTTCCCAAGGTAAGACAATAGTGTTCAGCCAATCAAATTCTGTGTTTCTCATGATCAAATTAATAAGCCAATCAAAAACGTTTCCTCTGAAGATTATTCTAACATGCTAGATTTTGAACTTGTGTTGTTTTCATCTAGTACTTTAAAAATACTTTTAAATAATACAAGTGAAAACAACTCCGTTTCTACTTGGTGTTCCTAATTGGAAGGAAATACGAAGAAGAAGAAGAAGAAGAAGAAGTTGTAAAATCGTGAACATGGCATGTGAATTTTCATCTGCAAGGAGGTTCTTACACAGCTTAAGGATAAAAGCATGACTGATTGACCAAATTCAATGATGCAGTACTACCATAAAGATAATAAATAGTTTTTTTTTCACTAATTTATTGACATTATACTTTTTGTAACATATGTTATTTTTGTATTCAATTAAATCATTTAAAGCACAATGTACTATTCTTTTTTCACAAAGACAAACAAACAGGTTGGGACCCCCCACCCCCCACCCCACCCATTATGAGTGGTGTCCCTTAAATGAGGGACTGTCCCTAAAAAGGGTCATTTACTGTTGACAAAAAGAAGGAAAATTTTAAAGATTTTTAACTCAAAAGTGGGAAAATTCATTATATTTGGAACAACTTTTCTAAATGAGGGTCAAATTAATAAAGAAGATATAAGTTTAGAAACATCACAAAATTCTTTTGACATGTTTTGACACTTTAATACTTGATAGATGCATAGTTCTTGGGGAAAAGTTTCATCAAATAATATGAATATAGAGGTGCTCATTTTTACAGTGGGTTGTAATGTTCTTCTAATGAGGGTGACACATCTTTGCATAATTCAAAATTGGAAATTTCAACAAGCATCTAATATTCTTACACAAGAAAATAAACCCTGGTCTGCTAGCTACATGTTCATCTTTTCTACTGATTTAAAACTTAAATCATGCAAACAGACTTAAGAAAAGGCATGTAAGCTCATCATACAAATATGACACTTTTTCAAGACAATCCAGATCGTGCAAAATACTTCGCTAAAAATTGTAACCTTTAAAATTGTTGTCGCACACTAAAACCCCATGGGAAATTTCAAAAGTTGGCAGGTATGTAACAAGTCTTACTATTTTTATGCCCCATTTATGGGCATTATGTTTACTGGTCTGTCCGTCCGTCCTGCTTCAGGTTAAAGTTTATGGTCGTGGTAGTTTTAATGAAGTTGAAATCCAATCAATTTGAAACTTAGTACATGTGTTCCTTATGATATGATCTTTCTAATTTTACTGCCAAATTAAAGATTTTACCTAATTTTCACGGTCCACTGAACATAGAAAATGATTGTATAGATTGGAAATCCATGTACTTATGACACATTCTTGTTTGAAGAAAAAAATACATCATAGCGATAATGGAACAAAGCAGGCTGGGTTAGTGGGGCTGCTTTATGGTAATTCAAGTTACCTTTAATTTATTCACCTTCTTCCACCTCAGAGCTATCAGCTCTTTGATTTTCTTATTTGGGCTAATAACAGGGGCTCCACAGTTCCTTAGTAGCCCGGTGCCCACGTACTTCGAGTCCGGACACCTACCAACGGAGCTGGGAGCCCTATGATTTAAGCCGGGAGCCCAATTAGTGTAACCTACAGCCCTATCGGTGGAGTGTGGAGCCCCAAAACATTGCTCAACAGAGCCCAACGATAAAATTAGGATGAAACCCGGTTTTAGTATAAATTAGTCTGTTAAACTTGGTTTTCTCGTTTGAAATGTTTCACATTGTGTCATGCGGTCCTTTTCGTTCAACAGCATAGCGTAGCAAATATCGATATCTATCAAATAGTATACTGCTTCCGTCTGTGAAGAAACTTCTTTACAAATAAAAAAGCCCACACCCTACTCTTTGATGTTTTCGATAACCGTTAGCGTCAAATTGGTTAAAATTTTACCGTGATTCGTCAAAATATCCTTATCGTGATTTGTCAGAGGTCTCAAATAATTATCGTTACCGTTATTTTTGGAAAAATTTTAACGCGATGCGTCAAAAACAGTTGATTTTTTTATCGTCTTTAAGAAAGTGTACATTTTATCGTCATGCACCAAAAATTACCGTTAACGTCATTTGGCAAGTTTTTTTTACCGTTATCCATCATGAAGGTACCCCCATTACGACCCTCCTACATGTATATGCTGTTATTCGAGAACTGCTACACCATACTGTTGAAAGACCCTGTAATTCAGGGGTTGTCTTTGGTTCATGTCTGTCATATGTGTTTATCGTAAGTTGTTTCGATATAAATCAGACCGTTAGTTTTCTCGTTTGATTTGTTTCACAATTTTCACGTCGGGGCCTTTTATAGCTGACTATACGGTATGGGCTTTCTCATTGTTGAAGGCCGTATATATGGTTTCGGATAGTTCTCTCATTGGCAATCAGACCACATCTCCTTATTTTTATATACGTCGAGGCTAAGTCGTAAGCGGCTTTCTTTAATGTTTATCGATAACTGCTACACGATGGTATCGATGTGGTGATGTAAGCAATACTCTTTGAAGTTTATCGAAAAATGTTAAAAGGATCATATCATGGCCACATAAGTAGCACTTTTTAATGTTTATTTACGCCGATGAAGAAAAATATAATTATCGTGTCATGGATTTCGTTACCAGAAATAACTTAAAACTTTAAATACATCCTTTTTATAGGTACAAATATTTGGTTTGGAACTTTGGCTGTACCTGTAAAAGATTTATTATGGGACATCCTAATTTGTACAGTGATGTTGTTTACCAAGCCCTTAAATTTAAAGACGATCCAGGTAAACTTATCGATCCTTTAATTAAACTTATTTTAAAAGATTACCAATTCAATACTGTAATAAGTTCTTTAAACATTGTTTTTATTGGTCTACATATTATTTTTGTTATTGGTAAACTAAAACCAAACTAAATATCAACGTTATACACATAATAAGTACATCCACGGTTCTAAAATCTGTGGATACCTATATTTTGGCATTGCACATTGTCATGTTTTTCACTGACTGCTTATGACGTCTTTACACTAAATCCATAGGATGTTGGATGTCACAGTTACTGATTGATATATACGTCTCAGACAAATGATTTTTTTATAAGTTGTTATTGGTTTTGAACTAGCTTTCAGTTAACTGCGATTACTCTCAGATCTGTATATTGGTTTTGAACTAGCTTTCAGTTAACTGCGATTACTCTTAGATCTGTATATTGGTTTTGAACTAGCTTTCAGTTAACTGTGATTACTCTCAGATCTGTATATTGGTTTTGAACTAGCTTTCAGTTAACTGCGATTACTCTCAGATCTGTATATTGGTTTTGAACTAGCTTTCAGTTAACTGCGATTACTCTCAGATCTGTACTTTATGTCTTTTGTGTTTGTGTTGGGTTTTTATGTGCTTTTTATTGATCTGATGTGTTAAGCCCATTTCAACTGATTTTTATAGTTTGTTCTCATGTCGTACTGTTACACCACTGTAACAGGTTAGGGGGACGGTTTGAGGCCAGTAAACATGTTTAGACCCGCCACATTCTGTATGTGCTTGTTCCAAGTCATGATCCTGTAAGTCAGTGGTTGTCGTAAGAACATAAGAACAAACTATAAAAATCAGTTGAAAAGGGCAAAACTCATCAGTTTGTTATAGAGTTGTCCACTTATTTGATATTGTGCTTGTCTTCTACTTTATTATGGAGTTGTCCACTAATTTGGTATTGAGTATGTCCACTAATTTGGTATTGAGTTTTCCCACTAATTTGGTAATGAGATTTTCTACTTGTTTGGTATTGAGATTTTTCACTGGTTTGGTAATGAGCTTGTCCATTGGTTTGCCAAATATTGTCTATTGGTTTATTATAGTAAAATTGAGAATGGAAATGGGAATGTGTCAAAGAGACAACAACCCGACCACAGAACAGACAACAACAGAAGGTCACCAATAGGTCTTCAATGCAGCGAGAAATTCCCGCACCCGGAGGCGTCCTTAAGCTGGCCCTAAACAAATATATATACTAGTTCAGTGATAATGGACGTCATACTAAACTCCAAATTATACACAAGAAACTAAAAGTAAAAATAATACAAGACTAACAAAGGCCAGAGGCTCCTGACTTGGGACAGGCGCAAAATGCGGCGGGGTTAAACATGTTTATGAGATCTCAACCTCCCCTATACCTCTAGCCAATGTAGAAAAGTAAACGCATAACAATACGCACATTAAAAGTCAGTTAAAGAGAAGTCCGAGTCCGATGTCAGAAGATGTAACAAAAGAAAAGAAAATTATAGTGTTTGTTTACTGCTATGTTATAGTGTTTGCACACTGGTTTGGTGAAGAGTTTGTTTACTGGTTTAATATAGAATTTGTCTGTGGCTTGGTGAAGAGTTTTTTTTCTAGTTTATTGTAGACTTTGTCCACTTGTTTGGTTTTGAGTTTTTCTACTGGTTTGGCAAAGATTGTTTATTGGTTTGTTGTACTGTTTGCGTAAAGTGAAGAGTTTGTCTACTGGTTCAATGTAGAGTTTGTCTACTGGTTGGCGAAGAGTTTATTTACTGGTTTAATGAAGTGTTTGTGAACTGGTTTGATGAAGAGTTTGTCTACTGGTTTAATGTAGTGTTTGTCTACTGGTTTGATGTAGTGTGTCTACTGGTTTAATGAAGGGAATGTCTACTGGTTTGATGTAGAGTGTGTCTACTGGTTTGATGTAGAGTGTGTCTACTGGTTTAATGTAGAGTGTGACTACTGGTTTGATGTAGAGTGTGTCTACTGGTTTGACGTAGAGTTTGTCTACTGGTTTGATGTAGAGTGTGTCTACTGGTTTGATGTAGAGTGTGTCTACTGGTTTAATGTAGAGTGTGACTACTGGTTTGATGAAGAGTTTGTCTATTGGTTTGATGTAGAGTGTGTCTACTGGTTTGACGTAGAGTGTGTCTACTGGTTTAATGTAGAGTTTGTCTACTGGTTTAATGTAGAGTGTGTCTACTGGTTTAATGTAAAGTGTGTCTACTGGTTTGACGTAGAGTTTGTCTACTGGTTAAATGTAGAGTGTGTCTACTGGTTTGATGAATAGTTTGTCTATTGGTTTGATGTAGAGTGTGTCTACTGGTTTGACGTAAAGTTTGTCTACTGGTTAAATGTAGAGTGTGTCTACTGGTTTGATGTAAAGTGTGTCTACTGGTTTAATGTAGAGTGTGACTACTGATTTGATGAATAGTTTGTCTATTGGTTTGATGTAGAGTGTGTCTACTGGTTTGACGTAAAGTTTGTCTACTGGTTAAATGTAGAGTGTGTCTACTGGTTTAATGTAGAGTGTGACTACTGGTTTGATGAAGAGTTTGTCTATTGGTTTGATGTAGAGTGTGTCTACTGGTTTGACGTAGAGTGTGTCTACTGGTTTAATGTAGAGTGTGTCTACTGGTTTGACGTAGAGTTTGTCTACTGGTTTAATGTAGAGTGTGTCTACTGGTTTAATGTAGAGTGTGTCTACTGGTTTGACGTAGAGTTTGTCTACTGGTTTAATGTAGAGTGTGTCTACTGGTTTGACGTAGAGTTTGTCTACTGGTTTGACGTAGAGTGTGTCTACTGGTTTGACGTAGAGTGTGTCTACTGGTTTAATGTAGAGTTTGTCTACTGGTTTAATGTAGTTTGTCTACTGGTTTGACGTAGAGTTTGTCTACTGGTTTAATGTAGAGTGTGTCTACTGGTTTAATGTAGAGTGTGTCTACTGGTTTGACGCAGAGTTTGTATATTGGTTTGATGTAGAGTTTGTCTACTGGTTTGACGTAGAGTTTGTCTACCGGTTTAATGTAGTGTTTGGGAACTGGTTTGGTGAAGAGTTTGATTGCTGTTTTAATGTAAAAATTGTCTACTAGTTAAATGTAGAGTGTGTCTACTGGTTTGGTGAAGTTTATTTACTGGTTTAATATAGTGTTTGTGAACTGGTTTGGTGAGGAGTTTGATTACTGGTTTAATGTACAGTTTGTCTACTGGTTTGGTTAAGAGTTTGTCTATTGGTTTGATGATGAGTTTGTCTTCTTGTTTGATGAAAAGTTTGTCTACTGATTTAATATAGAGTTTGTCTAATGGGTTGTTGAAGAGTTTGTCTTCTGGTTTAATGGAGAGTGTGTCTACTGGTTTGATGAAGAGAATGTTTTCTGGTTAAATGTAGAGTTTGTCTACTGGTTTGGTGAAGAGTTTGTCTACTGGTTTGATAGAGTTTGTTTACTAGTTTGATAGAGTTTGTCCACTAGTTTGATAGAATTTGTCTACTGGTTTGATAGAGTTTGTCTACTGGATTGATAGAGTTTGTCTACTGGTTTGATAGAGTTTGTTTACTGGTTTGATAGAGTTTGTCCACTGGTTTGATAGAGTTTGTCTACTGGTTTGATAGAGTTTGTCTACTGGATTGATAGAGTTTGTCCACTGGTTTGATAGAGTTTGTCCACTGGTTTGATAGAGTTTGTCTACTGGTTTGATAGAGTTTGTCCACTGGTTTGATAGAGTTTGTCTACTAGTTTGATAGAGTTTGTCTACTGGTTTGATAGAGTTTGTCTACTGGTTTGATAGAATTTGTCTACTGGTTTGATAGAGTTTGTCTATTGGTTTGATAGAGTTTGTTCACTGGTTTGATAGAGTTTGTTTACTGGTTTGATAGAGTTTGTCTACTGGTTTGATAGAGTTTGTTTACTGGTTTGATAGAGTTTGTCTACTGGTTTGATAGAGTTTGTTTCCTGGTTTGATAGAGTTTGTCTACTGGTTTGATAGAGTTTGTTTCCTGGTTTGATAGAGTTTGTCTACTGGTTTGATAGAATTTGTCTACTGGTTTGATAGAGTTTGTCTACTGGTTTGATAGAGTTTGTCTACTGGTTTGATAGAGTTTGTTTACTGGTTTGATAGAGTTTGTCTACTGGTTTGATAGAATTTGTCTACTGGTTTGATAGAGTTTGTTTACTGGTTTGATAGAGTTTGTCTACTGGTCTGATAGAGTTTGTCTACTGGTTTGATAGAGTTTGTCTACTGAATTGATAGAGTTTGTCCACTGGTTTGATAGAGTTTGTCTACTGGTTTGATAGAGTTTGTTTACTGGTTTGATAGAGTTTGTTTACTGGTTTGATAGAGTTTGTTTACTGGTTTGATAGAGTTTGTCTACTGGTTTGATAGAGTTTGTCCACTGGTTTGATAGAGTTTGTCTACTGGTTTGATAGAGTTTGTCCACTGGTTTGATAGAGTTTGTCTACTGGTTTGATAGAGGTTGTCTACTGGTTTGATAGAGTTTGTCTACTGGTTTGATAGAATTTGTCTACTGGTTTGATAGAGTTTGTCCACTGGTTTGATAGAGTTTGTTCACTGGTTTGATAGAGTTTGTTCACTGGTTTGATAGAATTTGTCTACTGGTTTGATAGAGTTTGTTTACTGGTTTGATAGAGTTTGTCTACTGGTTTGATAGAGTTTGTCTCCTGGTTTGATAGAGTTTGTCTACTGGTTTGATAGAGTTTGTTTCCTGGTTTGATAGAGTTTGTCTACTGGTTTGATAGCGTTTGTTTCCTGGTTTGATAGAGTTTGTAGAATTTGTCTACTGGTTTGATAGAGTTTGTTTCCTGATTTGATAGAGTTTCTCTACTGGTTTGATAGCGTTTGTTTCCTGGTTCGATAGAGTTTGTCTACTGGTTTGGTAGAATTTGTCTACTGGTTTGATAGAGTTTGTTTACTGGTTTGATAGAGTTTGTCTACTGGTTTGATAGAGTTTGTCCACTGGTTTGATAGAGTTTGTCTACTGGTTTGATAGAGTTTGTCTACTGGTTTGATAGGGTTTGTCTACTGGTTTGATAGAGTTTGTCTACTGGTTTGATAGAGTTTGTCTACTGGTTTGGTAGAGTTTGTCTACTGGTTTGGTAGAGTTTGTCCAGTGGTTTGATAGAGTTTGTCTACTGGTTTGATAGAGTTTGTCTAATGGTTTGATAGAGTTTGTCTACTAGTTTGATAGAGTTTGTCTACTGGTTTGATAGAATTTGTCTACTGGTTTGGTAGAGTTTGTCCACTGGTTTGATAGAATTTGTCTACTGGTTTGATAGAGTTTGTCTACTGGTTTGATAGAATTTGTCTACTGGTTTGGTAGAGTTTGTCCACTGGTTTGATAGAATTTGTCTACTGGTTTGATAGAGTTTGTCTACTGGTTTGATAGAGTTTGTCTACTGGTTTGATAGAATTTGTCTACTGGTTTGATAGAGTTTGTTCACTGGTTTGGTAGAGTTTGTTTACTGGTTTGATAGAGTTTGTTCACTGGTTTGATAGAGTTTGTTTACTGGTTTGATAGAGTTTGTTCACTGGTTTGATAGAGTTTGTTCACTGGTTTGATAGAGAGTGTGTTTACTGGTTTGATAGAGTTTGTCTTCTGGTTTGATAGAGTTTGTCTACTGGTTTGATAGAGTTTGTTTACTGGTTTGATAGAGTTTGTCTAATGGTTTGATAGAGTTTGTCTACTGGTTTGATAGAGTTTGTCTACTGGTTTGATAGAGATTGTCTACTGGTTTGATAGAGTTTGTTTACTGGTTTGATAGAGTTTGTCTACTGGTTTGATAGAGTTTGTTTACTGGTTTGATAGAGTTTGTTCACTGGTTTGATAGAGTTTGTCTACTGGTTTGATAGAGTTTGTCCACTGGTTTGATAGAGTTTGTCTACTGGTTTGATAGAGTTTGTCTACTGGTTTGATAGAGTTTGTCTACTGGTTTGATAGAGTTTGTTTACTGGTTTGATAGAGTTTGTCTACTGGTTTGGTAGAGTTTGTCTACTGGTTTGATAGAGTTTGTCTACTGGTTTGATACTGGTTTGATAGAGTTTGTTTACTGGTTTGATAGAGTTTGTCTACTGGTTTGGTAGAGTTTGTCTACTGGTTTGATAGAGTTTGTCTACTGGTTTGATAGAGTTTGTTTACTGGTTTGGTAGAGTTTGTCTACTGGTTTGATAGAGTTTGTCCACTGGTTTGATAGAGTTTGTCTACTGGTTTGATAGAGTTTGTCTACTGGTTTGATAGAGTTTGTTTACTGCTTTAGTAGAGTTTGTCCTCTAGTTTTGGTAGAGTTTGTCTACTGGTGTGATAGAGTTTGTCTACTGGTTTGATAGAGTTTGTCTACTGGTTTGGTAGTTTGTCTACTAGAGTTTATTTACTGGTTTAATATAGTGATTGTGAACTGATTTGGTGACCAGTTTGATTACTGGTTCAATGTACAGTTTGTCTACTGGTTTGGTAAAGAGTTTGACTACTGGTTTAATGAAGTGCTTGTCTTCTGGTGTGATGAAAAGTTTGTCTACTGATTTAATATAGAGTTTGTCTAATGGGTTGTTGAAGAGTTTGTCTACTGGTTTGATGAAGAGTATTTTTACTGGTTAAATGTAGAGTTTGTCTACTGGTTTGATGAAGAGTATTTTTACTGGTTAAATGTAGAGTTTGTCTACTGGTTTGATGAAGTATTTTTACTGGTTAAATGTAGAGTTTGTCTACTGGTTTGATGAAGAGTATTTTTACTGGTTAAATGTTGAGTACACAATTTTATTTATGGGCCAGCTGAGGACCACCTCTGGGTGCGGGATTTTCTCGCTGCGTGGAAGACCCATTGGTGGCCTTCGGCTGTTGTCTGCTCTTTGGTTGAGTTGTTGTCTCTTTGACATATTCCCCATTTCCATTCTCAATTTTATTTGTCTGCTAGTTTGGTGAAGAGATTGTCTATTGGTTTGGTGAAGAGTTTGTCTATTGGTCAAATGTAGAGTTTGTCTATTGGTATGATGAAGAGTTTGTCCATTGGTTTGATGAAGAGTTTGTTTGCTGGTTTGGTACAGTTTGTTTACTGGTTTCGAAGAGTTTTTCTACTGGATTGGTAGAGTTTGTCTAATAGTATGGTAGAGTTTGTTTACTGGTTTGGTAGAATTTGTCCATTGATTTGGTAATTTGTTTACTGGATTGGTAGAGTTTGTTTACTGGTTTGGTAGAGTTTGTTTACTGGTTTGGTAAAGTTTGTCTACTGGTTTGGAAGAGTTTTTCTACTGGATTGGTAGAGTTGGTCCACTGGTTTGGTAGAGTTTGTCTAATAGTATGGTAGAGTTTGTTTACTGGTTCGGTAGAGTTTGTTTAATGGATTAGAAGAGTTTGTCTACTGGTTTAGAAGAGTTTTTCTACTGGATTGGTAGATTTTGTCCACTGGTTTGGTAGAGTTTGTCCACTGGTTTGGAAGAGTTTGTCTAATAGTATGGTAGAGTTTGTCTAATAGTATGGTAGAGTTTGTTCACTGGTTTGGTAGAGTTTGTCTAATAGTATGGTAAAGTTTGTCCACTGGTTTGGTAGAGTTTGTCTAATAGTATGGTAGAGTTTGTCTAATGGTATGGTAGAGTTTGTCTAATAGTATGGTAGAGTTTGTTCACTGGTTTGGTAGAGTTTGTCTAATAGTATGGTAGAGTTTGTCGACTGGTTTGGTAGAGTTTGTCTAATAGTATGGTAGAGTTTGTCCTCTGGTTTGGTAGAGTTTGTCTAATAGTATAGTAGAGTTTGTCTACTGGTTTGGTAGAGTTTGTCCTCTGGTTTGGTAGAGTTTGTCCACTGGTTTGGTAGAGTTTGTCTAATAGTATGGTAGAGTTTGTTTACTGGTTCGGTAGAGTTTGTTTAATGGATTAGTAGAGTTTGTCTACTGGTTTAGAAGAGTTTTTCTACTGGATTGGTAGAGTTTGTCCACTGGTTCGGTAGAGTTTGTCCACTGGTTTGGAAGAGTTTGTCTACTGGATTGGTAGAGTTTGTCCACTGGTTTAGAAGTGTTTTTTTACTGGATTGGTATAGTTTGTCTACTGGTTTGGTAGAGTTTGTCTAATAGTATGGTAGAGTTTGTTTACTGGATTAGTGGAGTTTGTTTACTGGATTGGTAGAGTTTTTCTACTGGATTGGTAGAGTTTGTCCACTGGTTTAGTAGAGTTTGTCTAATAGTATGGTAGAGTTTGTTTACTGGTTTCGTAGAGTTTGTTTACTGGATTGGTAGAGTTTGTCCTCTGATTTGGAAGAGTTTTTCTATTGGATTGGTAGAGTTTGTCTACTGGATTAATAGAGTTTGTCTAATAGTATGGTAGAGTTTGTATACTGGATTGGTAGAATTTGTCCACTTGTTTGGTAGAGTTTTTCTACTGGATTGGTAGAGTTTGTCTACTGATTTGGTAGAGTTTGTCTAATAGTATGGTAGAGTTTGTTTACTGGATTGGTAGAGTTTGTTTACTGGTTTGGTAGAGTTTTTCTACTGGATTTGTAGAGTTTGTCCACTGGTTTGGTAGAGTTTGTCTAATAGTATAGTAGAGTTTGTTCACTGGTTTGATTCAGAATTTATCTACTGAATTGGTAGAGTTTGTCTACTGGTTTGGTAGAGATTGTCTCATAGTATGATAGAGTTTGTTTACTGGATTGGTAGAGTTTGTCTATTGGATTGATAGAGTTTGTCTACTGGATTGGTAGAGTTTGTCCTCTGGTTTGGTAGAGTTTGTCTAATAGTATGGTAGAGTTTGTCCACTGGTTTGGTAGAGTTTGTTCACTGGTTTGGTAGAGTTTGTCTAATAGTATGGTAGAGTTTGTCCTCTGGTTTGGTAGAGTTTGTCTAATAGTATGGTAGAGTTTGTCCACTGGTTTGGTAGAGTTTGTCTAATAGTATGGTAGAGTTTGTCCTCTGGTTTGGTAGAGTTTGTCTAATAGTATAGTAGAGTTTGTCTACTGGTTTGGTAGAGTTTGTCCTCTGGTTTGGTAGAGTTTGTCCACTGGTTTGGTAGAGTTTGTCTAATAGTATGGTAGAGTTTGTTCACTGGTTTGATTCAGAATTTATCTACTTATTTGGCATAGGAATTTTCTAAAGGTTAGGTAAAAAGTTTGCCTTCTGGTTTGGTATAATTGGTCTATTTGTTGGTATGAAAATTGTATGGTGGTTTTCATCAGAGATTGTTTTCTTGTTTTGGACAGAGTGTCCCAAGTCAGGAGCCTGTAATTCTGTGGTTGTCGTTTGTTGCTGTGTTATATATTTGTTTTTCGTTTGTTATTTTGTACATGAATTTGGTCGTTAGTTTTCTCGTTTGAATTGTTTTACATCTGTCATTTCAGGGCCTTTTAAAGCTTACTATGCGGTATGACTTTGCTCATTGTTGAAGGCCATACGGTGATCTATAGATGTTAATTTCTGTGTCATTTGGTCTCTTGTGAATAGTTGTCTCATTGGCAATCATACCACATCTTCTTTTTTTATAATTAGTCTTCTATTTGGTACACAAATTGTCTACTGTATAAAATAAGGAGATGATCATTCAAAACCCTCTCCAACTTGGTGAAGCTTTGCAACAGCACAACACAAGAACAAACCAATATTTTTTTTGGAAACTGCTCAGGATTCACCAAAGTCAAGTCCAAAGCCAACAACAACCAACAAATATACCAGACCAAAGTATCATTTAGTACACATTCAATGGATTGAGTGTTAAGACAGTATGAAATAAATGTGGAATGTGTCCATGGGCTACAGATGATGCCCACGCTTGCATATCATATACAATTATAAAAGCACATAACTGAAGAACGGTATGAGTGACCCTACCCAAATTTGAACTTGATCTGAGTTTTGTGGTAATAGGTATTGTGTATAAGTTTCATAAAATTTGGTTGAGGCAAACTTAAGTTAGAGAACGGAAACGAAAAAATTCGGCAATTTTTCCATTTGTAAAGGGGCCTAACTCTAGAACGGTTAAAGTGACACCACCAAAATTCAAACTTGATCTGTATTTTGTGGTAATAAGCATTGTGTATAAGTGTCATCGCATTTGGTTGAGGTGAACTAAAGTTAGAGAACAGAAACGAAAAATTCAGCAAATATTGAATCAAACAATAATCAATAAAATGCTCCGCAGGGCGCAGCTTGATACGACCACAGAAGTCGAACCCTGAACAGTTGGGGCAAGTATGGACACAACATTCAAGCTTGATACAGCTCCGAATTTGGATTGTGATTAAATATTTGACGCAGCATAGGTTTCTGACACAGAATGAATGTGGTCTAAGAACTTAAAAATTTTAAATTGGACATTCACCTATTATGGTCCAATATCCAAAATCTAAATACATGGTTAGATTCAGCATATCAAAGAACCCCAAGAATTCAATTTTTGATGAAATCAAACAAAAAAAAAGTTTAATTTTGGACCCTTTGGACCTCAATGTGGACCAATTTAAAAATGGGGCCCAAAATCCAAAAACTTAATACACGGTTAGATTCAGCATATTAAAGAACCCCAAGAATTCAAGAATAAAACCCCATTGAAATTGGTCAAGAAATAAGCAATTTATATGAAGTATCTTCTTTTGCACAATACTGTGCAACTGAATATTCTTGCTATTGCGCAATACTGTACAATTGAAAATTTCTTGCTATTACGCAATATTGTGCTATTGGATATTTCTTGCTATTGCGCAATACTGTGCAATTGAAGATTTCTTGCTAATCGCAATACTGTGCAATTGAAGATTTCTTGTTATTGTGCAATACTGTGCAATTGAAAATTTCTTGCTATTGCACAATACTTATTATATAATAATTTACACATTCTGTTTGGTGTGTATCTCCTACCTGATATCATTATTATTTGCTTTTAAATATAAATCAGAAATAACCAACTTAAAATGGAAAATTTTAAAAGAAAAAAAAGGAAAAAAAATCACCCCCTTCCAAATTTTTGAACCCCTTATGAATCATCACCCCAAACTCAATCCCAGCCTTCCCTTTGTGGTATGATACCTTGCAGTACAATTTCAGAGATCCATACACTTGAACACAAGTTATTGTCTGGAAACTAGAACTAGAGGCTCCAAGGACCCTGTGTCGCTCACCTGATATTTTTATTTACAATTGATGCATGATAAATGCAACTGTTGTATTGTCGTTTAGTTTCAGAGATATAAGACTAAAAGTGGGTTTGAAACCTATGTTTTATTTCAGCCATGTGTGCCATGTTGGCAGGCAGGGTCATCATACACAGTGGTCCATGGATATCCTAGTGGTGATTTAAACCAAGTTTGGTTTAATTTGACAGTAGTTTCAGGGAGAATTTTGTAAAATTTATCTAACGAAATGCTAAGTGATGAGAAAGTTTGTTGTGAAGCTTTGTTGTTGCAACACCTCCCCCTCCCCAACAAAAAAAAAAAAGGTAATAAAAAATTATCATTTAAGGGCAATCTTTCCTATTAATGATTTCTGCAAAATTCAGTTGATTGTGCAAGGGTTGTATAGCCAGCTGAGGTCGTTAAATACTCTCATTTGTTGTTGCAAAATTCAAGTGGTTTTTTAATTGCTTTGTTGATCTTTTTTTGTATTAAACTTTTAAACAACAAAGTACAACAAATATGATGACTGATACTCATGACACTGAAAATATGGTCTTCATTCTTGTGAAGAAAATGGTAAGGTTTGAAATATTTCTTAAATATTAATTCAATACCAATACTTTAATTTGTATTGGATTTATCCCAGGAAATGAGAACAAGGGACACAATTAAATTCAATTTTTTCCCTAAACTTCTGATAAAATATAAAATGAAGAACTATATTTTTAATGAGAATTTTTTTTTAATAGTTAATTGATAATTTGAACAATATTAATTAAGTTTTAGATCTTGCATGGTTGATTAATTTTCTCTCAAAATTTCTGATATTCTATTAAAGTTTTAAATATAATATGAGGCAGGCATTACCTGTGAAAGGGATAAAGTCTGTATAAATTAGTGTAGGAATTCAAGCATCATTAGCACTTCGGAATCTGTAGAAAATGAAGCCAAAGTACTGAAACATATCTGACATTCGACCTATTGTTCGGGATTATAGTTGTGACATAATTTTCAATGTAAAGAAAGAAACACCATCATCAGGTATTAATGTGGTTTTTTTCATGTTATAGAATTATCAATTATTTTTATTGCCAGTTCATTAGTAGATTGTTTTCTATATTGATTTTCTACTGCAGTTTCAGAAAAGAAGATTACAAAGGAAAACATTTTGTAATAAAATGCTCCACAGGGCGCAGCTTGATACGACCGCAGAGGTCGAACCCTGAACAGTTGGGGCAAATATGGACACAACATTCAAGCTTGAAACAGCTCGGAATTTGGATTGTGATTAAATATTTGACACAGCATAGGTTTCTGACACAGAATGAATGTGGTCTAAGAACTTAAAAATTTTAAATTGGACATTCACCTATAATGGTCCAATATCCAAAATCTAAATACATGGTTAGATTCAGCATATCAAAGAACCCCAAGAGTTCAATTTTGATGAAATCAAACAAAGTTTAATTTTGGACCCTTTTGACCTCAATGTGGACAAAGTTGATAACGAGGCCCAAAACTCAAAAATCTAAATACATGGTTAGATTCAGCATATCAAAGAACCCCATATATTCAATTTTGTTGAAATCAAACAAAGTTTAATTTGGGACCCCGATTTGGACCAACTTGAAAACTGGGCCTATAATAAAAAATCTAAATACATGTTTAGATTCAGCATATCAAAGAACCCTAAGAATTAAATTTTTGTTAAAATCAAACTCAGTTTAATTTTGGACCCTTTGGACCTTAATGTAGACCAATTTGAAAACGGGACCAAAAATTAAGAATTTGAATACACGGTTAGATTTGGCATATCAAAGAACCCCAATAATTCAATTTTTGATGAAATCAAACAAAGTTTAATATTGGACCCTTTTGACCTCAATGTGGACAAAGTTGATAACGGGCCCAAAATCAAAAATCTAAATACATGGTTAGATTCAGCATATCAAAGAACCCCATATATTCAATTTTGTTGAAATCAAACAAAATTTAATTTTGGACCCGATTTGGACCAATTTGAAAACCGGGCCCAAAATAAAAAAACCTAACTACAT
Organism: Mytilus coruscus; assembly: GCA_017311375.1. NCBI lineage: Eukaryota > Metazoa > Mollusca > Bivalvia > Mytilida > Mytilidae > Mytilus > Mytilus coruscus. The sequence goes on along the minus strand of CM029597.1, from coordinate 418,145 downwards.
GTTTAGATTCAGCATATCAAAGAACCCTAAGAATTCAATTTTTGTTAAAATCAAACTAAGTTTAATTTTGGACCCTTTGGACCTTAATGTAGACCAATTTGAAAACGGGACCAATAAAATGCTCCGCAGGGCGCAGCTTGATACGACCGCAGAGGTCGAACCCTGAACAGTTGGGGCAAGTATGGACACAACATTCAAGCTTGATACAGCTCTGAATTTGGATTGTGATTGACTATTTGACACAGCATAGGTTTCTGACACAGAATGAATGTGGTCTAAGAACTTAAAAATTTTAAATTGGACATTCACCTATTATGGTCCAATATCCAAAATCTAAATACATGGTTAGATTCAGCATATCAAAGAACCCTAAGAGTTCAATTTTGATGAAATCAAACAAAGTTTAATTTTGGACCCTTTTGACCTCAATGTGGACAAAGTTGATAACGGGCCCAAAATCAAAAATCTAAATACATGGTTAGATTCAGCATATCAAAGAACCCCATATATTCAATTTTGTTGAAATCAAACAAAGTTTAATTTTGGACCCTTTTGACCTCAATGTGGACAAAGTTGATAACGGGCCCAAACATCAAAAATCTAAATACATGGTTAGATTCAGCATATCAAAGAACCCCATATATTCAATTTTGTTGAAATCAAACAAAGTTTAATTTTGGACCCGATTTGGACCAACTTGAAAACTGGGCCCATAATCAAAATTTAAAGACATGTTTAGACTCAGCATATCAAAGAACCCTAAGAATTCAATTTTGTTAAAATCAAATTAAGTTTAATTTTGGACCCTTTGGACCTTAATGTAGACCAATTTGAAAACAGGACCAAAATTAAGAATCTAAATACATGGTTAGATTCAGCATATCAAAGAACCCCATATATTCAATTTTGTTGAAATCAAACAAAGTTTAATTTTGGACCCCAATTTGGACCAACTTGAAAACTGGGCCCATAATCAAAAATCTAAATACATGATTAGATTCAGCATATCAAAGAACCCTAAGAATTCAATTTTGTTAAAATCAAACTAAGTTTAATTTTGGACCCTTTGGACCTTAATGTATACCAATTTGAAAACGGGACCAAAAATTAAGAATCTAAATACACGGTTAGATTCAGCATATCAAAGAACCCCATATATTCAATTTTGTTGAAATCAAACAAAGTTTAATTTTGGACCCTTTTGATCTCAATGTGGACAAAGTTTATAATGGGGCCCAAAAATCAAAAATCTAAATACATGGTTAGATTCAGCATATCAAAGAACCCAATATATTCAATTTTGTTGAAATCAAACAAAGTTTAATTTTGGACCCCGATTTGGACCAACTTGAAAACTGGGCCCATAATCAAAATTTAAAGACATGTTTAGATTCAGCATATCAAAGAACCCTAAGAATTCAATTTTGTTAAAATCAAATTAAGTTTAATTTTGGACCCTTTGGACCTTAATGTAGACCAATTTGAAAACGGGACCAAAAATTAAGAATCTAAATACATGGTTAGATTCAGCATATCAAAGAACCCCATATATTCAATTTTGTTGAAATCAAACAAAGTTTAATTTTGGACCCCAATTTGGACCAACTTGAAAACTGGGCCCATAATAAAAATCTAAATACATGATTAGATTCAGCATATCAAAGAACCCTAAGAATTCAATTTTGTTAAAATCAAACTAAGTTTAATTTTGGACCCTTTGGACCTTAATGTAGACCAATTTGAAAACAGGACCAAAAATTAAGAATCTAAATACACGGTTAGATTCGGCATATCAAAGAACCTCAATAATTCAATTTTTGATGAAATCAAACAAAGTTTAATTTTGGACCCTTTGGACCTCAATGTGGACCAATTTAAAACGGGCCCAAAATCCAAAACTTAATACACGGTTAGATTCAGCATATTAAAGAACCCCAAGAATTCAAGAATAAAACCCCATTGAAATTGGTCAAGAAATAAGCAATTTATACAAAGTATCTTCTTTTGCACAATACTGTGCAATTAAATATTTCTTGCAATTGCGCAATACTGTGCAATTGAATATTTCTTGCTATTGTGCAATACTGTACAATTGACAATTTCTTCCTATTGTGCAATATTGTGCTATTGGATATTTCTTGCTATTGCAATACTGTGCAATTGAAGATTTCTTGCTATTGTGCAATACTGTGCAATTGAAAATTTCTTGCTATTGCACAATACTTATTATATAATAATTTACATATCCTGTTTGGTGTGTATCTCCTGCCATATCATTATTATTTGCTTTTAAATATAAATCAGAAATAACCAACTTAAAATGGAAAATTTTAAAGAAAAAAAAAAGGAAAAAAGGAAGAAAAGGGAAACTTCCAATTTTTGAACCCCTTATGATTCATCACCCCAAACTCAATCCCAGCCTTCAATGAGGTATGGTACCTTGCAGTAAAATTTCAGAGATCCATACACTTAAACACAAGTTATTGTCTGAAACTAGAAAATGCTTATTTTGGCCCCTTGGCCCCTAATTCCTAAAATTTTGAGGCAATTACCCCAATCTCAATTCCAGCTTTCCTTTGTGATATGGAACCTTGTAGTACAATTTCAGAAAGATCCATACACTTACACACAAGTTATTGTCCTGAAACTAGAAAATGCTTATTTTTGCCCTTTTTGGCCCCTAATTCCTAAAATTTTGAGGCAATTACCCCAAAATCAATCCCAGCATTCCCTTTGTGATATGGAACCTTGTGGTACAATGTCAGAGAGATCCATACACTTACACACAAGTTATTGTCTGGAAGTTACAAAATGCTTATTTTGGCCCCTTTGGCCCCTAATTCCTTAACTGTTGGTACTATAACCCCAAAATCAATCCCAACCTTCCTTTTGTGGTATTGAACCTTATGGTAAAATTTCCTAGAGATCCATTTACTTAAACTAAAGTTAGAGTGCGAAACCAATGTGTCTTGGACGACGACGACGACGCCGACGACGACGCGGACGACGGCGACGACGACGACGACGACGGCGACGACGCCAACGTCATACCAATATACGACCACAAAAATTTTTTGCGGTCGTATAAAATTAAGAATCTAAATACACAGTTAGATTCGGCATGTCAAAGAACCCCAATAATTCAATTTTGATGAAATCAAACAAAGTTTAATTTGGACCCTTTGGACCTCAATGTGGACCAATTTAAAACGGGAACCAAAATCCAAAACTTAATACACAGTTAGATTCAGCATATTAAAGAACCCCAAGAATTCAAGAATAAAACACCATTGAAATTGGTCAAGAAATAAGCAATTTATACAAAGTATCTTCTTTTCACAATACTGTGCAATTAAATATTTCTTGCAATTGCGCAATACTGTGCAATTGAATATTTCTTGCTATTATAATACTGTACAATTGAAAATTTCTTGCTATTGCACAATACTTAATATATTAATTTACACATCCTGTTTGGTGTGTATCTCTTGCCTTATCATTATTATTTGCTTTTATATATAAATCAGAAATTTAATAATAAAGTTTTGGCAAATTTCCAATACACATAATTTAAAAGCAGTTTAGGTGAGATAAACAAAAAGCTTCATCAGCAATATTTTATATTGGCAAATTTCCAATGTAGTTCATTAAACTAAAGTTATTGGCAAATTTCAATGGAATTTATTAATAATAAAGTTTTGGCAAATTTCAAAATAAATAACTTAAAAGCAGTTTAGGTGAGATATTCAAATGAGTTTCAATTACCAACCTTACACTGCCTTTTAAATTATGTTTTGTACTTAAGTAATTGTCCATTAACCTGCAAACCCTTTTCCCCCCTTTTTTGCACCTTATTCCTTAACACTTTGAGCCATAACTCCCAAAGACAATTCTTACCATCCCTTTGTGGTATTCCAATATCCAAAATCTAAATACATGGTTAGATTCAGCGTATCAAAGAACCCCAAGAATTCAATTTTTGATGAAATCAAATAAAGTTCAATTTTGGACCCTCTAAACCTCAATGTGGACCAATTTGATAACTGGTTCGAATATCAAAAATCTAAATACATGGTTAGATTCAGCATATCGAAGAACCCCATATATTCAATTTTGTTGAAATCAAACAAAGTTTAATTTTGGACCCGATTTGGACCAACTTGAAAACTGGGCCCATAATCAAAAACTAAGTTCATGTTTAGATTCAGCATATCAAAGAACCCCAAGAATTCAATTTTGTTAAAATCAAACTAAGTTTAATTTTGGACCCTTTGGACCTTAATGTAGACCAATTTGAAAACGGACCAAAAATTAAGAACACAGTTAGATTCGGCATATCAAAGAACCCCTATAGTTCAATTTTCGATGAAATCAAACAAAGTTTAATTTTGGACCCTTTTGGCCCCTTATTTCTAAACTGTTGGGACCAAAACTCCTTTTGGCCTAAATTCCTAAACGTTTAGGGCAATTACCCCAAACTCAAACCCAGCTTTCCTTTGTGACATGGAACCTTGTAGTACAATTTCCATACACTTACACACAAGTTATTGTCCTGAAACTAGAAAATGCTTGTTTTTGCCCCTTTTGGCCCCTAATTCCTAAAACTTTGAGGCAATTACCCCAAAATCAATCCCAGCCTTCCTTTGTGGTATGGTACCTTGCAGTACAATTTCAGAGAGATCCATACACTTGAACACAAGTAATTGTCTGGAAACTAGAAAATACTTATATTTGGCCCCTTTGGCCCCTTATTCCTAAACGTTTTGGGCAATTACCCCAAACTCAATTCCAGCTTTTCCTTTGTGATATGGAACCTTGTAGTACAATTTCAGAAAGATCCATACACTTACACACAAGTTATTGTCATGAAATTAGAAAATGCTTGTTTTTGCCCCTTTTGGCCCCTAATTCCTTAAATTTTGAGGCAATTACCCCAAAATCAATCCCAGTATTCTCTTTGTGATATGGAACCTTGTGGTACAATGTCAGAGATCCATACACTAACACACAAGTTATGTCTGGAAGTTACCAAAATGCTTATTTTTGGCCCCTTTTTGGCCCCTAATTCCTTAACTGTTGGTACCATAACCCCCAAAATCAATCCCAACCTTCCTTTTGTGGTATTGAACCTTATGGTAAAATTTCATAGAGATCCATTCACTTAAACTAAAGTTAGAGTGCGAAAACCAATGTGTCTTCGGACGACGACGACGACGACGACGACGACGCCAACGTCATACCAATATACGACCACAAAAATTTTTTGCGGTCGTATAAAAAGTGCTGACACCTCACAAACAGGAAGTAGGTGTTTCACTTTCATAGATCCAATAAAATGCTCCGCAGGGCGCAGCTTGATACGACCGCAGAGGTCGAACCCTGAATAGTTGGGGCAAGTATGGACACAACATTCAAGCTTGATACAGCTCTGAATTTGGATTGTGATTAAATATTTGACACAGTATAGGTTTCTGACACAGAATGAATGTGGTCTAAGAACTTAAAATTTTTAAATTGGACATTCACCTATTATGGTCCAATATCCAAAATCTAAATACATGGTTAGATTCAGCATATCAAAGAACTCCAAGAGTTCAATTTTTGATGAAATCAAACAAAGTTTAATTTTGGACCCTTTTGACCTCAATGTGGACAAAGTTGATAACGGGCCCAAAATCAAAATCTAAATACATGGTTAGATTCAGCATATCAAAGAACCCCATATATTCAATTTTGTTGAAATCAAACAAAGTTTAATTTTGGACCCCAATTTGGACCAACTTGAAAACTGGGCCCATAATCAAAAATCTAAATACATGTTTAGATTCAGCATATCAAAGAACCCTAAGAATTCAATTTTGTTAAAATCAAACTAAGTTTAATTTTGGACCCTTTGGACCATAATGTAGACCAATTTGAAAACAGGACCAAAAATTAAGAATCAAAATACACGTTAGATTCGGCATATCAAAGAACCCCAATAATTCAATTTTTGATGAAATCAAACAAAGTTTAATTTTGGACCCTTTTGACCTCAATGTGGACAAAGTTGATAACGGGGCCCAAAAATCAAAAAACTAAATACATGGTCAGATTCAGCATATCAAAGAACCCCATATATTCAATTTTTGTTGAAATCAAACAAAGTTTAATTTTGGACCCCAATTTGGACCAACTTGAAAACTGGGCCCATAATCAAAAATCTACATACATGTTTAGATTCAGCATATCAAAGAACCCTAAGAATTCAATTTTTGTTAAAATCAAACTAAGTTTAATTTTGGAACCTTTGGACCTTAATGTAGACCAATTTGAAAACGGGACTAAAAATTAAGAATCTAAATACACGGTTAGATTCGGCATATCAAAGAACCCCAATAATTCAATTTTTGATGAAATCAAACAAAGTTTAATTTTGGACCCTTTGGACCTCAATGTGGACCAATTTAAAAACGGGGCCCAAAATCCAAAAACTTAATACACGATTAGATTCAGCATATTAAAGAACCCCAAGAGTTCAAGAATAAAACCCCATTGAAATTGGTCAAGAAATAAGCAATTTATACAAAGTATCTTCTTTTGCACAATACTGTGCAATTGAATATTTCTTGCAATTGCGCAATACTGTGCAATTGAATATTTCTTGCTATTGCGCAATACTGTACAATTGACAATTTCTTGCTATTGCGCAATATTGTGCTTTTGGATATTTCTTGCTATTGCGCAATACTGTGCAATTGAAGATTTCTTGCTATTGCGCAATACTGTGCAATTGAAAATTTCTTGCTATTGCACAATACTTATTATATAATAATTTACACATCCTGTTTGGTGTGTATCTCCTGCCATATCATTATTATTTGCTTTTAAATATAAATCAGAAATAACCAACTTAAATGGAAAATTTTAAAGAAAAAAGGAAAAAAGAAAGAAAAAATCCCCCAAATTTTTGAACCCCTTATGATTCATCACCCCAAACTCAATCCTAGCCTTCCCTTTGAGGTATGGTACCTTGCAGTACAATTTCAGAGAGATCCATACACTTGAACACAAGTTATTGTCTGGAAACTAGAAAATGCTTATTTTGGCCCCTTTTGGCCCCTAATTCCTAAACGTTTCAGGCAATTACCCCAAACTCAATTCCAGCTTTCCTTTGTGATATGGAACCTTGTAGTACAATTTCAGAAAGATCCATACACTTACACACAAGTTATTGTCATGAAACTAGAAAAATACTTGTTTTTTGCCCCTTTTTTGGCCCCTAATTCCTAAAATTTTGAGGCAATTACCCCAAAAATCAATCCCAGCATTCCTTTGTGATATAGAACCTTGTGGTTCAATGTCAGAGAGATCCATACACTAACACACAAGTTATGTCTGGAAGTTACAAAATGCTTATTTTTGGCCCCTTTTGGCCCCTAATTCCTTAACTGTTGGTACCATAACCCCAAAATCAATCCCAACCTTCCTTTGTGATATTGAACCTTATGGTAAAATTTCATAGAGATCCATTCACTTAAACTAAAGTTAGAGTGCGAAAACCAATGCGTCTTCGGACGACGACGACGACGACGACGACGCTAACGTCATACCAATATACGACCACAAAATTTTTTGCGGTCGATAAAACTTCCAAAATTTACCAAATTAATGAAAATTGTTAAAAATTGTTAAAAATTTACTATAAAGGGCAATAACTCCTTAAGGAGTCAACTGACCATTTTGATCATGTTGACTTATTTGAAGATCTTACTTTGCTGAACATTATTGCTGTTTACAGTTTATCTCTATCTGTAATAATTTTCAAGATAATAACCAAAAACGGCAAAATTTAAAAAAATTACCAATTCAGGGGCAGCAACCCAACAACCAGTTATCCAATTCATCTGAAAATTTGAGGGCAGATAGATATTTACTTGATGAACAAATTAATCCCTGTAAGATTTGCTTTAAATGCTTTGGTTTCAGAGTTACAAGCCAAAATCTACATTTTACCCCTATGTTCTATTTTTAGCCATGGCAGCCATCTTGGTTGATTGGCTGGGTCACCGCACATATTTTTTAAACTAAATACCCTAATAATGATTGTGGCTAAGTTTGGTTGAATTTGGTCCAGTAGTTTCAGAGGAGAAGATTTTGTAAAGATTACAAAATTTACAAAAATTGGTAAAAATTACTTTAAAGGGCAATAACTCCTTAAGGGGTCAACTGACCATTTTGATCATGTTGACTTATTTGTAGATCTTACTTTGCTGAACATTATTGCTGTTTACAGTTTATCTCTATCTATAATAATTTTCAAGATAATAACTAAAACGGAAAAAATCCTTAAAATTACTAATTCAGGGCAGCAACCCAACAACCCATTGTCCGATTCATCTGAAAATTTCAGGGCAGATAGATCTTGACTTGATCAACAATTTTACCCTTGTCAGATTTGCTTTAAATGCTTTGGTTTCAGAGTTATAAGCCAAAATATACATTTTACCCTATGTTCTATTTTTAGCCATGGCGCCATCTTGGTTGGTTTGGCAGGTCACGGACACAATTTTTAAACTAGATACCCTAATGATGATTGTGGCCAAGTTTGGTTAAATTTGGCCCAGTAGTTTCAGAGGAGAAGATTTTTGTAAAAGTTAATGACGACGGACGACGGACGCCAAGTGATGAGAAAAGCTCACTTGGCCCTTCGGGCCAGGTGAGCTCAAAATGTGTTTTTGGCCCCTTTTTGGCCCCAAATTCCTAAACGTTTAGGGCAATTACCCCCAAACTCAAACCCAGCTTTCCCTTTGTGATATGGAACCTTGTAGTACAATTTCAGAAAGATCCATACACTTACACACAAGTTATTGTCGTGAAACTAGAAAAATGCTTGTTTTTTGCCCCTTTTTTGCCCCTAATTCCTAAAATATTGAGGCAATTACCCCCATCATCAATCCGAGCCTTCTTTTGTGGTATGGTACCTTGCAGTACAATTTCAGAGAGATCCATACACTTGAACACAAGTTATTGTCTGGAAACTAGAAAAATGCTTATTTTTGGCCCCCAATTCCTAAACGTTTCGGGCAATTACCCCCAAACTCAATTCCAGCTTTCCCTTTGTGATATGGAACCTTGTAGTACAATTTCAGAAATATCCAAACACTTGCACACAAGTTATTGTCATGAAACTAGAAAAATGCTTGTTTTTTTGCCCCTTTTTTTGCCCCCAATTCCTAAACTTTTGAGGCAATTACCCCCAAAATCAATTCCAGCCTTCCCTTTGTGATATGGAACTTTGTGGTACAATGTCAGAGAGATCCATACACTTACACACAAGTTATTGTCTGGAAGTTACAAAAATGCTTTTTTTTGGCCCCTTTTTGGCCCTTAATTCCTTAACTGTTGGTACCATAACCCCCAAAATCAATCCCAACCTTCCTTTTGTGGTATTGAACCTTATGGTAAAATTTCATAGAGATCCATTCACCTAAACTAAAGTTAGAGTGCGAAAACCAATGTGTCTTCGGACTACGACGACGACGCCAACGTCATACCAATATACGACCACAAAATTTTTTTGCGGTCGTATAAAAATTACTACAGTCTTTAATTCATACCATTTAAGAGTAAGTTTACTCAAAGGATCACTGACTTTACATGGGTTTACTCAAAGAATCACTGATTTTACATGGATTTACTCAAAGGATCACTGACTTTACATGGATTGTACTGAGGATTCATAATTATTCATTGGATACCATTTTTTGTGGATTTGGTGGGAAAAGGTGAACCAGGAATTCAAATGTCCAACCAAGAACAAATTTTCTATAGCTTGTATGCACACTTTGGCACAAGCATGAAATCAAATATCCACAAAAAAACCCTCAATTATCCTCAATCCACGCAAATTGGTACCCAAGAAAATAAACAAATCTATAGTATCTGAATTTACAAGTCTCTAAAACATCATTTTAAGAGTTGGGATTTGATATCCTGGTTAGTCTTATAATTTGGTAAAGAAATTGCTTATTGTACACAGATTTGGTACACAGTTAAGTCTATTGATTTGGTACACAGTTAGTCAGATATTTGCCAAAGGATATTTATTCTATGCATATTTACAGAGTACATTTTGTACTATAAAAATGCATAAATGAAAAAGAGGAAGCTGCTCTACTTTATATCATTCTTCATCCTGTTTTACTTTTGGCAGGTTGTTAAACAGACTACTGTTTAAAATAGCAGCTTTATTCTGATGCCTGATGACAAAATATTCTTGAAACATTGCAACAGAATTTGTGCAAAGGAAATCCCATCACATTAAAATAGTCTCCTTTAATTCCTTCGATCAATGTTCCACCAACAGCTTGTATACCATAGCCTCCTGCTTTGTCCCTGCAAAATATAATTATACTGTAAAATAGGTAATCCCATCACATTAAAGTTATCTCCAATCCAACAGTTTGTATACATTAACCTCATGCTTTATCCCTGTTAATATAATTATACATGTACTTTAAAATATGTAATCGCATAACATTAGAGTTATCGCCCATCCAACAACCTGTATACATTAACCTCCTGCTAAGTCCCTGTAAAACATAATTATACTTTAAAATATGTAATCCCTTAACATTAGAGTTATCTCCCATCCAACAGTTTGTATACATTAACCTCCTGCTTTATCCCTGTTAATATAATTATACATGTACTTTAAAATATGTAATCGCATAACATTAGAGTTATCTCCCATCCAACAACCTGTATACATTAACCTCCTGCTTTAACCCTGTAAATCATAATTATACTTTAAAACATGTAATCCCTTAACATTAGAGTTATTTCCCATCCAACAGTTTGTATACATTAACCTCCTGCTTTATTCCTGTAAAATATAATTATGCATGTACTTTAAAATATGTAATCTTTGCATCGAAAATAAACACATTTATTCTAAAACCAGTTGTTGGCATGATACGGGTTATGTTCTCATATATTTTATGATGGTATGATACTAAACCCCTAATGGGAGGGATTGTACTTGATTTTCATATGATGAAGACATAATCTTTCAATCAGTTTAATTGAGGTCTGGAGCTGGCATGTCAGTAACTGCTAGTAGTCCTTTGTTCATTTATGTATCATTGTCATTTTGCTTAGTTTCTTTTGTTACCTATTCTGACATCGGACTCGGACTTCTTTTAAACTGAGTTTTACTGTGCGTATTGCGATCTCACAAAACATGTTTAACCCCGCCGCATTTTAGCGCCTGTCCCAAGTCAGGAGCCTCTGGCCTTTGTTAGTCTAGTCTGTTTTTTAATTTTAGTTCATTTATATGTTTTGGAGTTTAGTGTGACGTCCATTTTCACTGAACTAGCACACAGTTTTAGTTAGGGGCCAGCTGAAAACCACCTCCGGGTGCAGGATTTTCTCGCTGCATTGAAGACCCATTGGTGGCCTTCGGCTGTTGTCTGCTCTTTGGTCGGGTTGTTGTCTCTTTGACATATTCCCCATTTCCATTCTCAATTTTAATCACATAACATTAGAATTATCGCCCATCCAACAGCCTGTATACATTAACCTCCTGCTTTGTCCCTGTAAAACATAATTATACTTTAAAATATGTAATCCCTTAACATTAGAGTTATCTCCCATCCAACAGTTTGTATACATTAACCTCCTGCTTTGTTCCTGTAAATATAATTTTACTGTAATCCCATTACATAAGAGTTATCTCCCATTATACATTCTATCAATGTTCTATAACAGATTGTATACCATAACATCTTACTTTGATTTTGTAAATAAAAGACAACACTTACATGTGTACAAATGTTATTCAGTGCTATACACTAAAAACAAGGACTAATTTGAATCTGGAATAATTTTGAATTCTGGAAAATTGTTTAGAAATGTATTATGAAACTTACCCAACTATATAGTGTTAGCCATGGCTAAGGTTAATTTCACTTTCACTGATATTTCAGTATGAACTAACTAACCCCCCTTAGCCATGTGTGCATTGCTACCTCTATTTAGTTGGGTTAGTTTTCATCATATATTTCTTATCAATTTTCCAGATTTCAAAATTATTCCAGATTCAAATAATTCCTTGTTTAAAGGCAATTTTCATAAAACATTTTATATGTTTTGTAAATTTTTGCATCTATGAAAATCCATAAACCAAAATGAATTAATCAGAATCTGATAGACAATACATACCATGATGGCATCACATGAACACTTAAGTTGACAACTTGTATAAAGAAACAAGATCAAGGCTATAATACATTTTTCAGGAGGGAGGGGATTAACACAAATCCATATTTTAGTACTGTTGACCTGCCATGAACATTTACCATGAATGAACTAAACCTTATTATAAAAACATAACCTGACCAGTAGAGCATGCAAATTAGGTCACCAAATGTGAATGAAAAGTATTGATAACCTACGTAGAATAATGACTGAAAATTATTAATCCTGCAACTTAAGGGTATACGATACAGTAGCAGGGGCAGATAATAACGTTTTCAAAACGTTTCATGTTATTTTCGTGCATTGTTAATAAGAATGTTGAAATTTCGCGATGTTTCTTATAAGAACGTTAACATTTCGCGTAGTTGAATTAAATGTAGTCACATTTGCAGAAAATACACTGACGTCATAAATCCAGTTGCGCGAATTAAAAAAAAATTACCTGCTAGGAAAAGCAACCATATCACAAGAACTGTTATATTTATTCATTAATAATGAAATCAACAGTATTATCTTGAAATGTTTTTTTTTTTAATTTCATATAGGAAATGAATAAACAGATATGTAGATAACAATATGTCAATTACACGGAAACCCAACTACACAAAAAGCCAAAAAAGTAATTTGGATATCAACGTACTGCCTTTATCAATATATAGAATCTCTTTCATTTGGCAAAATCTAAATCGTATGTAGAATTGTCATTGTACGGGTATTTAACAGAGACTATCTGGAAAATAACAAAATAACATAATAGATATAGACAACGCCTAATACTGTTCCTGACTATTGAAAAGTTGCTATGTTAAACGTTTTTTTTTTTTTTTAATTTAACACGGTGACAGTGGAATATATATGTGTATGAAGAAGAACTGTAAGTTAAAAAGACACAGTTATAATAAACTAGGTATGACAGATAAAAGCCAAGAATGCACCCGTTGACGTGCTAAGCGTATCCCCTCTTGTACATATTGAGAGAAAAAAAATCGAAGTATCTGTTAACAGGAATTAGGTATCTGACAGACCAGAAAAGTGTTCACATGTTAAAACTTATTGATACCAAGCTGCTGACCCAATATACCCAATATGAAGTCATTCTGTAAGGTAGTTTTTGAGAAAAGTAACAAAAATATTTGACGACCGGACGGATGGACAAACAAGGTGGTTGCAATATTGATCCACTCCTAAGGTGAAGGTATAATACAGAAAAGTAAGTAAATAATCATGTGTACGGTAATGAAGAATATTACTCTGAAGACAAGCTAATGTAACTTATCTATTGATATAGAAATCATGCATTTTCATGCTCTAATACTGGCTGCTGCACTTCCTATGAAATGTTATACTACAACGTAATGGACTTATTAAAGACACAATTATGACAAGAATTTGCACGAAACAGCTCTATATTCACTGTTTAAACATGCATGTTTCGAGTAGTTTCTAAGCTAACCCGAGTTAATGTGGGTACGGTTGCGCGTACATACAATGCCTATAGACACAAATTTAACACCCATGCTCTCATGTTCTATTTTGTTTATTGAAAATTTGTCAACGAAATAATTATATGTATGGTTATTGTACCGGTATAATGACATGCATATCTTTTATTTTGACCATTCTGTACAATGTAGCGTGACTTTAAATTACTGATTGAAGGCTAGAAATTCAAAATTATCAATGAGTTATCAATTTTGTTGATTCCTATATATGAAAAGGAAACCATATATTCATGTTCTCAACAGACTTATATTTGACTTTAGGCTGCTATGCATACAGAATTTGTTATAACCACGAAATCAAGTGTCCACAGATATTCTGTTTATCCTCAATCCACGTAACTAAATTAATGTTCACTACACCAATTTTTCAACGAGGAACATTTCAGCTGATTTATATCTTTGTCTCTCCTTGCAACTAAAGTTTGAATGTAAAAGAAAAGGACTTTGAACCAAGATAATAAACCCCTTGTCCTGTTTGATAGATTCAACGGACAAAGAAGTGCACTGAATCATACAGAAAAAGTAAAAAAGGTTTAAATTTGGCCGTTAGTTTTCTCGTTTGAATTGTTTCACATTTTTCATGTCAGACAGGGCCTCTTAATTATAGCTCATATATATATGGTGTGGGTTTTTCATTGTTGAAGGTACGTATGGGGACCTTTGTTGCTTTTATCTTCGTTATTTGAACTATGGTGGACAGTTGTCTCATTGGCAATCATATCATATGTCCTTATTTTTGTATTATCCCACTTGCTTTATATTTTGTTCACATTTTGTCATGTCGGGCGGGGCCTTTTGAATAATTAAAACTATGCTCAAGCTGTGTTGTCTACATGAAACAATTCAGGACTAATGTCGGACAGATATTAAAAATTATTTCTTATATCAGATTTATCTTTCGTGTTTCAGTACATTTCTCTTAAGCAATTTTCTAGAATACTTTTAAGATGCTATTTTTTGGATTATGAATAAGTTTCTGTTCAAGTTTCTCAACATTTCATAAAGGTTTTGGCAAATATTTTATGCTATTTTGTGAGTTACCAGCTTTATAAATTTTGATGATTAATATGGTTGCTTTGGGGAAAAAACCCTTGGCTATACCACTGAACTTATTAGTGTAGTCGTGTACAGTGGGAATGATTGCACGACATTGTTGTGATTAAAACTTATTTCCAAAGGAATCTAGCGCCATATTGGCAAATGGGACGTTTCCTTAAAAAATCAAGATTTATGGCTTTTATTGAAAAAACAAGCACATGGACCCCTATTTTTTTCTTTGCAATCAATTAATTACTGTTTCAAGAACGCTCCGCCAAAATTAAGGAAAAAATCAACGACAGATTTTTTTCTGCACTTTGTTGTAGAAGCAAAAATATTGTCAGCTTTTTTATTTCACTTATAGTAATATAAATTTAGGATATAATAATTGAGTATTGCTACTTTCCGTAAAAGTCCTTAATTATGAAATTTCAGGGTTTTTCCTTCAAATATGCAAATTACGAACCAAAATATCTCAAAAAGTAAGTCATGAAGGTATATTTGTCTTTGCATATTTCGAAAGTACACATTGAAATTGACCTTCTATCAAAATTTCAAGAAAAAATCAACGAGAGATCTCTACTGTATCGTATGCCCTTAACATGGTCATAATATGAGATCAAGGCCATATAACATTATGGAAGACGGACATATATTGTCATAATGAATGCATATATAAACATGATAAAAAATTGCTATAAATCTTCCATGCATAGTAACTGCAAAGCACACCTAACACTTGACCTCTTGATAATGACAATTGGAACAATCTACACACCAAATAGTGTTGTCCCATGTCATTTGTAGTTATTGAGGAACAGGCCTAATCTGAAAACTTACAACAGTAGCATTAAAATGATCTTTTATAATTTATAAGTGTCAGACCACCAATTCAAAATCCTTATCTATTCAACCAAATTTTGCAATTTTCACAGCTTTCTTAATATTTTACCGTAAGTTTAACTTCATAGAAACCAGGTATATCCTGAATTGTACATGTATCACCTTTCTACATGCCAATTTTCAACCAATGTTTAAAGTCTTGTAAGAAAGAACTGCCTTTTGGAAGCCAAGTATTGCTAAAAATAACCACTGGTTTTCTGGAAATCTTAAATTAGTATACTATGGAGCGCATTAATCCTCAATTTTTAATGCAAACTCAGACAAGTAAATTTTGGCTCAAAATGGTCTTAATATACTTCTCTTTCACCAAAAGTTTCATTTCTGCAAATTTGTTGGTTAGTTTAAATAAACAATGACATCAAAAGCACTATTTTCTTTTTGAGTAGGGCTACTTTTACATACATTCTAAATTGGAGGGAGTGAATTGGTGGTCTGACACCTAAAAGGCAGACTTATATTCTTTAAAACAAATCTACACACCAGTAGCCTAACTAAATAAAAATTGGTCCAGTGGTGTAAAAAAGTTAGAGACTTAAGCCAACCGAAAGATATGGAGCAAAGTCAAAGATCGGATTTTAATCAGACTGAAAAATCAAACTTCCAAATTTCCCCGAGAAATCCCGAGCTGTAAATACAACATCTATTTACAAACTTACAATGCTTCCCCTGTATCCACATAAGATGAAATGATTTCTGGTGTAAGTTTTGTCATCATAACATCTGTAGATTCTTGGAATTCTGTTATATAAAATCTTTCATCTTCTGGACACAATCTATCTCCTTTAAATACTAAAATGAACAAATTGTCTAAATTAAAAATGATAGAATGTTTTCTAACTTTGCCAAGATGTAGTTTACCTCAAAAATATAATAAAACATATGGGTTGCCAAAATTTCTTTGAAGCTAAAGGCTGTGCAAAATTACCAGATTTTGTGAATGTTATACACAGAAAAAAACACTTTGTGTGAATAGAAAGAAAATCATACTTAAGAATTTTAAAATAGAATATGATAAGATATAGCTCTTAAAATAAGCTTTTAGAAGGTAAAAAAAAAAAAAACGGTTTACAGACTTGTTTTCTTGCTACTTTTCAAGATAGGTAAATTTATGGTACATTCTGTTATAGAAATAGGGGCCTCGGTGGCCGAGTGGTCTAAGTAGTTACTACTGTAATCACTAGCCAGTCAACAATGAGGTTGTGAGTTCGAACCCCGCTCGTGCGGGTGCACTCGAATCCAATCTTAATTGACTAGGATTGTTAGTTTTCCTATGGAAGGTCGGTGGTTTTCTCAGGGCACTCCGGCTTCCTCCACCAATAAAAACTGGCTGCCACGAAATAGCCCAAAAGCGGTGCTTAAAAGTGGCGTTAAAACACCAAAAAATCAAAAAATCAAAATCTTATAGAAATAAATTCTCTTGTGTTATCTCCCTAAAATAACAGTTTTAAATTTGGAATTAATCAAAACATTTTCTTTTTTTGTAAAAGTTGGATTATATATCATTTTTTTTTTTTAAATCCTAGCATAAAAAGATGTTTCTCTTTGTGACTTTTTAGCAGAAATTAAGTTTTTACCACATTAAATAAAAAAGTTAACACATGGAATCAATCTGATTTATCAATTTTTAATGAAATCCTAGGTCAAAAAGATGTCTCTCAAAATTTATCATGGTAAATTTTACACCCGAATTATAAAAAAGTCAACTTTGACATTGAGTATCAATTTTGAATAACATAACCTATATGACAGTTTTTGTTGAAATTATAGCACAAAAAGATGTTTCTCAAAATTTGTGAGTTTTTAACAAATACTAATTTCTTTAGTTTCTTCTATTTGGAAAATGCCTGTACCAAGTCAGGAATATGGCAGTTGTTTTTCACTCTTTCTGTTGATTGATAGCATTTGATTTTGTCAGTTTTTATGGACTTCCCCTTTTTGAATTGCCTTGGAGTTCAGTATTTTTGTTATAATTTTTTTCTTTATCACAATTATTTTTCCAAGATTTCACAAATAACACAAGGGACCTCCCTTTTACTGGTATAAATACTGTGCATAAAAATTTTGAAATTGGTTAAGTCAATCTAGGCTTATCATACTATATAGAAGTGCTGACTATCATACATGGTCCTAATAATAGTTATCTTGTCAACTTACAGTATTATGGTATTGCTCCATGAGCTAGCTGTAAAAAAAAAGGAAATAAAACTAAGTAATGACTTATGATATTACCTGTTGAGTTAATAGGTGTTATTAATACTACAGCTGTCCATACTGTGTGAATACTACCACTGAACCTGTAATATCAAAGTGATAATATCATAGGGGGATAGTACTTAACAGATAATCTCATTCATGTGTTACTCTATAGCTGTCCATACTGTGTGAATACTACCACTGAACCTGTAATATCAAAGTGATAATATCAGAGGGGGATAGTACTTAACAGATAAACTCATTCATGTGTTACCCTATAGCATTCTTTTTTAAGTGGATGTCAAATTTTAAAGTATGGAAGGCAACATATAAAGGAAAATATTATTGAAACAGAGCATTTTTAATTGGACAATGAAAGCAATGAAAAATGAGTATTTTTTTTGTCAAAATTTAAAATTTGAACGTCAAAGTGGATAAATTTTGTAGTTAACAGGCTAAAGTGGTCAAATCAGATTTTCTAATGATCTAATGGAAAATTCTGAGTGCAATTTTTCTGAATGGAATTGGGTGAATACATAACAAGACAAATGTAATCAATGTATGGTTTATCAAATATAGAGGGTTCTCACTAATATCATTAGTCCTGGACTTATGGAAATCTGTCTGAATGCATCATCCATTCTGAACAGTTGAATCCAAAGATGCTTCATCATTTATAGCAAAAGTTTATACATAAATCTAAAACATAATAATCTATAATACCAATAATATTGTTTTTCTTTTCACAGTCATATAAAAATTAGAAGATGTGGTATGATTGCCAATGAGACAACTCTCCATCAAAGACCAAATGACATAGAAGTTAACAACTATAAAGACTTACTGCTTTAACATTTCACAAGCATGACTTTTGTCCCTTGGTTTTTCAAATATGACATTATTGTGGGTAACTATGGTATCTGCTCCTATAACCAGGTCAGCAGGTGTCTGTAAAACAAAGAAAACATTATCATGGGTAACTACTGTATCCGCTCCTATAACCAGGTCAGCAGGTGTCTGTAAAACAAACAAACATTATGATGGGTAACTACGGTATCCGCTCCTATAACCAGGTCAGCAGGTGTATGTAAAACAGACAAACATTATCATGGGTAACTACGGTATCCGCTCCTATAACCAGGTCAGCAAGTGTCTGTAAAACAGACAAACATTATCATGGGTAACTACAGTATCTGCTCCTATAACCAGGTCAGCAGGTGTCTGTAAAACAGACAAACATTATCATGGGTAACTACGGTATCCGCTCCTATAACCAGGTCAGCAAGTGTCTGTAAAACAGACAAACATTATCATGGGTAACTACGGTATCCGCTCCTATAACCAGGTCAGCAGGTGTCTGTAAAACAAACAAACATTATCAGTGGTAAATATGGTACCTGTTCTTATAACCAGGTCAGCAGGTGTCAGTAAAACAAACAAACATTATCATTGGTAACTACAGTATCCACTCCTATAACCAGGTCAGCAGGTGTCTGTAAAACAAACAAACATTACCATGGGTAACTACTGTATCTGCTCCTATAACAAGGTCAGCAGGTGTCTGTAAAACAAACAAACATTATCAGTGGTAAATATGGTTCCTGTTCTTATAACCAGGTCAGCAGGTGTCTGTAAAACAAACAAACATTATCATGGGTAAATATGGTACCTGTTCTTATGAACAGGTCAGTAGGTGTCTGTAAAACTTGAAATGGTTTATTAGGCATGCTGTGACAGGAATGGCTTATAAGGAATGCTGTTATGAATTTTCATGCTTTTTGTGTGATATGTTCCTGTAATATGGTACATTTATTTTACCCATTTGTGATATGGAACATTTATTTTACCTTTTCATGTGATCACCTGATACATTAGAAAAAATGACTGTTTATCTTTTCAAAACGAGCGTGGTTTATTCAATTTTCATACACTTTTCTTCTACTCTCTATGATGAACACATACAAAAACAGTAAGTTATGACAACAAGGAACACAGAGGCTAATTTAACCGACAACAAAAGCTTTATTGTGTCTTTATTAAGACATGGCAAATTTCCGGATTGCAAAACAGATGGACAAATTTACACGATAAACGTAACTACAGAGATATAAAATGTATTTTATTCGAATAAAACATGACAAATCAAGAACAATAAGATACATATTACAAATATAACATGTAAAACATAAAACAATCGAGGTTTTAGCAAAAATATTCCGTACTCTTCACTTCACCTGGAAATTTCTTTGTCGGAGTTTGGACCTGAAAAAAAACTTAAGAAAATGTTTGTAGGCATGAATAACACGCACCCCCCTTACAAGAAACATGACCCAGGGTATAAATGTGCACGTTATACATACCAAAAGACGGTACATTTCGTTTATTTTACCTGTTGTTGTGAATATGGCACATTTAATTTACCTGTTTATTTTTACCTTTTGAGTGATATGGTACATTTAATTTACCTGTTTGAGTGATATGGTACATTTAATTTACCTGCTTCAGTGATATGGTACATTTAATTTACCTGCTTGAGTACAAATATGGTATATCTATTGTACATGCAAAATTGTATATTAAATATACCTAGTCATATGATATTTGAGTGATATTTTTCATTTAATTTACCTACTTGAGTGATATGTTACATTTTTAACTGGATTTCCAAAGTAAAATATTGGTTATTAAGTAGGTGATGTATGGTGGCCGGCTGGTGGGTGGGCTGCTGCAAAACAGTGTCCATACAATAACTTGAAAATGATTTGATGAAATCTTTTCAAATTTAGATATGTTGTTTTCTGTGACTAAAAGAAGGTCAATTTTGATTTTCAAGATTATAGCTAATATCGTTGTTGAATTTTAGACCTTTAAATAGCGAAAACTGATATTTTGAGTGTTGTACATGCAATAACTTAAATACGCTCTGACGAAATCTTTTCAAATCTAGATATGTTGTTTCTTGTGACTAAATGAAGGTCAATTTTGATTTTCACGATTTTAGCATTTATCGCTGTTGAGTTGTAGACCTTTAAGTAGTGAAAAGTGATACTTATATTGATTTTATACTTTCCATTTCTGAACCCTACAAAATTCATTTATTTTTTTTACTTGAACCTGTTTGGGGGTCTAGATTTGCAAATACCATTTTCATGCAGGAAAATTCGGTTTGCTGTCAATCGGACAGCCTCTTGTTTTAACATGTTCGCGTGAAAAAGTATATTTAATTAACCTGTTTGAGTATTATGGTACATTTTAATTAGTTCACCTATTTGAGTGATATTTTACATTTAATTTACAAGTTTGAGTGATATTTTACATTTAATTTACACAAGTTTGAGTGATATATTACAACTATTTAACATGTTCATGGTACATTTAATTTACATATCTGGAAAACAGAATTGTGAAAATCTTTTTAGTCTGGTGGTCATTAAGTATCACCACGACTAAAAATCTGGTTAAGTCCCAGTGAAAATTTGGTGGTCCTAGAAATTGCTGTAAAGATTTTGCTATCAATGATTTCCATAGGTAAAAATTAGATTAGGCTATTTTGAATAATAATTTTATGGTTCCATATGAAATATTTGGTGACAAGACAAGACAAGACAATTTATTACAACTTAGGCACACGTACATGTATGGTGCTACAAGCATGACAAGAGGATAACAATTATACATTAACAATTACATAATTATACATTTGCAAGCAAGACACACAATAAATAAATATAATATAATAAATATTGATATGGAGCTATACTAAATACCAGAAAGCCCTTAAAAGAATAAAACCACCACAAACTGTCAGTTGGACATCAGAAGCACCACTTCAATGACTACACTCAAAATTGACCTTTTGGTGGTCAGGACCTACAGGACCCCCAGTTTTAGAGAACTCTGCTGTTTGTGCGATATGGTACTTTTATTCAACCTGTTTAAGTGATAAGGTACATGTACATTAACTTTACCTGTTTATCAGCAAGAATTGATGCCACTTCAATAGTCTTCTGTTTAGCCGTTTCTTTAACATAATCAACAGGACTTCTGAAGCTAGATTTTTCCAAATTTTCTTCAAAGTTTGACTTCACAATTTCCAACTTTAATCCCTGCAATGAAAATCAGAAACTCTGACTGTATAATGCATGAATGTTTGGCAAATAGAAAAAAAATCTTGTTTAAATCTAGATAATTCAACCGTTTGACCAGAGCGTTTGTATTAAACAGTGAATCAGTGGCTTTAAACCAAAAACACCCCTAAGGTTTCAACTTGTCAAGCCAGCAAAGAGGACCTACCAACCTCATAGAATATTTGTTGAGGGTTTTGGGACTTGTAAAATAGAGAGCAACATATAGTCTTCAACAAAAGATAGGTGTTTATACAATTTAAAAAGCTGTAAAGGTTCCAGTTCTAAAAGCTATGAATAAATCAAGAAACTATCAAAGGTCTGCAATCAAAACCAAATTCTTTAAATAACAAAACACATTTTGATTTGACATAAAACAAGCACTGAGAAGAGGTTCCTGATTAGGGACAGGCACATAAATATATGGTGGTTCTTTGATACCTCAAACCTCACCCTTTATCATAGTATACTAGTCATTGTCATGATCAAAATGGATATTACAATACAAACAAATTCAGTCCACCTAGGGAAACCTACAAGATTGAAGATTGGCTTATCTCCTTTTTTCATTCAGATTAAATTTAGTGCTGTAAACACTGCCATATTTTTCAATTCATTCTAATAAACTTTAACCTTTCAAGACTGTTGATTGAGTAAGAAAATTCAGACTGTGTTGCTAACTTAAATAAGTAAATAACATATATTATAAATTAAAAAGAAAATGGGGTGCAAGTTCAACACCAGGAAAACCATTTCCCAAAACTCTGAAGAAAAAAGAAACTGTAGAGTCGAATTCAGTGATATAGCAACCAATATTAACATTTAAGTGATCTGCAGAATAATTTATACATGATCTTTTTGCATGACATAAATTAAGCAAATCTTCTCAAGAGTTATTATCCACAATTAAAAAATAACATTCTCTTACATATCGCAATGATTTGAGTTTCCTTCCCTTCAGTAGTAGATAATGAACTAATAAAATATTGGCTTGTTCTAACTAAGAGTTTTAAAATTTGACCATGTATCAAGCCAATCCTTAATAAGTGAACTAACCAAAATTATTAATTAATTACAGATGATTATTGCAGATTTATCAAGTAAAGTATATAGGCCTTACTTGAATACCTTATATGTATTTATATTAAGATTTCATATTTTGTGTGTCTTTTTTAATGATCTTGTTAATCCTTAATTAATCATTTATCTTTCAGACATAATTTACAGAATCACTTTATGTAGTGTAGATCAAATGTAATAGGCAATGAATAAATCTATCATTTCTATAGAATAGAATAGAATAGAATAGAATATTTTTATTTCCCAAATTACAGGGTCCATAAAGGGCATAAAATCAGATACAATTGATTTACATAATTGGTAACAACAACAATAATAGTCACTTGTAAATATATATTTAGTATATTAGCATTGGTCAGAATCAGAACCAAAACCACATATATATTGTGAATAAAAGAATAAAATTACATTACATATATGCATTCATTCTCAAATCATTTACTTGACTTAGTGTCAATATTCATACCTGATCTCCTTAATTCAAAACAGTCACAAATATAACAGCCCAGTTTTTCCATAAGAGTTACATTTTCTTGGGTCAAGAGCCATAAAAATTTAGAAGATTTATTTAAATTTTTAAGATTATAACAATTGTTAGAAATGTATTGAAAAAAAACTTCCCTTTGAATATCATAAAGAGGGCATTCTAACAAAAAATGAAGCTCATCTTCAACTTTACCAAATGAGCAATTTGAACAAAGATGCTCAGATCTTTCTATATATTTTTTGGAATATCTGTCTGTCTCAATTTTTAAGAGTGAGCGCTTATTCTTAATTTACAAACTGACTGTCTTTTTAAAATCCTGTAGTTCTAAATATTTTTCTTTTTTAAAAAATTTTTTTTATAGAAAAATAAGTACCAAGCTTCCCTTTTTCAGAGTTAATTGTTTGATACTTCAGTCTATTCCAAAATGTTAAATAACTTTCACATAGTTTATTTTTAACATACTGACATAAAGAACCAATTGATTGGTCAAAATTTGGTAATTCAATCTCTCTCTCTGAATATAATCTATACTAGAGTACCATGTATTTACATTAAAATATGTAATTGTTTACAACATATGAATGCATCAAATAATCTACCAAGCTCTGACATCACAGCTATGTTACTGGACTTTCTGTTTACACCAAGAATATATTTCATAAATTTGTTATGAGCTTTTTCAGAAGAATCCTGACCAAAAACTTTTTCTAATATATAATCATTATCTTTATATTTATATATATATCAAACATCTAATATACACATTTGTGTATTCAAATATTTGTGTATTGAGAGTGTACAATGAAGTGTCTGTATAATTAAGTAAGACTGAGGTTGATTAGTAATGTGGTCAATATGATAGGCATTTAAGGAGGTGGGCGTTGTAATTAAGGCCCCACCTTATCTCTGATTGTTTGGTGATCATCACAGTTGTCAATCATACTGTTATTGTATCATTACTCTAGTTACCTAATCAAAATGACAAAAATAGCCTGCACATCAACACACCTTAAAAGACATACATACTTGAATGAACTGCTCCAAAAATATACCCAAATTTTTCACAGTTTATATGTGCATATGTACACAGACATGAAAATTATAGGGAACTATATTTCAGTGTGTATACATTTTGTAGATTTAGTAGCTAACCTGTGCTACTTGTTTTGAGGGAGGCCGGTGCCTTAGAAAAGATTTAGAACAAGTTCCAATCTTTCCAAAAAGGAGTGAAAAGATGACACATATTTCCCCAAAATTTTGCTAAAAGTAGAATTTCAATCCGTTTGAGTGATACCTTTTCTGAAACTATTTACATGTATCATTTGAGATATAAATAAAAATCACATGATTTGTCTCATTTTTTTGTAAAATTAAATCAAAAAGTTTGCTGTGAAAAAAAGTGTTTGTAAACATTACAATAATTTCTGGACCTATGTGTAACATAAAATATTGTCCCCTGTGAAATATTGTCCGTGGAACAAAATTTCATAAAAAATATTGTCTGCACACTATTTCATAATGAAATTCTGTCCAGGACAGTATTTCATCATGAAATAGTGTCCTTGTCCATGAAATTTTGTCACCTCCTTTCAGACAATATTTCACTATGAAATTCTGTCCATTCTACTACATGATATCAATGTGAAATTCTGTCCATGACAATATTTCAAAGTAAAATGTGGTCCATGAAAATATTTCTTAATCAGATTATTACAAAATTAAAAACAGTATACTTGAGCATGCAACTTTAACATTTTTAGATTCATAACTGAAATTATTTTGTAAATATAAAAAGAAGATGTGGTACAAAAATGTATGATTGCCAAAGTAAGTATTTTATATTTCAAACTAATATTTATTTTAACGTAAGCTAGTTTCAAATTTGCATCTATACTTTATCAATGGTTAATAGATTAAAGAATTGTCTAATGCATGTTCCATTGTACTGCATTATACTGTATAAATGTAAGTAATGTACCGACAAAATTTCATAATGAAAATTTGTCCTTCTCTGAACATTTTTTCATAGATGAAGACAATATTTCATGATATGTGACATGTATATATTATGTCTTATTATATCAATCAATTATAACTGATTTTATGCCCTTTATGGGCCCTCTAATTTGGGAAATAAAAATATTCTCTTCTATTCTATTAGTCAATATAATAATTATTATAGTTTCTGTTTATTTATATCTCTGTTCATAGTGGCATCTGTATTTATTAACAACGATTTGTCTTACAATATTTTCAAGTATTTGTTTACGTCTAGGTGAACCACTGGCTAATACAATTCTTTTACAATTTAAATTATGGAGAATAGGTTGCAACATTTTGTGATCTGCGACATGTGTTTCCTGTTTAACATGTCAACCACATGTCAGTCACGTGACAAAAACTTACATAGATCGCTTGAACGTTTGAAGAAAGCGATTTCTCCCTTTATTTTAAGAAAGGGATCAAGTTCTAAATAGATTACACCAACCTTCAAACCGTAATCGTCTGAATTTTTTTTAAAAGAAATGATTGATTGTAGTTGAACATTTTAAAGGTAGAGGTGATTTTGTCGATGGCAACAAATTTCGAGAACCTGACTTTTGCATGTCATTGGATCTTATTGTAAGTGAAAAGATATAGGTTTCATACTGAACTCTTTACAGTAGACGATCTTGCGTAACTACGAGTCTACGACTACGTGTCCTTGTGTCCAGTATGTCGAGAATACGTGAATAAAGTAAGAAAACGTTGCATTTATAATTTGTAATCGATCTATAGAATGCCCAAGTATACAAGTGTCATGTCACAAAGTCTTTACGTTACAATATAAGAATAAGTGACGTTCCCTTTTGTGTTCGCGCCGTATTAACAACATTCTGGGGGTGACGGGTCGCAAAAAGATAAAATTCTATATACAATACAATCTCAAATGTATCAAATTAAGAATATCTTGATGCTAGAAAATTAAAGTCTCTATGTATAGAAAATAATTAATGTCTCTGTATATTGTTAAAAATTTGACACTTTTAACAACTAATAACGATTTACAGTTCATATAAAAGGGGGGCTGTAAACAGTTCACATCTGTCCTTTATCATCTCGATTTGAGAGCAGATTCATCCAATTACGGAATTTTTTCACCAGCTTTTAAGCTTGCTTGATGTCTTGGACGAATGTCTTGTACGGTACTGTGTTCACATGTATCTTCTTTTTTCTAACTGGGTGGTGCGGTATGTAAAGTTTTGTTTTTCCGTTACATTCCTTGTTATCAATTCTTTTAACGAAACCTCTATGCTCTTGGTTCTTTATGATATTTTCATTAGCTTTCAAGATACGTGTTTCCTTTAACGGACCGGATAGAAGGTAGCCTAGATTTGATTAACTGCAGTAGGTCCATCTCTGCGGATGATTTGGTCTTCAACAAACTGCCAATAGTAATCTGCTCCTACTAAAACGTCAGTTTCAAACATATTTTCATTGGTGATTGGATGCGCTAGATTCAAGCCTTGCAGATACATGTACTTGTTTTCAGTCAAGTCTAATTTTCGGACATGATTCTGTAACGGAACTGTTATCTTGGTACGACAAGTATATCAATTGGTATTTTCTGTTTCGTCTCTGTCTCGATCAGTAATGTACCTTTACCTAGGTGACGTATATTATTAACTGTGTCTCCGAAGCATGCAAGTTGTGTGGTTTCTGTGTTGTCGACTTTAAGTTCTAGTTTCATTGCTAGATCTTCTGTAATGAATGAGCGTTGGGCACCTTCATCAAAAAGGATGTTTGCGTCAATACCTATACTATCGGACCAAACAGGTGCAACTGCGGTTTTCAATAATACGCTGGTTTGTGCCTTATGTATGTGATGAGTTGAGTATTTTTGTGTCTTCGTCTTGTTTCCCATCTTTTTCATGTACAATGTTTACATTTACGGATTGTGAAGGTTCAGTAGAATGTTCGTGTTTATGTTCTTCGTTTTCGTTACAATTGTCGTTTTGATTCATGTTAATATGACTTTGGACATGTGTACTTCTTTTATCGACCATTGATTCATTACATAAGCTAGTCATGCTAGTATGATGTCTTTTCTTGCAATGACAGCATACATGTCTAGAGTTACATTTATTGACTCTGTGCGTACCGAGACAACTGAAGCAAAGATTGCTGCATTTCACGATATTCATTCATTCGTATGTGTCTGTAATTCGTGTACAGTTCGCCGGTGAGTGAATTTCTTGACAGTATATTATACATGGTTTTGCGGTCAGAACACGTTGGTTATTGTTTACATAATCGACTCTTCTTGTGTATATGATTCTTTTCCGTAAGATTGTGTTTCAACGAAAAACGTACATGTAGGTGTGGTAGAATAGCTTTGTAGGATATCGTTATCCTGAGCTGTTTCGATTATATTTATCTCATTCTGAATAGATTTGCGCAAATCTGATAAAATCCAAGTATTTGATCCATGTTCGCGTGCTAGATGTTGTCTTGCTTCTCCTGGCAGCTTGCTCAAAATTATTGGGACCAGTAATGTGATGTAACAGTCTTGCAATTGCCCTAAAGCTTCTAATCCGGATACGGATGCCTCCATACCGTTATAAAAAAACGTGTAAACTAGCCAAATCATTATTTGGTGGTGTAATGTCTAGCATTGCTTTCATGTGTGCTTGTGTTATCTTACTCAATTGTCCGTATCTTTCTTTTAATATGTTAACTGCCTCCTTGTAATTAGCGTTTGTAAATGCGAAACCATTAATAGTATGAGATGCTTCACCTTCAAGTTGTGATTTTAAATAATTAAATTTCTGAATTTCTGGTAGACTTGGATTCATATGTACTGCGGATTTGAAAGAGTCCCAGAAAGATTGCCATTCAAGAATATTTCCACTGAAATTGAGCAAAGTTAATTTCGGTAGGTGGTGTGTTTGACTGCTAAATTTTGACAGTGATGGTGCCATATAACTATGTTGTTCATTTTCAATACATGTAGTTGGAATAAAAGGTGGTGCTTCATAATTCAATGTTTGATAGGATGATGTAGACTGTTGTTTTGAATGGTTGTTCGAATTGTCTAAACTCTGTATGAAAATACGCAAGTGTTTTAGTTTATTTTCTAAGTCTAAAGTATACTCATCTGTATTCAGAATTTCTTCTTCAATATCCTCCAAATTGATTGCATTAAGAATCTGTTGATTTAAATCGTTCAAAAGTTTCTTCTTTTCTTCTACACTCGAATGTTACTAAAAGATCCACCCTGGCTAACTCTGCTTCGTTTTTCAAATCAGCGATTTTTCGTAAATGTCTTGTGACAACACTTCTGTTCGCTTTCTTAATCAATTTCAGCTTACTCTAATCCATTGGGCACGGCACCAAAATGTCGAGAATACGTGAATAAAGTAAGAAAATGTTACATGTTATAATTTGTAATCGATCTATAGAATGCCCATATACAAGTATCACGTCATAAAGTCTTTACGTTACAATATAAGAAATAAGTGACGTTCCCGCGCCGTGTTTGCGCCGTAGTTACAACACAGTATGCTTCTTCTTCTACCGCTGAGTGACCACCGTCATCAGGTTGACTTTTCTATCATTTTTGGGTGTGCACATGAATAATTTTGAAAGTACAGACTCATTGTAATCCCCCTTCCAGTAAATCACTTTAGAGACGTTTCGGCCAAAAACTAGTTCGGCCATATGTCGCTTCGGCCATACACCACTTAGGCCTTGGTCGTTTCTTTCCGTAA
The DNA here is from genome assembly GCA_017311375.1 of Mytilus coruscus. NCBI lineage: Eukaryota > Metazoa > Mollusca > Bivalvia > Mytilida > Mytilidae > Mytilus > Mytilus coruscus. The sequence goes on along the minus strand of CM029597.1, from coordinate 388,828 downwards.
TGCCTTTTTTCTTAATGTCCGTGTCTATCAATGTTTTGAATAGAAAAAATTATTAGAGGTAAGTAAATATTTCTTTGTATATGATTAGGCTTAGAAAATGTCACAGTCGGCAGAGCCAGGCAAAAATTTAAATGTTCTTATTTGTTATCAGTAAATTGTAGTCTCGATTAAAGTAGATCAAACTATATACCCCCACATTTAATATACCAAATGGTAAAAAAAAATTGATTTGAAAATAGAAAATTAATGTATTGTTTTGCTTCAAAATATTATAATAATAACTGTACTGGACTAAAGAATAATTATTATATATAGATAATCTTTTCCAAGGTCTCTACCCCAAGGAAAATTATTCACCTTAAAGGTCCTAAGTGGAAGGCCTCTCCTACAGCAAAAAACCTTATAGATACATGTCACAAGACATACAGAGAGCAGTGTTCTCCCCAGATATTTCATTTAGCATCCTGGTAAACATGGGAATTTTGAAATACCATCTTGTTTCTAAAAATTATAGCATCACATCCATAACATAATCTATAAGAAACCACTTCAGATAGCATCACATTTAAGATTATAGCATCACATTACCATGATGCTAAAAGGCCCTGGGGAGAACACTGGAGAGTGGTGTGAGAACGGCAAACCAGACATTAACTGAAACGTAAAAAGATTGAAGCTCAAAGGGAACTCCGTCGTCATTTCTGTATGGAAAATCATTAGATAGACAAGATCTGTACAATCAAATTATGGAAAACCCTTCCACGGAACTATTTTTATCGTCTCATTAGGAGGAACAGGGGAAGCTCAATAGTCAAAACTTCCTGTTTGAAAATAGACAATTCCGAAGTAAATGATCCAGACGAGTAGCGTGGATGTTTTATGAAATACTTTGAAGATCTAGCCATCCCTAAGGATAAAGGGTATGATGAAAAATACTTTGAGCTTTGCACTATTAGGCATAAACTTATCTCTGAATTGTGTAGCAACAGCAAAGACACTTTTGAACCATTTACTGAGAATGAGATCCAGAGCGGTATTAATCACCTACATACTGGTAAAGTAATAGAAGAATTTGATATATGTGCTGAACAACTGAAAGCAGCAGGAGACATTTTAGTTCCGATTATAACAAGGACATTTAACTCAATACTATGTAATGGTGCCTTCCCAGAAGTACTCAAGTCTGGAATACTCACACCAATTCTAAAGAAATTAAAAGATCCTTCAATTTTGGATAACTATAGAGGTATAACTGTAACTCCTGTATTCACCAAGTTATTTGAATGTGTATTACTGCCAAAAATCGAACAACATTTTGAAAATGATCAAAGTCCGCTTCAGTTTTGTTTCACAAAAGGTCTATCCATGCTACTAGCAGCATTGATAATTTCAGAAGCAAAATGTGAGAGCAAACTTTCACCTCTTACACCATTATGTCTTATCACAGTTGATAGTATGAAGGCGTTTGATGTTGTCAGCCATATAATTGTTCTTGACAAGTTGTATGAAACAGGGGTGCACCCTAAGATTTGGTCTATCATAAAAGATCTATATAGTGGCATGACATCAAAAGTAAGATGGGCCGGTGGAATTAGTGACGACTTTAAAATACTTCAGGGAGTGAGACAAGGCAGGATTTTATCGCCACTGCTATATAAAATTTATAACAACAATTTATTTATGGAATTACAGACATCAAGGCTTGGTTTCAGAATAGGCAACATTTACATGGGTTGTCCAATGTGTGCAGACGACATCGCTCTTCTGTCAGCAGATGCTGATGAACTACAATGTATGTTATCAACTTTACATAGACACTCCTTACAAGATAGAGTCTCAATTCACCCTACAAAGACCAAAGCAGTGGTATTCAGTAAATCAAATAGTATAAAGTCTACGTTGTCTTGGAAACTTGGAGACTGACATATCTCCAAGACTCCAACTAACCAAACAGTGCATCTCAGTATTCTTAGTTCAGAACTTAAAGAAAATGTATTGAATATAGAGGATTGTATTAGTATAGTTAGAATGACAATGTATGCCTTACTTAATACAGGGCTCCACAGCTCAAATGGTATAAATCCAATTGTCTCTTACAAAATTTACCAGTCTTACCTCATACTGAAGTTATTATATGGCTATGAAGTTCTCCCACTGAAAAATTCTCAATTAGACATCTTAAAAAGATTTCATATCTCAAATCTGTGCCGATTTCAATCTTTGCCCAAGCGTTCGGCAACATGTATAGTCTATTTACTATTGGGCACACTACCAATAGATGCAGTGATACATAAGAGGCATCTTAGTCTTGTACATAACATTCTCACTTGTAATAATACAATAAGAAATCTCTTGTTGAGACAACGTGCAGTGAATGGTGATAACTGTGACAGTTTTTTTGGTAGAATTCAGGAAATTCTTGAATTTTATAAGTTACCAGAAATTGATACTCTATTATTGGAACAACCATCACAATTAGCATTTAAATATCAGTGTAAATATGCAATTCAGAAGACATGGACAAACCTACTTAAATCTGAAATTGACAATAAATAGACTCTAAAATATATAAATGTAAAGGCACTTGCTATTGGTAAACCCCACATAGTATGGAAATCCCTGCGCTCAATGGTATCAGAAGTAAAGATGGGCATCACAAAAGCCAGGATTCTTACTGGCACATTTATGACACAAGCAACTAGATACAAATTTAACATGGAACACTCAGATAACATTTGCCAGCTATGTGCGATATATTCAGAGGATATATTAGAATGTCCCTTTTTTACTGTTAGACAATTATACTACAGCTGATTAAAAGTGGAAGTTATTCGTTTGATTGGTGAAAGGAAATGGCTTGAATTTTTGGAAACCAAGAATCTATCTTGCATCTGATTTTGGACTGTTCAAATTTCAGTGAAAACTTTAGTACCGAACAAATAACAGACATTACAAAAATATCTACTGAATTATGTCATCAGCTGTATATTAAGAGATTAAAATTGTTGGAAGGACTCAGAATAACATCCACAGTTACCCAGGGGACAAGAGCGTCTAATCTGTAGTATTTCTAAGTGAACAGTTACTTTAAAACTTATATATTATTTGTCTTAATATATATGTGTATATCTTCAGTGATGGAGGTAATGGCAAGGTAGTCTCCTCTTTTTATTCTATAAACTTTACCTATAGTGTCGAGACCAGTTTTAGATTTAAAGAATAGTATTGATCAAATTTGGAAATGTGTGTGTGACTGTAGGGTCATGTATACTATAGTGTTATTAACTGGCTGTTTCTGTATTGGCACTGGTATAGATTCAAGGTTTGCTGTATTGGCCTCGAGACCCATAGGGTCGAGGGCCAATACATCTGACCGAGAATCTAAACCGGTGCCAATACAGAAACAGCCAGTTCATAACACTTTTATTACATGTATTAAATAATCTAACTTTTTCAATACAGACTTGTTCTGAATACTGTATTACATACATCAAATGTGAATATATGGCCAATATTTCCAATACGGACTGGCAATGATGTGAATATAGGGCCAATATTTCCAATACGGACTGGCAATGAATCCTGAATTACATGCACAATATACATGTATGCTTACATGTTATTCAGGATTCATTGCCAGTCCGTATTGGAAATATTGGACCGGGCCGAAAAGCAATATAGATCACGTGATTTATATGACCAGGACGACGTCACCAGTATGACACATGCCGTTTTGGTAGTATTAGGGCTGTTTTAATCGTATTATTTAATAAATGTACATAATATCCCTGAGAGGACGCATGGAGAACCTGTAAATAGTGTCTATACTTTTACTGATACAAGAAACTTCTTGGTGTTCCTAAACGGAAGGTTAAACAGATAGAAGAAGAAGAAGCAAGGTGATAAAATTAGTGTCTAAGTGATTGACTCATAATGAACCAATCAACTTGTTATTTAATTTAATCATTTCAATACAAGACTGTCACCTGTTTGCTTATTTCATTTTGTGAAGATCAGGACCGTAAATTATGTGGAGGCATGTTGGCAGTTGCCTCCAATGGTGGGTCGACTAAATAGAAAAGAGAAACAAAAAGACTGGGACTAGTCCAACAGAACCTTTTTACAATTTTTTTTTTAATAAAGCATCATTAATATAAAAGTGCAATAAATTTATTTTTAAAAAAAGTTATAAAAGGTATATAAATAAAAAAATATACAACAAAATCTCTTTTAATATAACATAAAAGTATAACCATGATAACCAAAACGACTTTTATTACATGGCCAAAGTGGTACATGGCCTAAACAACCATGGCTGAACCCACCAAGGGCAAATCCGCTCCATGGCCGAAACGTCTTGTTTCCCAGAAAATCTGCCCTGCAAATTGTGTTTCCTACAGGAGGAAGGTTTGGAAGGGTATGACTATGTCAGTAGTAATGAAAGGGGTAAAACATGAGCCAGTTCACATGTTAATTGACAGTAATATAACATGCATTTCATGGAAATTTCAGAAGCCGATCCGATCTTCAAATCTTTAATCGGAATGTATGAATGAGTGATTGATTATTGGTTGCATAACTTCCAGTGGCAAATATTTCATACATGTTCCGGATGAATGTATGAATAAATGATTCTTAAAAAAACTATAGTTCAGGTCAACACTAGCGTCATGAAAGTCAAAATCATTAACTGAATGGTAAAATTTAAATTATTATGAGGCTGACTTCATACAGGAACTTCTTAGGAAGAAAGATAAAAAGTTAGCAATATCCTTTAACTTTACGTACCACTATATAGATGATGTTCTGTCACTAAATAATACAAAATTTGGTGACTATGTTGAACCAATCTATCCCATCGAACTAGAGATAAAGGATACTACAGATACAGTTAAGTCTGCCTCATATCTTGACTTACATCTAGAAATTGACAATGAGGGTCGGATGAAAACAAAACTTTACGACAAAAGAGATGATTTCAGCTTCCCATTTGTGAACTTTCCATTTCTATGTAGCAACATTCCAGAGTATATATCTCCCAATTGATACGATATTCCTGGGCTTGTATTTCCTTTCATGATTTCCTTGATAGAGGGTTGCTGCTCACAAGGAAGCTATTAAACCAAGAGTTCCAAATGGTGAAGTTGAAATCATCCCTTCGTAAATTTTACGGACGCCATCACGAGTTGGTTGACCGTTATGGAATAACTGTTTCACAGATGATATCGGATATGTTCCTTATGTCGTAACTACAATACCCGTCCCTTTTCACAAATGTGACCTACCGAATTAGACTATTTACGGTTTGTAATAACATAACACGACGGGTGCCACATGTGGAGCAGGATCTGCTTTCCGTTCGAGCACCTGGGATCACCCCAGTTTTGGTGGGGTTCGTGTTGTTAGTCTTTAGTTTTCTATGTTGTGTCTTGTGTACTATTATTTGTCTGTTTGTCTTTTTATTTTTTAGCCATGGCATTGTCAGTTTATTTTCAATGTATGAGTTTGACTGTCCCTCTGGTATCTTTCGCCTCTTTTCAACCAATTATGATAATTGAAATTAAAATAAAAGCAATAAAGATAATTTTACCAGGTGGATTGTCAGGTAAATTATTGCCCAGTAATAAACACCCTACAAGGTTATGATTTTTCGGAGTTATCGTTTCCGGAAATATATTTGCTTCCACCGTGTCGGGTAAATGTGTCCTCCCCTGGGAAATGTAAAACATTGTAAATAGGACTTTCTGCTGGATAAGTCTTTTATTGATATACAGTTAAAACATCCTTACTTCTCACTCTACAAAATAGCATAAAAGTGCTGAAAGTGGTGTTAAACACAAATAAATCAATCAACCAATGTATTACTGCACACAGATGTTAAGTAACTGTGAATGGCCTTCAAAAATTTTTTCCTGGGCGTGAAAATAGGCAGTATTTTAAAAATACATATATGAAATAAATGTGATTTTCATTGTCCACAAAGTTATACTTTTATGAATGGTAAAACTATCAGAAAAGAAGAAATTAAAAAAATCTGAATAACTAGGCTGTTTTAATCGTATTATTTAATAAATGTACATAATATCCCTGAGAGGACGCATGGAGAACCTGTAAATAGTGTCTATACTTTTACTGATACAAGAAACTTCTTGGTGTTCCTAAACGGAAGGTTAAACAGATAGAAGAAGAAGAAGCAAGGTGATAAAATTAGTGTCTAAGTGATTGACTCATAATGAACCAATCAACTTGTTATTTAATTTAATCATTTCAATACAAGACTGTCACCTGTTTGCTTATTTCATTTTGTGAAGATCAGGACCGTAAATTATGTGGAGGCATGTTGGCAGTTGCCTCCAATGGTGGGTCGACTAAATAGAAAAGAGAAACAAAAGACTGGGACTAGTCCAACAGAACCTTTTACAATTTTTTTTAATAAAGCATCATTAATATAAAGTGCAATAAATTTATTTTTAAAAAAGTTATAAAAGGTATATAAATAAAAAAATATACAACAAAATCTCTTTTAATATAACATAAAAGTATAACCATGATAACCAAAACGACTTTTATTACATGGCCAAAGTGGTACATGGCCTAAACAACCATGGCTGAACCCACCAAGGGCAAATCCGCTCCATGGCCGAAACGTCTTGTTTCAGAAAATCTGCCCTGCAAATTGTGTTTCCTACAGGAGGAAGGTTTGGAAGGGTATGACTATGTCAGTAGTAATGAAAGGGGTAAAACATGAGCCAGTTCACATGTTAATTGACAGTAATATAACATGCATTTCATGGAAATTTCAGAAGCCGATCCGATCTTCAAATCTTTAATCGGAATGTATGAATGAGTGATTGATTATTGGTTGCATAACTTCCAGTGGCAAATATTTCATACATGTTCGGATGAATGTATGAATAAATGATTCTTAAAAACTATAGTTCAGGTCAACACTAGCGTCATGAAAGTCAAAATCATTAACTGAATGGTAAAATTTAAATTATTATGAGGCTGACTTCATACAGGAACTTCTTAGGAAGAAAGATAAAAAGTTAGCAATATCCTTTAACTTTACGTACCACTATATAGATGATGTTCTGTCACTAAATAATACAAAATTTGGTGACTATGTTGAACCAATCTATCCCATCGAACTAGAGATAAAGGATACTACAGATACAGTTAAGTCTGCCTCATATCTTGACTTACATCTAGAAATTGACAATGAGGGTCGGATGAAAACAAAACTTTACGACAAAAGAGATGATTTCAGCTTCCCATTTGTGAACTTTCCATTTCTATGTAGCAACATTCCAGAGTATATATCTCCCAATTGATACGATATTCCTGGGCTTGTATTTCCTTTCATGATTTCCTTGATAGAGGGTTGCTGCTCACAAGGAAGCTATTAAACCAAGAGTTCCAAATGGTGAAGTTGAAATCATCCTTCAGAAATTTTACGGACGCCATCACGAGTTGGTTGACCGTTATGGAATAACTGTTTCACAGATGATATCGGATATGTTCCTTATGTCGTAACTACAATACCCGTCCCTTTTCACAAATGTGACCTACCGAATTAGACTATTTACCGGATTTGTAATAACATAACACGACGGGTGCCACATGTGGAGCAGGATCTGCTTTCCCGTTCGGAGCACCTGGGATCACCCCCAGTTTTTGGTGGGGTTCGTGTTGCTTAGTCTTTAGTTTTCTATGTTGTGTCTTGTGTACTATTATTTGTCTGTTTGTCTTTTTATTTTTTAGCCATGGCGTTGTCAGTTTATTTTCAATGTATGAGTTTGACTGTCCCTCTGGTATCTTTCGCCCCTCTTTTCAACCAATTATGATAATTGAAATTAAAATAAAAGCAATAAAGATAATTTTACCAGGTGGATTGTCAGGTAAATTATTGCCCAGTAATAAACACCCTACAAGGTTATGATTTTTTCGGGAGTTATACGTTTCCGGAAATATATTTGCTTCCACCGTAATACGGGTAAATGTGTCCTCCCCCTGGGAAATGTAAAACATTGTAAATAGGACTTTCTGCTGGATAAGTCTTTTATTGATATACAGTTAAAACATCCTTACTTCTCACTCTACAAAATAGCATAAAAGTGCTGAAAGTGGTGTTAAACACAAATAAATCAATCAACCAATGTATTACTGCACACAGATGTTAAGTAACTGTGAATGGCCTTCAAAAATTTTTTTCCTGGAGGCGTGAAAATAGGCAGTATTTTAAAAATACATATATGAAATAAATGTGATTTTCATTGTCCACAAAGTTATACTTTTATGAATGGTAAAAACTATCAGAAAAGAAGAAATTAAAAAAAAATCTGAATAACTAAAGATGATTATCCTTAGATGACCAAAATAATTGACCTGTACATACAGTATATAAAAGCCATATATTACCCCTGACTGTAACTGTAGTAGATCCTATTTTTAGAATAACTAAAGTATAGTTATACACATACACATCATTTTGTAGCTATATTGTATGAACTCTCAAAGGTAGAGATGAGTCCTGGAAAATATAGCGGTAGAGTTAGTGACAACAGGCAATCTTAACCCCCCAAAATTAACTTGGACTTATGTATATTTTCAGATATTGATGGAAGTGTCAACCCAACCGAAGTAAACATCTTCTGAACGAAATTATTCCTGGAGATACTGCTGTCCAAACATGAGTAGATTTGATCAGCTGTACAGAAAACTTATAGTGACTAAGTTCTTCACTAGAGGCTGGGGACAACCAGAAAACTTGAAAAAGTTTGTATTTAATAGATCAGAAATAAAATGTTTCATTAAATTTGTAAGAGTGGAGGAAAGCTAGAAAACTTGAAAGAGGTGTGCATATTCTGTGGAGAGTGAGCTAAAATAGAAAATTTGAAAAGTTGTGCATTCAGTAAGCCATGGGTTGAAATAAGGACTATTCCACCCAGTTCATGTCTAGCTGAACCCAGGTCCCAGAAATAACTACAATGTATGTAAAGTTTAAGATAGTTGCAGAAGCTACACTTAAGTTAGGTGGTCTATTTTAATTGTAAAAAGTTAAGTTACACAGGCAAGACATATCTCTGTTTTGACTGTTTATAATTTCAATAGTTTGCCTTAGGAAGGACATCTAAATTTTATGGAGTGACTGCTCATTTAAAAAGGAGCATTCCAACTCAGTACTTTTCAGAAAAAAAATATATTAAGCAATAAATGCTGCATGTTGAATTTGTTTGTAAAAGTTAAGACAAAAATGTTAAGGATTGTTTTGTTTTATCAGATTTTTTATTCAAATTTTGCCAAGTTAAATGATAAACATTACTTAGTTCTTACCCAAGTAGCTCAGAGGAGAAGACTTATCCTATATCTTTTGGCAACTTCTGCATAGTAGTTCTTTGATTTTTTGCAATCTGTTGAGTTTACTTTCACAATTTTGATCTTATAAATACAACACCTGGGCCTTATGAAATCTGTATATACCTTCATGTATACATCAGCAATGTCTCTGACAATCTTAAAATTTCATACCTACAGTTCTTGTCAGATTTCAATGTCCAATAGATTAAATTTTTTGGACTGGTGTCCTTTGAAATGTAAATGATATATGGAAAATCAACATTAACAGTGCTCTCCCAACCACAGTTCTCATTATAGTGTGATTAAATTTATGTCAAAGGTTCACATTAGCAATCCTTAGGAGAATTTCAACATCTGGGATGATCCTTTATTTTTAGAGGGACTTGTAAATGATATAGAAATTTTAATACGATGAATTTGAAAATTGAGCAGATTGATTATTATTTATGAGAGTTATGCCTCTTCCAAAATAAGTTTTCTGGAAAATTCTGTTTGCAAGTAGGGAAAATGGCTACTCTAGCATTCTTCTTTGTTAAGTTTTTTTGTATTTCAAATGATCAGTACCGAGTTTTTTTGTTTTATTGGCCATGTAGATCCATTTTAATTCCTGCCTTTTGTTTTGAAGAATCTTTGACTTCAGGAAAGTATTAGGAAATAGAGATGCCTGTTACAAACTGGTTCCTCCTGATTACCCTGTTACTATAGACAAGGTAATATATGAAACAGGGAATATGTTTTGGAATTGTAAATGATTATGGAGTTTTTTAAATAACAGTAGTTAATAAAAAAAGCTCACACTCCAGCAAATTAAATTTAACATGTTTAAAGATTAAAGTTAAGATATGCTTATTAAAAATTATATCATACAACAATAAATATAAATAAGAAGATGTGGTATGAGTTCACTGCTGCAACAGAAATGATGACTTGCATGCCTGGTACCAGCTCAGTATTCAGTCAAAAAAGTAACTTTTGTTGACCACATAACTTATTAGTGGTTAAAATCATTGTTTGTGTAAAGATTTGTTGTAAGGCTTTACATTATTGGTTGCATAAAGATCTGTTGTACTGCTACTTATATAAAAATAAGGAGATGTGGTATGATTGCAAATGATACACCTATCTACCTTTAAAAATAATGCTTATTTTGCCATAGCAATATGTCTTTTTCTGACCATAATGAGTGACTTATTTTGATAATGTATTTCACAGGATGAGCTCCAAGGTGATGTTAGAATACTGGAAGGACATTTTGTATCACCATTTAAAAAGTGTGTACCTGGTCTAATGCCAAAGGAAACAGAAATTGCTAGGTAATGAGGTATTAATGACGTTTGTAATTAATATGCACTAGTGCCATTTGGAAACAGAAATTGCTAGGTATTAATGATCTTTTTATTTGGTAAAATGCCAAAAGAAATAGAAATTACCAGATATTATATAATGATGTTTTGTGTAGGAAACAGAAATAGATGATTTTATCTTATGGTAATCACTTTTGTACAAATACAGAAAACAATTTAATTTATTCAATAATGTTAAAACTTTGCTTTATAAGGGAAGATTACTGAGATAGTTTCATTTTATAAAACACAGTTACATTTTATAAAACACTGTTTCATTTTATAAAACACTATATTTTGTAAGAAAACAGGTATGTTGACTCCAATTTTTATTTTTTATTTTTTTCTTAAATCATTTTATAAGAGCAATATTCTCACACTTTATTAAAAAAATCTATCTTTAAATTTAACATAGTACTTTTTGTGTAATCCTTACTATATGAGATTTTTGCACAGCCTGTATCTAAGCTTGTTATTGATTGAATGTTGTTTGCTTAAGTCCAGTTGCAAATATTTCATGCATGTTCAGGACAGTCTGAACTTGTATATTTTACATTGTAGATTTCAAATGGTCTTACCAAAAGAATGGAAAAGTCATCATAAACCTGTGTGTTTACAACTGGCCGGCACTGGAGATCATGTATGCATTGTATTCCCCCCTCCCCCCCAAAAAAAAAAATCTGTTTGTTAACAACTGACAGGAATTGGTGATCACATGTATTATCTCCTCCCCTCTTATACACACACACACCCCCAATGTCTGTATTGTACCTACATTTCACACTCAAAAAGGCAGTAACTGTTAATTATGTTTCAACATCCATGTACTATACCTTCACTTTAGACATTCATTGTAGGATATATCATACAGAGAAGGAAGGTGCAACAAGGGCCTTATTTGGCCTAAATTTTTTCTGAAACTGAAACTTTTAATAATAGATTTACATTTATGTGAATTTTAAATTTGAAGTAATATAAGACTAAAACAGTTATTTTTCGGTGTAAATTTCGCGACAAAGTATCTAAAAATTTTGGTGGTTTTTATTTTGGTGGATTCTTAAATCCGAATTAAATATTTTGGTGGATACTGAAATTGTTGCAGTTAAAAGTTGTAAAACTTGACAAACAAGGTCTATTGTTATGGTTAATTAATTATTTTTACCGAAATGACCTCTTATTTATTGATTAGTTTCTGATACAGTTAATCATTACCGCTAACTTAGATAATTATTTGTTACAGGTATTCAAGCGCGAAAAGTTTACAATTGATTAGATTTGACCGACCTTTGATGTACTTACTAATTAGGTTACAAAATTGTCATGAGTGTTTACAATTCTTATATAGTTTGACACTAATTATTATGGGTAATTACCTGATAAGAGTACCTTACACTCTTATTCTAATTGATACTTATTAATAAGGGTATACACCTGACACTCATTTTATAAAATATATGTACAACTTGGCATTTATCTTGTTAAAACTAATATACCGTTATTGACCAGCCAACAGGAAAATAGATCGTTTACAAAATCCTTTAACCATGTTAACTTCGAAACTACCAGCGTGGATAAATTATGAATTTATTTCGCGATTGTTTATCCGCCAAAATAAGCGAAAATAAACACCGAAAATAACCCGCTATACGGTAAGACTAAAACATGTAATGGATCTATTCATGTCACAATTAAATCAGTTAGGACGTTATAAGGTCTGTTTTCTGAATCTCAGTGTCTTTTTTTCAGTATTACTGGAGGAGGAGAACAGTTGTAGCTCGTCCTTTGTTGAAAGAAAGTGGAATAGCATCTATAATTCTTGAAAGTCCATATTGTATCCTTGTATCTTTACACTAAAATGTAATTGTGCTACTGTGATAAGTCTTTGTATCCTCTATAGAGGTCTAGGTCTATGTTAACAAATATCACAGCCAAGTACAATATGTTACTGATTTTTCCTGCACTGGACTGTATACTTATTTATGTTTCTTTTGTATCTAAAGACTCTGTTCAAGCTGCTGAAACAAAAATATGTGACAAATAAGGAGTATTTAGTTGACATTGCATTTTATTTTATTTTATACCTACGAAATTTGAAATAACTAACTTTTCATCAGGGAAGTATTTCTATATGACTGCAAAAATTAAAAATCTTTTGGTCGTATATTGGTATCACGTCGTCGTCGTAGTCAGCGTCGTTCGAAGACAGATGGTTTCCGGATAATAACTTTAGTATAAGTAAATAGAAATCAATAAAATTTTGAAACAAGGTTTATAACCACAAAAGGAAGGTTGGGATTGATTTGGGGGGTTATGGTCCCAAAGGTTTAGGAATTAGGGGCCAAAAAAGGGGCCTAAATAAGTATTTTTTGCAGTTTCCAGACAATAACTTGTGTTTAAGTGTATGAATCTCTCTGAAATTATACCACAAGTTTCCATACAACAAAGGGATGGTTATGGGGGTTATGGCTCTAACCATTTAGCAATTAGGAGCAAAAAAGGGGGAAAACAAGGGTTTTTATTGTTAAAGGACAATTTAGACAATTTAAAAGCAGTGTAAGGGAGGTAATCCAATCCATTTAAAGAATACTGTTGTATATATGTTTGATTACCTCCCTTACACTGCTTGTAAATTATGTATTAAGAAATGATGATTGTCTTGAGATGATTAGCTGAAAATTTATTTTTAGAAGTTACTATTAATTAATATTAATTTTAACCATGACTGTATGTCATTTTATATTTTAATATTTTATGATGTATTTAAATGAGTAGTTATAGTTGCAAACTCCATTAGAAATTTGAATTGAGATTATTTTGGAATAAGGAAAGGGGAGTTGAAAAATTTTGGGGGGTAAATAAGAATTTGTGGGGGCTACAATTTTTCTCATTTCAGATTTCAGAAATTAAAAGAAAATTTCTTCAAATATTTTTTTGGGGGTTAATATTCAACAGCATAGTGTATTGCACAAAAGCAAAAAAAACGGGTAAATTTTTTTTTTGGGGGGGGGGCAATTTGCAACAGCATAGTGTATTGCACAAAAGCAAAAAATTGAATATAAATTCAAATCATATAACCAATTTTAAGTTCTTTGACTACACTTATTCTGTGTCAGAAACATTTGTGTCAAATATTTAATTACAATCCAAATTCAGACCTGTATCAAGCGTGAATAATGTGTCCATTTTGGCCGCAACTTTTCAGGGTTGGACATCTGCGGTCGTATCCAGCTGCGCTCAGGGAAGCAATTTATTTCAAATGTGAGAGATATGAAGTTTTGAATGAATAAGCATCAGTTTTCTTTACTTCTTCATTGATTCATTTATTATATGCATTTGTCGGACATATGTTGATTTTATTATTCACTTAAGTAAAAATAAATAGGCTTCATTTTCTTAATGGGACCTATCCCATAAAGGGCTATAGTAAAATAATTCCTACTCTAACCCAAAAGTACAAGGTCCCCTAAAGTAAATAAAGGCCAAATGAAAAGGTCAGGAAAATAAAGACTTAGCCCCTGATGAATGTTCATTGAAGGACTGATACCAGTCAGGCATTCTTTCTGATACAAATTAGTAGTGCAATACAGGTTTATCCGTTACTCGTATACCAAAATGGAGTGTATCCTATTCTTCTACATATAAATGGCTTCTTTAACTGAAGATAAGATGGTTTAAGGAAACCTAAAAGACAGTTGTAAGTTTTACCTGTAGTCATTTTTGTTTGCAAGTAAATGTATTTTGAGTGATATGTCAGATTTTGAAAAAATTTTGCAATATTTGAATGATGAACTTAAAATGGAAAAGAATAACACAACTTGAACTTTTATTTATTTAAAAGTATGAAAGATTTTTTTTTTTGAATTGTTCAAGGATGGTAAAAGTTGAATGGGTTTTTCAAAAAAAAATTCAAGGATTTTTCTTAACAAAATGATATGTTGTTGCCACAATAATACATTTAAGTTTGATTTCATTTGGATGTTCAATTTTTTGGGTCACAATATTCTTAATCAAATTTTTGAAAAGTAATAGATATTAAACTTCAAGTGACTATTCTGTACAAATATCTTATATCTATATTGCTTTCTAAACATATATGTATATTTATAGTTGCTTTTCAAGGTCTAATAACTACTGAGTATTGTTTCAGGAGGTCCAGTCTACATTATACCTGTGACCTGTTTGTGATGGGAGGAGCCCTGATGTTAGAGTCCCTAGTGTTATTTAACTGGTGTGAACGACATGGCTTTGGACCATTAGGTGTAACAGGCATATCTATGGGTGGATTTGTAAGTACTGATGTTATTCTCTAACCCTGACCTGTTTGTGATGGGAAGAGCCCTAATGTTAGAGTCCCTTGTGTTATTTAACTGGTGTGAACGACATGGCTTTGGACCATTAGGTGTAACAGGCATATCTATAGGTGGATTTGTAAGTACTGATGTTATTCACTAACCCTGACCTGTTTGTGATGGAGGAGCCCTGATGTTAGAGTCCCTAGTGTTATTTAACTAGTGTGAACGACATGGCTTTGGACCATTAGGTGTAACAGGCATATCTATGGGTGGATTTGTAATTACTTTTGTTATTCACTATTGAAAATCTCTTTAAGCTCATTTGGGCCACACATGGTGTGAATCATCCCATATATACATAGGAGATTGTGGGTATATGACAGCAACCCAACAACACAAATACTCAAAAGACTTCTTGAGATAAATATACAGAACTAATTTGGAATTACTTTGTATGAAAAGTCCTCTTTAAAGTACCGACCTATTTTAAGTATTAATGAAAAACATGGCTGCAGAAATTTTTTTGTATAAACATCGACTAGTTTTCTAAAAGAATTTGCTGAAGCTACTAGATGCTTTAACCACACTGCATTGACAATTAGAAAACAGACAATAGGCATTTCAATCAAGTGGCAATCATTGCGACAATAGTCAAACATAGTTACTGTTCAGAACTAAAAGCAAATTACATTTTTAGCTTCTTAAGCTTGGCAAATATGAACAAAGCTTGTCAGGGGAAATGTATGCAATGTTCTCTAAATAAATTCAAATCTAAATTTATCAGAAGTAACAAAGCTTGTCAGGAGAAATGTATGCAATGTTCTCTAAATAAATTCAAATCTAAATTTATCAGAAGTAACAAAGCTTGTCAGGGGAAATGTATGTAATGTTCTCTAAATAAATTTAAATCTAAATTTATCAGAAGTAAGAAGGAGTAAATATTTGGTAAGGGAGAGATTCCAGTTGCTAGGAGTCTTCAGTTACATAAATATATAATACGATCCTGGGACTAAAAAAAATTACTTCTTGATTTCACTTGCATGCATTTGAAAACTTAAAATTTTATTTGGTTAAATTCCTGCTCAACCAGCTGGGACTGACCTTTTGTGGATGTGTATCAAAAAGGAAATCTGCTGCCGTTCTATGGCACTTGGAAATGCTGTAACTTTTGCCTTGTGTAATACATTTATATTCTGAATGCAAACATTCCACTACCAAAAAATTATACTGTGTTTTGAATTCTAATAGAAATATTAGTTAGTATAATGCATAGAAAGGTGAATGATACAGGTTCCATGAAGCCTCTAGTAGACAGGTGAAGGATACAGGTTCCCTGGAGCTTCTAGTAGACAGGTGAAGGATACAGGTTCCCTGGAGCCTCTAGTAGACAGGTGAAGGATACAGGTTCCCTGGAGCCTCTAGTAGACAGGTGAAGAATACAGGTTCCCATGAGCCTCTAGTAGACTGGTGAAGGATACAGGTTCCCTGGAGCCTCTAGTAAACAGGTGAAGGATACAGGTTCCCTGGAGCCTCTAGTAGACAGGTGAAGGATCCCTGGAGCCTCTTGTATTTTTTACAGTCTTGTTGAGTTGATGTTTGTATCCATTAATCAAAGATAATAATATTTTCTATTAAAATATTTTCTTTTCCATTTTAGATGGCCTCCCTTGCAGCATCAGTTTATCCAAAGCCAATATCATTGATCCCATGTTTATCATGGACAACAGCCTCCACTGTCTTCACAAAGGTAGGATGGCCTCCCTTGCTGTGTCTGTTTATCCAAAGCCTAGTATACAGATAATAAATTTACTCTTTAATAACTTATGATGAATGAATGTAAGTAAATTGAGTAATAAGGGAAGTACCTTATTGTTTTTAATTCATGGATGCATTTAATTCTTTTTTCAGGGAGTAATGAGCGAGTCAATACCATGGAAGGTTCTTGAAAATCAATATTCAGTGGACACTGTTTATGCTGATGAGATCAAACACACACTTGTCTCCCCTGAACAGGTAAATATGCACACTTATCTCCCCTGAACAAGTAAATTAAATATTACTTGGGAGCATGATATAAACTGATTGGCAAAGAATCAATGTTCAGTGTAATAGTCAGTCAACATTTTTTTATTAAGAGATCTAACACATGATTATCTCTTGTAAACATGAAAGTTGGTCTTAAGGGCATACTATACAGTTACAGGGGAGATAATGACGTTGCCAACGTAAAATGTTATTTTTGAGATGTCAAACTGTGACATATCAGGAAAAGATGCATTTTTGTACTGATTTTAATCATTAGCATGAGTACATGGACCCCTCTTTTTTAAAATGACATTTTTCTTGATTATGTATGAAGATAATTTGTACCAATTTTTATGAACATTCCGATGTATTTTTTTAAAATTAAATTAATTTACCGCAAAAATTGCGTTTTTTTTTCTAAAATCATGAAAATGAATTATTTACAAAAAATTGCTTCATATATTTTAAGTATACTTACATAATGAAGATATTCCAGATGTTTTTACAAAAAAACACTCGTGTTTATCTTTTGAAACAAAAAAGTCAGGTATGTCTGTCCAAAGGATAAAAATTTCCAAGAAAGCCAAATTTTGGCCAAATGTCTAAAATTTCATTCCCATTTATCTCTAAAAGTAGCACATGAAGGTATATTGTATACTGACTGGGTAAAAAATACGGTGTATGCAAATTGTCGTCAAAAAATCTCAGTGGGATCAAAACTGTATTGTATGCCCTTAAGGGTGCCTTATATGATTTTTTTTTGTTTTGGAGGCATTTAATATAGACTGTTTCCTATTATCAGAACTAGATATTCTATTATCAAAATTATATAATCATTAAAAAAAACATAACAATGTTAAAAGTTATTTTCAAAGTTTTAAATCACATTTTTATGCCCGCCCTCCTGGTAAAAAGTTTTGGTTGAACATTTTCATCACTGATTTAAGGTTAATGACCCCTTCTGTAGGCATGTGTATTACAAAATATTCAAAGAGCTACAATGTCAAAACAGTAAATTACAGAAGAAAAGTGATGTGCCATTTTGTACATAAACCAAAGGGAAACGTTGTTCAAAGCAATACATGTACTGTTAATTGTTTCATTGCATTAATAGAAAATGAGGATTTGGTGACTACTAAAGCCAAGATTTTGCAAAAAATAAAAACACAGACTTTATAACAGAGATTTTCGTTATAAAATTTTAAACATAGATTACTCACTCGTTTGTCCATAATGTACTAGCTATTATTGTCTACAAAAGTCCTAAACATCTTTACAATCCAAAATACCTAGTGCCGAGCCACTAAATTCCAGCACCCTAGAAGGTGTACTTGAATAAGTCCATTTCTATAACCAATATCTTTATTTACATACTTGCATTAGGGATATCGTTGCTAGCACTGCATGCAATAATCCTCCATGTATAAAGCACCGAATGGTCAAATATAGGAGTACAAAAGGAAAGGCAGCAGATTTTTTATAAAATTTCCATATGTTTAGCATTGAAACAACATAAGGGTACATTATCCTTGGTATTATCCACAGGTTTCTGTGGCAGAGAAACATTCACAAGCTGATTGTTTAGTCTGCATAAGTTTTGTGACAGGTCTTCTGAGAAAAGTTGCAACTCGAAAAACAGGCTGTAACTTGATAATGCAGATATTAATCGACTAAATAATTAATAATGAAGTAGTATTGATTGCACTTTGTAAGATTTTAGCAGTAAATTCAAGAACATTATCTCATTACAAGGCTTGAAAGATTGATTTTGTTTTTACCTTGTTTGTTCAATGTTGCTAAAACGGATGAACTTAAAAAACATAATCACAGGTAAATTATCTTTAATGTAATTCTATTGATTGAAAAAGACATGATTTAAAATTGAATTATATTTTAATGTAGGTTTTAGGATCCACTTATAACATGGGACATGAATTTGTCAAAACCTACTCTGACAAGCTTGAAGATTTAAAGTTAAACCAGTCTCCTGCAGAAATGGAGAATATCCTGAAAGAAAGAAACAGTCATTCTTTCAACGATCATGGTGAAAAAATGGATGTCCAAGCTGATATAGATTCAATGGAAGACTATTTAGTTAAGAAATCTGGATGTAAGGAGATAATAAGACCGTGGGTAAATCTACTATAGACAGGAAGAGTCTTAAAGATAATGCCCTGGATTTTATGAGAGGAGTTATGGATGAGTGCACACATTTAGGAAATTTTTCCATTCCAGTTGACCCAAGTCTGATAATTATTGTAGCAGCAAACCATGATGCCTATGTACCGAGGACCAATGTTATAAGTTTGGAGCAATTATGGCCCGGTTCTCAAGTCAGATATATAGACTCAGGACATATAAATGCTTTTCTATTCCACAATGTACAATTTAGGTCAGTTTTATCAAGTCAGATATATAGACTCAGGACATATACATGTAAAGGCTTTTCTTTTCCACAATGTACAGTTTAGGTGAGTTTTATCTAGTCAGATATATAGACTCAGGGCATATCAATGCTTTTCTTTTCCACAATGTTCAATTTAGGTGAGTTTTATTAAGTCAGATATATAGACTCAGGACATATCAATGCTTTTCTTTTCCACAATGTACAATTTAGGTGAGTTTTATCAAGTCAGATATATAGACTCAGGACATATCAATGCTTTTCTATTCCACAATGTACAATTTAGGTGAGTTTTATTAAGTCAGATATATTGACTCAGGACATATAAATGCTTTTCTTTTCCACAATGTACAATTTAGGTAAGTGTTTTTTGTAGCTTAGCTTTTTCCACTCAGTTATTAAGTTGGAATGTTCATTGTATTGTTCTAATGACAGATACACTCAAACCTTGTTGTATTGTTCTAATGACAGATACAGTCAAACCTTGTTGTGTTGAAATCACTTGTGTCTAAACTAGATAAATCAAGGTATTTTGTCATGTAAAATTCATGTTTGTTCAAAGCATTTTAGTCTCACCTGCAACAACAGCCACAAAAGACACAGGAGTTGTAACTTGTGACCACTGTTCAGATCTTTCAGGGAATATATTCCATTCACCTTGCCTGTCTGTCTGCCTGTTTTTCAAACAAATATTTCTGTCACAATTTTCTTAAATACTTCTAAACAGAATGACTTCATATTTAGTCAGCAGCTTGACCGTAAGGAGTGTAACATGTGACCACAGGATCTTTCGGGCACGTTCTTCCTGTTTGCGGATACTTTTAATATTTCAATATGTTGAATGAAATTAGAAATTTGTGTCACACTTTTCTCCAGTACAACTAAACAGATTTCATATTTGGTAAACAGTTTGACAGTGATAATTTATCTGTTAACATTTTTGTTTTTTGATCTACAAACACTGCACTTCCTTTTATTATCTATACTTTGATAAGATAGTCTAGACCCTAGGTACATAAAACCATACATTTAACATTTCCTTTTATTATCTATACTTTGATAAGATAGTCTAGACCCTAGGTACATAAAACCATACATTTAACATTTCCTTTTATTATCTATACTTTGATAAGATAGTCTAGACCATAGGTACATAAAACCATACATTTAACATTTCCTTTTATTATCTATACTTTGATAAGATAGTCTAGACCCTAGGTACATAAAACAGTACATTTAACATTTCCTGGTAAAAGTTTTGGTTGAACATTTTCATCACTGATTTAAGGTTAATGACCCTTCTGTAGGCATGTGTATTACAAAATATTCAAAGAGCTACAATGTCAAAACAGTAAATTACAGAAGAAAAGTGATGTGCCATTTTGTACATAAACCAAAGGGAAACGTTGTTCAAAGCAATACATGTACTGTTAATTGTTTCATTGCATTAATAGAAAATGAGGATTTGGTGACTACTAAAGCCAAGATTTTTGCAAAAAAATAAAAAACACAGACTTTATAACAGAGATTTTCGTTATAAAATTTTAAACATAGATTACTCACTCGTTTGTCCATAATGTACTAGCTATTATTGTCTACAAAAAGTCCTAAACATCTTTTACAATCCAAAATACCTAGTGCCGAGCCACTAAATTCCAGCACCCTAGAAGGTGTACTTGAATAAGTCCATTTCTATAACCAATATCTTTATTTACATACTTGCATTAGGGATATCGTTGCTAGCACTGCATGCAATAATCCTCCATGTATAAAGCACCGAATGGTCAAATATAGGAGTACAAAAGGAAAGGCAGCAGATTTTTTATAAAATTTCCATATGTTTAGCATTGAAACAACATAAGGGTACATTATCCTTGGTATTATCCACAGGTTTCTGTGGCAGAGAAACATTCACACAAGCTGATTGTTTAGTCTGCATAAGTTTTGTGACAGGTCTTCTGAGAAAAGTTGCAACTCGAAAAACAGGCTGTAACTTGATAATGCAGATATTAATCGACTAAATAATTAATAATGAAGTAGTATTGATTGCACTTTGTAAGATTTTAGCAGTAAATTCAAGAACATTATCTCATTACAAGGCTTGAAAGATTGATTTTGTTTTTACCTTGTTTGTTCAATGTTGCTAAACGGATGAACTTAAAAAACATAATCACAGGTAAATTATCTTTAATGTAATTCTATTGATTGAAAAAGACATGATTTAAAATTGAATTATATTTTAATGTAGGTTTTAGGATCCACTTATAACATGGGACATGAATTTGTCAAAACCTACTCTGACAAGCTTGAAGATTTAAAGTTAAACCAGTCTCCTGCAGAAATGGAGAATATCCTGAAAGAAAGAAACAGTCATTCTTTCAACGATCATGGTGAAAAAATGGATGTCCAAGCTGATATAGATTCAATGGAAGACTATTTAGTTAAGAAATCTGGATGTAAGGGAGATAATAAGACCGTGGGTAAATCTACTATAGACAGGAAGAGTCTTAAAGATAATGCCCTGGATTTTATGAGAGGAGTTATGGATGAGTGCACACATTTAGGAAATTTTTCCATTCCAGTTGACCCAAGTCTGATAATTATTGTAGCAGCAAACCATGATGCCTATGTACCGAGGACCAATGTTATAAGTTTGGAGCAATTATGGCCCGGTTCTCAAGTCAGATATATAGACTCAGGACATATAAATGCTTTTCTATTCCACAATGTACAATTTAGGTGAGTTTTATCAAGTCAGATATATAGACTCAGGACATATAAATGCTTTTCTATTCCACAATGTACAATTTAGGTCAGTTTTATTAAGTCAGATATATAGACTCAGGACATATACATGTAAAGGCTTTTCTTTTCCACAATGTACAGTTTAGGTGAGTTTTATCTAGTCAGATATATAGACTCAGGGCATATCAATGCTTTTCTTTTCCACAATGTTCAATTTAGGTGAGTTTTATTAAGTCAGATATATAGACTCAGGACATATCAATGCTTTTCTTTTCCACAATGTACAATTTAGGTGAGTTTTATCTAGTCAGATATATAGACTCAGGACATATCAATGCTTTTCTTTTCCACAATGTTCAATTTAGGTAAGTGTTTTTTGTAGCTTAGCTTTTTCCACTCAGTTATTAAGTTGGAATGTTCATTGTATTGTTCTAATGACAGATACACTCAAACCTTGTTGTATTGTTCTAATGACAGATACAGTCAAACCTTGTTGTGTTGAAATCACTTGTGTCTAAACTAGATAAATCAAGGTATTTTGTCATGTAAAATTCATGTTTGTTCAAAGCATTTTAGTCTCACCTGCAACAACAGCCACAAAAGACACAGGAGTTGTAACTTGTGACCACTGTTCAGATCTTTCAGGGGAATATATTCCATTCACCTTGCCTGTCTGTCTGCCTGTTTTTCAAACAAATATTTCTGTCACAATTTTCTTAAATACTTCTAAACAGAATGACTTCATATTTAGTCAGCAGCTTGACCGTAAGGAGTGTAACATGTGACCACAGGATCTTTCGGGCACGTTCTTCCTGTTTGCGGATACTTTTAATATTTCAATATGTAGACCATAGGTACATAAAACCATACATTTAACATTTCCTTTTATTATCTATACTTTGATAAGATAGTCTAGACCATAGGTACATAAAACCATACATTTAACATTTTTGTTTTTTGATCTACAAACACTGCACTTCCTTTTATTATCTATACTTTGATAAGATAGTCTAGACCCTAGGTACATAAAACCATACATTTAACATTTCCTTTTATTATCTATACTTTGATAAGATAGTCTAGACCCTAGGTACATAAAACCGTACATTTAACATTTCCTTTTATTATCTATACTTTGATAAGATAGTCTAGACCCTAGGTACATAAAACCGTACATTTAACATTTCCTTTTATTATCTATACTTTGATAAGATAGTCTAGACCCTAGGTACATAAAACCGTACATTTAACATTTCCTTTTATTATCTATACTTTGATAAGATAGTCTAGACCCTAGGTACATAAAACCGTACATTTAACATTTCCTTTTATTATCTATACTTTGATAAGATAGTCTAGACCCTAGGTACATAAAACCGTACATTTAACATTTCCTTTTATTATCTATACTTTGATAAGATAGTCTAGACCCTAGGTACATAAAACCGTACATTTAACATTTCCTTTTATTATCTATACTTTGATAAGATAGTCTAGACCCTAGGTACATAAAACCGTACATTTAACATTTCCTTTTATTATCTATACTTTGATAAGATAGTCTAGACCCTAGGTACATAAAACCGTACATTTAACATTTCCTTTTATTATCTATACTTTGATAAGATAGTCTAGACCCTAGGTACATAAAACCGTACATTTAACATTTCCTTTTATTATCTATACTTTGATAAGATAGTCTAGACCCTAGGTACATAAAACCGTACATTTAACATTTCCTTTTATTATCTATACTTTGATAAGATAGTCTAGACCCTAGGTACATAAAACCGTACATTTAACATTTCCTTTTATTATCTATACTTTGATAAGATAGTCTAGACCCTAGGTACATAAAACCGTACATTTAACATTTCCTTTTATTATCTATACTTTGATAAGATAGTCTAGACCCTAGGTACATAAAACCGTACATTTAACATTTCCTTTTATTATCTATACTTTGATAAGATAGTCTAGACCCTAGGTACATAAAACCGTACATTCAACATTTCCTTTTATTATCTATACTTTGATAAGATAGTCTAGACCCTAGGTACATAAAACCGTACATTCAACATTTCCTTTTATTATCTATACTTTGATAAGATAGTCTAGACCCTAGGTACATAAAACCGTACATTCAACATTTCCTTTTATTATCTATACTTTGATAAGATAGTCTAGACCCTAGGTACATAAAACCGTACATTCAACATTTCCTTTTATTATCTATACTTTGATAAGATAGTCTAGACCCTAGGTACATAAAACCGTACATTTAACATTTCCTTTTATTATCTATACTTTGATAAGATAGTCTAGACCCTAGGTACATAAAACCGTACATTCAACATTTCCTTTTATTATCTATACTTTGATAAGATAGTCTAGACCCTAGGTACATAAAACCGTACATTTAACATTTCCTTTTATTATCTATACTTTGATAAGATAGTCTAGACCCTAGGTACATAAAACCGTACATTTAACATTTCCTTTTATTATCTATACTTTGATAAGATAGTCTAGACCCTAGGTACATAAAACCGTACATTTAACATTTCCTTTTATTATCTATACTTTGATAAGATAGTCTAGACCCTAGGTACATAAAACCGTACATTTAACATTTCCTTTTATTATCTATACTTTGATAAGATAGTCTAGACCCTAGGTACATAAAACCGTACATTTAACATTTGGAGCTTAAAGATTAAAGAGGTCGAAAGAAATAAAGTAAAAAAGACTGAAACAAATTAACAAAAGCCATTTCTTGTTAACTTTGCCTTAAATTTTACTACAATTACCTAATTTAAAAAGAAAAAAATGTGTATGAAAATTTACTTTTTTAAAACCTGCAAATAATGTGTTAAATATGTGTATATTTCAGGCACGCTATTGCTGATTCTTTTACGGAGCAGATTAAAAGATATCACAGTTAACACAGGAAAACATAGGTCTTTACATCAGTATTACACCATTGGCAGCATTTAATCAGATTTATGTGTTCAATTGTGATGTAACTTGATGTACACTACGAAAGTCAGTTAGCTCTTAGTCAGATCTTAGTCAATATTTTAATGATCTTAATCAAATGTGAAGTAATTTGATGTACATGACAGTAGACAGTGTGTTTTTAAGTCAGATCTTTGTCAATATTTTAAAAATCATTTTATTTAACGGTGAAGTCAGTCAGATCTTAGTAAAATTATATTAATTTAAATGTGACGTAATTTGATGTGCACAACAGAAGTCAGTCAGATCTTAGTAAAATTATATTAATTTAACTGTGAGGTAATTTGATGTACACCACAAAAGTTGGTCAGATCTAAGTCAAATTATATTAATTTAACTGTGACGTAATTTGATGTACATGACAGAAGTCAGTCAGATCTAAGTCAAATTATATTAATTTAAATGTGTAGTAATTGATTTACGACAGAAGTCAGTTAGTTCCTAGTCAATGATTTTAATTTAATGATTATCTTGAGGAATATCATCCATTGAGTTATTTCATGCCAGGTCTTGCTCACAGGTTTGAACCTAAGAAGGGATGGCTTTTCATTTCTTGCATTTCAGGAACTTTAATAATGCATTTAAATGAAGAGTGAATTGTTTGTGCAGGGTGAATGTCTATGGCCAAAATTTTTCGATATACAGTAAATCAGCCAATAAAAACTTATGTCTATATTGGTATTGTGGATTTATAAGTAAAAAGTTTGAAAACAATGTAAATGGTATGGTATGCTAGTGTTTTACATATCTGTGATATTTTAACAATAAAATAGATTTATTTGATATACTATGTTTTGAATGAAAGTCGCTAACAATTATATGATATAGAGGTGAAGGAGAATACATCAGTAGGCTTTAATCTGGGAGAACATTATTTATTTATTAGTTGTTATTGGCTTTGAACTAGCTTTGAGAATCTACAAGTACTCTTATATCGGTGCTCTGTGTCTTTTGTTTTCATGTTTACCGGTATTGTCTTTTTGTGCTTCCGATTTTAATGTGTTTCTTTGTCATTCAATTTTTACCCTGTAGTTACAGCAACCCATCCATGCTGACTCAAAGCGATTTTGACTTGATTGTCTTACTAGGGAATACTTAATTGCAAGCCTGGTCTTCCAAAATGTCCCTTTTTATAAATTTCTGACAAAACAGTGACCTAGTTTAACAGACCAGATTTTTTTTTGGCCATATAATACCTCGGAGATGTGGTATGATTGCCATTGAGACAACTATGCATTTATAATAGTTAATACCTTCCGCATACACCATTAACACAGGGGACATCAAATGACTCATTTGGGGTATCTAGTATAAATCAAAGCATCGTTGATGTTGTGATCCAGCCATATTCACAGCTAGTCTGATATTCTTTCTGACCATACTATTTTCTTAATTTTTTTCTCTTTTCATTTCCAATCTAACTGTAAAATTTTTGTTATTGTCCAAAGGTAAGGACTTTTGCAATATTGATGCAAATATAGATATATATACTGGTCTTTCAATTTTAGACTCTGTCAGATTTTATTTTGACAAGAATGGAAAGGAAAATCGTCAAACAAGTAATATATTTTTAGCTCACCTGGCCGAAGGCCAAGTGAGCTTTCTCATCACTTGGCGTCCGTCGTCCGTCGTCGTCCGTCGTCGTCCGTCGTCGTTAACTTTTACAAAATCTTTTCCTCTGAAACTACTGGGTCAAATTTAACCAAACTTGGCCACAATCATCATTGGGGTATCTAGTTTAAAAATTGTGTCCGGTGACCTGCCAAACCAACCAAGTTGGCGCCATGGCTAAAAATAGAACATAGGGTAAAATGTATATTTTGGCTTATAACTCTGAAACCAAAGCATTTAGAGCAAATCTGACGTGGGTAAAATTGTTTATCAGGTCAAGATCTATCTGCCCTGAAATTTTCAGATGAATCGGAGAACCTGTTGTTGGGTTGCTGCCACTAAATTGGTAATTTTAAGAAAATTTTGAAGCTTTTGGTTATTATCTTGAATATTATTATAGATAGAGATGAACTGTAAACAGCAATAATGTTCAGCAAAGTAAGATCTACAAATAAGTCAACTTGACCAAAATGGTCAGTTGACCCTTAAGGAGTTATTGCCCTTTATAGTCAATTTTAACCATTTTTGTAAATTTTGTAATCTTTACAAAATCTTCTCCTCTGAAACCACTGGGCCAAATTTAACCAAACTTGGCCACAATCATCATTAGGGGTATCTAGTTTAAAATTTGTGTCCGGTGACCTGCCAAACCAACCAAGATGGCCGCCATGGCTAAAAATAGAACATAGGGTAAAATGTATATTTTGGCTTATAACTCTGAAACCAAAGCATTTAGAGCAAATCTGACATGGGTAAATTGTTTATCAGGTCAAGATCTATCTGCCCTGAAATTTTCAGATGAATCGGAGAACCTGTTGTTGGGTTGCTGCCACTAAATTGGTAATTTTAAGAAAATTTTGAAGCTTTTGGTTATTATCTTGAATATTATTATAGATAGAGATGAACTGTAAACAGCAATAATGTTCAGCAAAGTAAGATCTACAAATAAGT
The DNA here is from genome assembly GCA_017311375.1 of Mytilus coruscus. Classification (NCBI taxonomy): domain Eukaryota; kingdom Metazoa; phylum Mollusca; class Bivalvia; order Mytilida; family Mytilidae; genus Mytilus; species Mytilus coruscus. The sequence continues at coordinate 361,079 of CM029597.1, read as the reverse complement.
CAACTTGACCAAAATGGTCAGTTGACCCTTAAGGAGTTATTGCCCTTTATAGTCAATTTTAACCATTTTTGTAAATTTTGTAATCTTTTACAAAATCTTCTCCTCTGAAACTACTAAGACAAAATTAACCAAACTTGTCCACAATCATCATTAGGGTATCTAGTTTAAAAATGTGTCCGATGACCCGCCCATGAACCAAGATGGCCGACATGGTTAAAAAATAGTACATAGGGTAAAATGCAGTTTTTGGCTCATATCTCTGAAACCAAAACATTTAGAGCAAATCTGACGAGGATAAAATTGTTCATTAGGTCAAGATCTATCTGCCCTTAAATTTTCAGACCAATCAGGCAACACTTTGTTGGGTTACTGCCCCTGAATTGGTAATTTTAAGAAAATTTTGCAGCTTTTGGTTATTATCTTGAATATTATTATAGATAGAGATAAACTGTAAACAGCAATAATGTACAGCAAAGTAAGATCTACAAATAAGTCAACATGACCAAAATTGTCAATTGACCCTGAAGGAGTTATTGCCCTTTATAGTCATTTTTTACAATTTTCATAAATTTTGTAAATTTTGTAAATTTTACAAAATATTTTCCACTGTAACTACTGGGCCAAGTTCATTATAGATAGAGATAATTGGAAGCATCAAGAATGTTCAGTAAAGTAAGATCTACAAACACATCACCATCACCAAAACACAATTTTGTCATGAATCCATCTGTGTCCTTTGTTTAATATGCACATAGATCAAGGTGAGCGACACAGGCTCTTTAGAGCCTCTAGTTTATATGCCATTTATAATGACAAGTTTAATAATTTCCAGAAAGAGGCCTTATAAATGCACTTTCTCAACAACAAAGATTAAAAAAATAATAACTATTTTTATCTAAATTGGTGTTCATTCTTCATTAAGAAAAATACATTTCCTGTATTCAAATCTGAATGTACAAATACCTAATGCTGAGATATTTCCAATTACTGTTAAATAGCAATATAATGGGATATAAATGTAAAACAAACAAATAAATTTTACTGCAGAAAATGCTCAGATATGAGTTATGCAATTTTGTTTAATATTTCAACCAAATTTCTGATAATTGTAAATAATTAATTAGAACTTTATTACTAACTTTATGTCAGATGATAATGGCACTGATTTTACAAGTAAAATGAAATTTGCTTGAATTTTTTATACATATTTTTTTTCATTTTAAGTATTTTCTTTGAAAAAAAAACCACATCAGATTAATCATTCAGCTAGCTAGCAAAATTAACAGAATATTTCAATGTAGTGTAGATCAAAATAAATAATACATTTGTAGGTTTACTTTTGAGGTCAAGAATGTGTGTATTTAGGTGTGTACAGGAACTTTCTATAGACTGTCCCTGGTGTGTAATAAATTGTGTCTATTTAATTATGTAACAGGTCATGAGATATTAACTGTTTTGAATTAAGCCTGGGGTTGTTTCTAATTTATACTTATTTGAAAATCATGACAATTGATAATCATACTAACTCTTACTTGCCTATGGAAAGAATTACTCCTTTCAAAAAAGTGTGGGAATCAACTTAGATATATTAATACACATGTTGACCCATATTTCATTGAACAATAATTTACACAAGCACAAGATACTGATATAATACTTTCAAAATTCTTATCAACTGATTCAATTGATGTACAAATACTTTTTCAAATTAATTCATAAATAGTAAATCATCATAAATTTTGATTAAGAAAGGAACTATATGCAAAGTGTATATCTAAAATAAAGTCACTATTCGACCATTTTTTTCTTAATTTAAGGGCAAATAACATGTCAAAAGTTTGCAGTTGATGATTGAAATGGTGTAGAAAGTTTCTGCAAGTCATAAAAACACATAATTAGTTTCATGATATGTCTTCAACTTAGTATTCTGCACCATCTCCAAAACCAGAGTGATCGTATAGATCCAGAATGGCTGAATCAAAAATGTGTTTGATGATCCCGCCTGCCAACCAACATGGCTAACAATAGAACATAGAGGTAAAATGCAAGTTAAATGTCTATTATCTAGAAAATCTGACAGGGGAGGGGGCAAAAATGTTTCGAATGTTGAGATTTACCTATTGTCCATTTGAGTCAAAACTGTCAAGACAACTTCTTAAAGGAGTTATTGCCCTTAAAATGGCAGACAGGATCTAAAAATAAGTCAAAGGATTAAGTTTGGTAAGGGCCATATTTTGCCCTGATTATTATTGATTGATTGATCGATTGATTGGTGTTTAATGCCACTTTCAACACTATTGTGCTATTTCGTGGCGGTCAATTTATATTGGTGGAGGAAGCCGGAGAGAACCACAGACTTTCAGTAGAAAAACTGACAATCCTAGTCAATTAAGATTGTTGGAGTCGAATGCACCTGCCCTGTGCGGTATTGGAACTCACAACCTCAGTGTTGACTGGCTAGTGATACAGTAGTTTGACTACTTAGACCACTCGGCCACCGAGGCCCCATCCAATTATTAAGTTCATTGTTTCAAGATAAATAATGTTTTAAGTTGCAGAAAAGACATGTGAGAAACTTAAATAGAACTATTTTTGATAAAGTTTTATTTTAAAGCATTGATTTTACATCCCAAATATGTCAAAAATAGAGATTTCTGCAAAATTTGACATAATCAGTCTGGGCGTTACTTAAACAAGTAACTTTTTAGTTACTTGTTTAGGTAATTTTGTTTTAAAAATTATAAAATTACTCAATAGAGTTATTTTAAATTTTAATAGAAGCATGGACTAAATGTAGTTTTCATGAATTTTACTTCATTTTATATCATAAAATTAAGAATTTATTAGATTTGAGAGGCGTATAGACATAAAGGGTTACTTTAAAATAATGACAAAATGTTACTTGTATAAGTTATTTTATACATCTTTGAAAGAATTAATAATAACACTTATTTAAGGAACATATGAAATTGTTTTGGGTTACAAATTATAAATAACTGCAAGTCTTAATTAATTCACAAGTTTCTATCTATTTATATCTGTTTCCTTCAAGATTTTCAAGGAAAACGATATTTTAATAGTCCCAAGAGACCAATCTTTGACCCAGAAGTGTCGATATGAAAAATAAGTGCGTCAGAAAGGCAATTAGTGTTTCAGAAGGATTAGATTTTACATTTCATGGGAAAAATAACCAGATGACTAAAAATTTGTTAAAACTAGTAAAATCTGTATAATTGGACACCTTTAAAAATAATATTTAGAAAAGTTACGTATATAAGTGATTTTTAAAATAGCCTCGTTTTCAACATTACTTGTATAGATAATTTTAAAAGTTACTTTTTTAAATAATGCCCCTGACTGATAATCTTAATGATTTCAACTAAATTAAAGCCTAGGAAACATAGAGCGCAGGCATTGACAAACTAAATCTTCAAGTCAGATATGTAAAATGTCATAACAAAAGTTATGTTACAAGATCTTTTTTGTTGACGCATGCGCTCTATGTTTCCTGATAAAAAATCAATGGAAATTTACCTGTTTTCATTAAATTTTCGTGGAAAATAAAAATGAGTGCTATTTGTGACGTCATGAATAGAACAAGTAGGTAAATTTTAAACAAAAAGACCCATTTCCTATCTAGTCATTGTATTAGCTATGATTCATCGTGATGTTGGTCAATAAATCCTAATTTGAAATTTTAGCTTGAAATAGAGGCCATTTTAGGGCCTCATCCAACCTACTCCTTTTACTGAAATCATTAGTAGCCCCTTTATAGGAATGATTGACCTTAAATTTTTGTGTTTTGGGCAAAAACTAAAGAAGATGGAGAGAAGCAGTTACAGTTAACATACAAAATTTATCAGCAATACAAGATCAACAAAAAAGAGATTTTTTGTCATGAATTCTATTCTAGTCCACAATGTTGGAGAGTTACCATTGTTAGAAATGCACAGAGAGCTAGGTGAGCCAGACATAAAGAGTGATTATTTGAGTAAAACAATGACCAGAATCAGACAAATTATTTTATGAAGGCTGCAATATAAATTTCTTAAGATATGGATTTTGTCTCGCCTGCATCTGTCAATCTGTCATCTGACAATCTGTTGGCGGGTGACTGTGTAAACTATTTGCATAAAGCTTTATATTTCAGAAGGTAGAAGACCTGGATGCTTCATTCCTTGTATGTAGATACCTTATGTTACGAAGTTTCTGTCTGTCATATGTCCCATGGTTCAGAGAGTTTTTTTGTCATGTGAAATACTCACTTATTATGAGTAATAGGATAGCTATATTGGTATATGGATTCTTACAAGGTCTACATGTCTGTCAGACAGGGTTCGCCTGACCTTGACCTCATTTCATGGATCAGAGATCAAGGTTAAGCTTATGTGGTTAAGTCAATATCTCAGATACTATAAGCAATAGGTCAACTATATTTGGTGTATGGAATGATTGTTAGGTGTACATGTCCACCTGGCAGTTTTCATCTGACCTTGACCTCATTTTCACTGTTCACTGGACAATGTTTAGTTTTTGTGGTTTGTTCTATTTCTCAGATACTTCATTGTAAACTTCCATAACCTGCAATTATAACCAGTGAATTTTCTAAATTCACACTATCAAATTTCTATATTCAGTGAACCATGAAATGTGGTTCCAGATTTAAAAAAGCATTCACCTCATAATGAATGTGAAGTAAGTTTTAAGTTGATGTGACCACATTTAGGGGCCTTTTATAGCAGACTATGTGGTATGGGTTTTGCTCATTGTTGAAGGCCATACAGTGACCTATAGTTGTTAACTTTTATGTCATTTGGTCTCTGGTGGAGAGATGTCTCATTGGCAATCATACCACATCTCATTTTTATACAACTTCATTGTAAACTTCTTTAACCTTATACAGGACAGACAGACTAATGGGTGCACAGACCAGAAAACATAATGGCCCCTACAATTAGGCGGGGCATAAACAATTCATTTTATGTAGTCATTAAACAATGATATGAGGTGAGGTCATGGATAACAGAGTATAGATGGAAACTTCAGGCCATAAGGCACCTATATACAAGATATGGATTTACCAGCTCTTTTCCTTTCAAATATTTAGCTAAAACAAGTAGTTTGCACCTAGATCAGTATCCTTATCTCTAGCATAATGCCACATGTCACTGATGGAATAAAAAAAACAGAACAGTCTAATGAATGTCAATTACTTATGCAAAACACAAGACATATTAATATATAAGGAGTTTACATCAGGTTTTGAGGAGTTGAACTGGAGGCTCTAAATATAAACCCCACCTTAAACTGAAGGTGAACTTGGGTGTTCCGAAAAGATAAGGAGTTCCTGTATTACTGCTGTATCAGCAAACAGGAAGAAGGTGACAATCAAATCCAAAAAATGCTCGTGTTACAAATCGTTACAGATAAGCTGCTGATCAAATATGAAGTCATTCTGTAAAGTTGTACCTTAGAAGAGAGTGATAGGAATGTTTGTTGAATCAACTGATTGACAGATGGATGGACAAGGGGAATGCATTATATAGCCCTCACTTCTAGAGTGGTGGGTATAACTTATTCATCTCATTACAAAATTGAGATTGTACACATAAAACTTTCTAAGAGTTGTAAGAAGCAGTCCAATCTAAAATATTGTATCAACTGGGAGATAACTACTCCACTGGAATGTTGCTGCATAAAAGTTTACAATGAGAAAATTAAAATCATCTCTAAATGTCAATTTCTAGATGTTTAGTCAAGATGAGGAGCAGACCTAACTGTATCTGTTGTATCCTCCCTTTCAATAGTTTGATCAGATAGATGTGATAAGTCACAAAACTATTCAGTGCCATGACATAACATGTGAGACTTCCAGTCCTAACAAGTTTCTGATGTGGGGAAAGTGGTTTCTCTGGGAGGGTTCTACAGTGGAAGGCGTGTTTAGAATGTGCATAGGGGTAAATATGTCTCCAGTAAAATCAATTTGTGACCATGAAATCAACAATTATGTTATTTTTTGTGTATTGTTGTTTGTTGGCCTTTTTCTTTTTTAGCCATGGCATTGTCAGTTTATTTTCAACTAATGAGTTTGAATGTCCCTTTGGTATCTTTCACCTCTCTTTTAATGCCAGAAAATCTTCAAATATAATACTGTTATCTCCTGTGGATTAATGTAATTTGTGGGAAACTAATGTCTGTGGATTTATGTAATTCGTGGGAAACTAACCGTGGATTTCAGGGGTATAGGTAAACCACAAAATTAAATGTTCAACAAAGTAAACAATTTCTATAGGCTTGTATTCAGACTTTGGCAAAACCACAAAATTAAATGTCCAACAAAGTAAACAATTTCTGTAGGCTTGTATTCAGACTTTGGCAAAACCACAAAATTAAATGTTCAACAAAGTAAACAATTTCTGTAGGTTTGTATTCAGACTTTGGCAAAACCACAAAATTAAATGTTCAACAAAGTAAACAATTTCTGTAGGCTTGTATTCAGACTTTGGCAAAACCACAAAATTAAATGTTCAACAAAGTAAACAATTTCTGTAGGCTTGTATTCAGACTTTGGCAAAACCACAAAATTAAATGTTCAACAAAGTAAACAATTTCTGTAGGCTTGTATTCAGACTTTGGCAAAACCACAAAATTAAATGTTCGACAAAGCAAGCAATTTCTGTAGGCTTGTGTTCAGACTTTGGCAAAACCACAAAATTAAATGTTCGACAAAGTAAACAATTTCTGTAGGCTTGTATTCAGACTCTGGCAAAACCACAAAATTAAATGTTCAACAAAGTATACAATTTCTGTAGGCTTGTATTCAGACTCTGGCAAAACCACAAAATTAAATGTTCAACAAAGCATACAATTTCTGTAAGTTTGTATTCAGACTTTGGCAAAACCACACAAGAGTGCACACGCTGAAATGTCTCACTAACCATTGATTTTATATTGATAGTCCTAAATACAAAGCTTTATTACAAGTAACACATAAACTTAACATGATCCAAGAAAAGAGGTCAAGGTCAGATAAACCAAACGAGAAATACATGTACACCTTACAATCATTCAATAAACCAAACAAAGTTGACCTATTGCTTATTGTTTCTAAGAAACAGTCCTAAACAAGAAAACTTAACATTGACCAATGAACCATGAAAATGAGGTCAAGGTCAGATGAACCATGCCAGACAGACATGTACACCTTACAATCAATTTAGGCATCAAATATAGTTGACCTATTACTTATAGTATCTAAGAAACAAACTTAACCATGAAAACTTAACATTGACCAATGAACCATGAAAATGAGGTCAAGGTCAGATGATACCTGCCAGACAGACATATACACCTTACAATCCTTCAATACATCAAATATAGTTGATCTATTGCTTATAGTTGAAGAAAAACAGACCAAAACACAAAAACTTAACATGAGAAATGAACCGTGAAAATGAGGTCAAGGTCAAATAAAACCTGTGAGACTGACATGTACATCATAAAATATTTCCATACACCATTTATAGTTGACCTATTGCATATAGTATTAGAAAAAAAGACCAAAACTCAAAAATTTCACTTTGACCACTGAACCATGAAAATGAGGTCATGGTCAGATGACACCTACCAGTTGGACATGTACACCTTACAATCATTCCATATACCAAATATAGTAGACCTACTGCTTATAGTATCTGATATATGGACTTGACCATAAAAGCGTAACCTTGTTCACTGATCCATGAAATGAGGTCGAGGTCAAATGAAAATTGTTTTGACGGGCATGAGGAGCTTGCAAGGTGCGCACATACTAAATATAGTTATCCTATTACTCATAATAAGAAAGAAATTAACATTACAAAAATCTTAACTTTTTTCAAGTAGTCACTGAACCATGAAAATGAGGTCAAGGACAATGGACATATGACAGACGGAAACTTCGTAACATAAGGCATCTATATACAAAGTATGAAGCATCCAGGTCTTCTAGCTTCTAAAATATAAAGCTTTTAAGAAGTAAGCTAACGCCGCCGGATCACTATCCTATGAGCTTTCTGCGACAAAAGTCGCAGGCTCGACAAAAATTAAATGTTCAACAAAGTATACATTTTCTGTAGGCTTGTATTCAGACTTTGGCAAAACCACAAAATCCAATATCTACAAAAAATGCATGTTTTCCTCAATCCACGAAAAATAAATTAATCAACAGTAATTCTAAGAAAATAGAAATAAAGCATATATTCCTTATAATTTAATTTATTCATGATATAAATAAAATGTTTAAAATTAACTGACTTGACACTACAATAATTTTATCACAGTTTTTTTGTTCACTACAAGTACTCTCTCTCTCCCTCTGTCATAAAGTCTTTATGTTGCAGACACCTTATTAAGTAGCCAAGGTAACCAATCCATTCTATATACAATGTGACCTCACCAGTCTGAGAACCCTCCTTCTGAGTTGTTGCTGAAGAAGATAAACATATTACAATTAAAAATTAGGACAACCTGGCTCTAAACAACACAGCTACATTATCAAACAAACAATGAATACTTTTCTAGAAAATGTATATAATTTGAAGAGAATATATGATAAGAGTCACAGTCACTTTCTTGTACACTAGTTTTACTTATTACTAGTAAAAACTGTATAGATAATTAAATAGGATGATGGACACTTTAATGCAGAAATTTCCTTTGTGTCAGAAACATGTGGAACATATTTGACCTAAAACAGACATTATACTCCTAGTTTCGGAAAAATTAGGTATGAGTCAAGGCCTTATCTATTATTAATGAACAAAGAAATATGTGAAATTTATAATTAACTTCAATAGTTTCAGCATTGTTATTTAATAAATCTTTTGAAGAATACTCAAGATATTGAGTGGAAACTTCATGTTTGTTGTATTCGAGGGAATAACAGATAAGATGAATGAAAAATATTTTTAAAAATGTCAAATAAGAGGTCAACCGGCAATTAAATGTTTCTGGCAAACAGTTGATTTTTTTTTTGAATTCATGTTTCTATTACCGAGCAGAAATCTCAAATTAGTTCATTTTCCAAACAGATGTTACTATGACCTGTGTGTGTCAAAGAGATGTTACTATGACCTGTGTGTGTCAAAGAGATGTTACTATGACCTGTGTGTGTCAAAGAGATGTTACTATGACCTGTGTGTGTCAAAGAGATGTTACTATGACCTGTGTGTGTCAAAGAGATGTTACTATGACCAGTGTGTGTGTCAAAGAGATGTTACTATGACCTGTGTGTGTCAAAGAGATGTTACTATGACCAGTGTGTGTGTCAAAGAGATGTTACTATGACCTGTGTGTGTCAAAGAGATGTTACTATGACCTGTGTGTGTTGAGTAACTTAACAATATTTAAAATTTGGAATGTTGAATGTTCTTCTTGACAATAAGTCGTAAAGATTATATTGTATGCATTCCTAAGGGAACCAATTGCACCTCTTTAATAGCAGACTTGGTTTTATATTATGAAATGCAGTTTATAGTTAAATTCATTAATGATGTATCTAAATTCCATTTAATAAAGCATATATTTAACTTGTGTATGTGACGTCATGATTTATATTACTTGCATTTATTACTGTGATGATGTACTAATATAAAAATGACAGTTTTATTATTAATGATACACACTGATGATCTTTTTTAAGATATTAACACAATCTGTGAGTTAAATTGAATGTAACAAGAGCCTGTGACATTCACAGAGTTGAATTTTAACTACAATCAGTTAGGTCATAATTGTCTAATAACAGTGACCAGAAATTATCATCTTAACACAATTGAATTTTTACTATAATCATTTTGGTCATATTTGCCTACCCAGAAATTATTTTATTAAATATACAGTCAGCAGAGCAAACATTATAAATTCCATTTTTTTTTTTGGCAAAAACAAATGTTTAAAATTCAATATGACCAAAATATATCAAATGAAAGAGCACAATGACAATATCTTAAATGATGTTGATTGCAGGGTGTACCGGTAATGAATTTTCAATCGATTTATGATTGATTGTTGGTGGTTTACACCACTTTCAGCACTCTTGGCTATATCATAACAACCAGATTTTATTGTAGGAGGAAGCAAGAGTACCAGGAGAGAACCACCAGGCAATCATAGTCAATAAATTTGGAGTTGAACTCAGCTTGACAAAACATGGTTTGAATTCACCTCTGTGTTGATCACTGTAGATGAACTACATAGACCACTAGGACACCAAGGTCCCCCATTTGATTCATGAACTACATAGACCACTAGGACACCAAGGTCCCCCATTTGATTCATGAACTACTTAGACCACTAGGACACCAAGGTCCCCCATTTGATTCATGATATTGATTGCATATTGTTATGAATATTTATTTGATTGTAAATGTTGATGGCATGGTGTAATAAATATTCCTAACACACACAAAATGACTGATGTGATTTACAATGTTGACCAGGCCATTAGATTTGTGATTTACAATGTTGACCAGGACATTAGATTTGTGATTTACAATGTTGACCAGGACATTAGATTTGTGATTTTATTGGTGATTGTGTCACACGTGTTACCAACCTGTGGTACCATATAGCATACCCTGTATCCTTTATACTGTGTATCATGCTATACATATATAAACAGGAAGATTAATAGTATTACGTGATGTAACCCAGGTCTTCATAGCATTAAAATCAACTCAGATAATTCCAAAAATTGTACCACATTTTTTGGTCGCAGGAGTTGATCTCACAAAATTCATGTTTCACTATTTACTTTAACAGTTTGATGGCTGAATTATTTGTAGTTCTAACATTTACTGTTTTTAATTATATATTTTCAAATCATCTCAATTGTCCTGTTCTAAGTAAAAGTTAAGCAGTGGGTCTAATGGCATGGGATGAAAAGGATAAGGGATGTAAACATCCTTATTTGGCCCCAAAAATTTGATATGAGAAGGCTTACCGTATGTTAGGGAATATGGTAATATAGCTAAATCTTTACTACTAATATTATTAAACAATCTTGATTCGTTGGCTGTGTTCACGCTAGACAAGAACAGCTTGAATTTTGGCCTTACATCTTAAAAATATCAGTCCCTTCTACTCTAGTGTCTGAAACTGTCAATTTCCTCATTTCCTATAGGTTTAATCTAATGACAACTGCTAAATAATAATTTGAAGCTTACAATAAGATACAAGTCACATGATCTTATAACATAACCAATCAGGTGGTGATTGAATTTTGTTTTTATATATTAATTGTTTAATATTAATTAAGTTATTTTTTGTCATCAGAATCGTTTTATTTCTATAATGTATGCAGACTATAAAATTCAGAAAACAAGAAATCTTAAAATTGTTACTGATTTTGGTGATTATGTCTTTCATTTGTACACAATAAACATGAATATTGCTTAAATTACTTTCACTTCTGTTCATCTGTTTAAATTGATTCAGATTGGCAAAGTAAGAAAAAAATTCTTATTTTCAGTAGATTTCTAAACACAATATGATACATCTCTGTAGAGGGAATCCCTATACACACAAAAAAATCTCGCCTGGTGTTTTCAGTGAAAAGATTTGAAAATTTCAAGATTGCCCCATTGGCCATTTTATCACATTAGGATTATTTATAAATGACCTTACATAAATTAATTTCAATATTTACCTATTGATATCCTCAGCAACAGAAATATCTTGTTCTGATTGGGTGACTGTGTCCTACAAAAATAATTACAGATAAATATGTGAGATTGTATTCTCAGTAACAGAAAAAAAAAATTCCTAACTTGGTAGGTTAAAAAAATGCAAAAAAATATATTTAAATACTCACGAAAGACGTTGTTGTTATTGGGTGTTTGCGTCCTACAAAACTAACTACAAAATAAATATCATCATGACATTGGTTGCAATGAATTACAGTGATTTCCCAGTGAAATAAAAAACCAACTCCGATAATTTCAATCCTCTACTGTCATACAACAACGTGTCTTGTCAAGACATTGTTGATGACGTTACATCAAAATGATTAGGGAATGTGTAGAAAAAAATTAAGTTCCTTTTATTTTCTACTTTATTTCTATTAAAAACCACAGTCAATGTAATAAAAAGAATAGCTAATCGAATAATTCAAATATCCAAAAATATTCAACAATGACCGAACAACACTGATAATTAACTTGTGCGCTGCATGCATTAGTGAATTAATGAGTTGTTCAGTCACTCGTTTAATTTTCGAGGTGCAGGATTTTTTGTGTGTTTGTCTTTACAACATATTCAAGGGTTGTTGTTGTAAATGATTTTTTTTTTTAAATATATGATACAACAATATAAGAAACCCAAAATAAAATGTGTGTTAAATAATGCTTTGTGTAAAACGGTGCAAGCATTTTTTTTATATATATATCGCATAAGAGAGTCATTCACTAATAAATTAATTTTCACTTTTGAATTTACAGCCATTGTGTGGATTTCTTTGATGTTCATAACAGGGAGAGACTTTTCATTACTTTTAATAAGTAATAGATTATGTATACGATAATAATTTGGTTTCCTAAAGACATTGTCAGTAAAACAAAGACATTGTCATGATTAAATGAGAGTGTCTTTGCAACAACAAAATATTATGTACCAATATCTCTCCATCAACAGGCAGGTCAACATAAAACTTGAATGGCTAAATTGTGGTTATGAGGCATCTAAAGAAACTTCATCAGGGTTTGATTATTTAAAAATGTCTATTTAAATAGTCGCAATCAACCAATTATTCCAAAGTTTGATTATTATTGCAAAAGAATACAAGAGGCTCTGGAGCCTGCATCACTCACAGATGTACTCCATATTTACTCAAGGGCAGATAACTTCTCATAAATTTAGATATGAATGGTTTTCACCTAAATCACCTAAAGTTTCAAAACATTTGCCTTAGAGTTAAAAATGAAATGTTTGAAAACTAACCTATCACAATCAAAGATTTCCTTTAGTAGCCATGTGTTTTCATCTGATGATGAACAACTATAGGAATGTGATTTTCCATATGGCTTTAATTTGTACATTGTGCCACTGAGGCTGCCATCTGATCAACATTAAAGGAGAAAGTTTGTAGAGGATCATCATTCCCTTATTTCTAAAAAAATGTCACACCTTATAATTTTGGCTGTCTGAACTTCTTTATCTAATCACACAAAATAAGGAGCATTTGTAGAGGACATTCCATGTATGATGCAGGCCAAGTTTGCTTCTAGATGGTTCACTGGTTTCAGATAAGATTTAGAAAAAGTTTAACCGTTTGGCACAGACAGAATGATGCCAATCGATGGCAAAAAGCTCACTCTTGACTATAGTGTCAGGTGATCTTGAAAATAAGGGGGCATGACCAAAGTACCTATTAGAGAATTAGAGAAAAATATCAGTTGTAACAGCATGAAATATTTATTTGCTTAGACAATTCAAAGCTTCAAAATTGTTGAAGATAATTATGATATCAATATAAACTGACCTGACTTAGTCTGTGACCTTTGGACCATACATCTACTGACTTCTTAACTACCTTTAAATAGAAATGATGTAATAATCTATCTGTGCATAGAACTTGTGTGATATCTAAGGATCCTAATTATTTTGATATCCTCATCAAAATAAGTTAAAGTATACTACCAAGTCATACTAAATACATGTATTGACATTCTTCTAAGTTTCATTTACTGACTATATTCAAACAAATTCAGATGGACTTATAATATATTTTACAAATATTTAGTTATTACAAGAATGTAGTATCTTTCACCTGTATGAAAATGTTTCTGTGTGACAAACTATAATTACTCCATCATATATCATGTTTTTCACAAGGGTAGATACAGCCTAAGAACCTAACAAAATGGGAAATAGAGCTATCAATTTTTACCATTCCAAATGTTGAAATGTAGAAAATAAATCATTCATTTTCATCCTAACAAATGAGATAAAATGCTGGTACTAGGATCTACATACATAATCTGAATAGTCTTACTAAATAGCTAAATATTAGGGAATGCACAGCTATTTACTGTTAGTTATACTTCTAAAAATATTATTGTACCAGCCAAATTAAGTCTGATTTATTTAAGGTATAGATACTTAATGGCAGAAACAATAATTTAATAAAGTGCAGATTCTATAGAATTCCTAATTTACACACATGATACTTTCAGTCCTAGCTAAAACACATGATACCCTTAATTCCACATATTTTTAAATATGATACTTTCGGTCCACATTTTACAAGATATCTTCAGTCCTGGTTTACACACATGAAACTTTCAGTCCTGGTTTACACACATGATACTTTCAGTCCTGAAACTTTCAGTTCTGGTTTACACACATGAAATTTTCAGTCCTGGTTTACACATGAAACTTTCTGTCCTGGTTTACACACATGAAACTTTCAGTCCTGGTTTACACACATGAAACTTTCAGTCCTGGTTTACACACATGATACTTTCAGTCCTGGTTTACACACATGATACTTTCAGTCCTGGTTTACACACATGAAACTTTCAGTCCTGGTTTACACTCATGATATCCCCAGTCCTGGTTTAGACATATAATCCTTTCAGTCCACATTTACACATATGATACTGTCAGTCCTGGTTTACACACCTGATATTTCCAGTCCTAATTTACACATATGAAACTTTCTGTCCTGATATAGACATACTTGTAGTCCATTTTTTCAGGCATAATACTTTGTCCTGGTTTACAATTAAGATACTTTCAGTCCTGATTTAAACACATGAAACTTTATACTCATGATACGTTGTCCCGGTTTACACACATGATATTTCCAGTCCTGATTTACACACACAAATTTTAGTCCACATTTACACAAATAATACTTTTAAGCTTTAGGTCCAAATTTACACACATGATACATTCAAATCCATTTACACACATAATACTTTCAGTTCACATTCACACACATTTTGTATTTATAGTTGCTGATATCTAATATCTAGGTCATTATGTCTCTAGTGGACGATTGTTTTAATGGCAATTATACCACATCTTCTTATTATATAATGAATTTAAGTATTTCATCTTCTAAGATAACAAAACAAAGATGATATTTTCATACATGCTTTCTGACATTATTAAATGAACCTTGAAAATGTTGCAAAATTAAATTTATGAATAGCTAGCTCTCATGAAGAAAAAACTCTGGATAATTTGCTATACAGCCAAAATACTGCTTTACTGATACTAATCATGCTTAATGTTGACACACACAATGACAGGTGATTTTGCATGATCTATATCGTAATGTACATGCTTTGACATACAACTATACCAAGCTCCAATCAAATGATACATACAAAATGATTTATATTTCCATGACAACACAACTTGTTTACTTACTTTTGTCTTCTGTTTGGATAAAAAATAATACATTGATAAATAAGAAAAACTTAGGAATTAAAGATAAACTTGAAATAGAATAGTAAGGAAGGTAGTTTTTATTACACGGTTTAAGCAATTAATCAGTACTTTTCCTTAGATTCATCAAAATAACATAGTAAGGAAGGTAGTTTTTATTACACGGTTTAAGCAATTAATCAGTACTTTTCCATAGAACCAAACCCTAACCCTTAGAATCATCACATGAATGCCTCAGACAAATATCAGTTAAAAACATTCTAAATGGGAAATCTATGAATAACTTACTCATCAGTTTCTGATATCAAATCTATAAAGACATTTTGAATGAGTAAACTTAGCCTCAGTTACTCAGAGATAAAATTGATCCTACATCCGTATAAGACTCAATAAGATTAGGAAAAGGGATATACACACAGTTTTAATGCATTAAGGTCCACTTTACATAAGTTTTCTGATAATCTGACATATTCATAATCCATGAAATGTATTACACTGGCAACAAGAATGACACTGTCAAAATGTAACAAGTCTATTTTTCATAAATATGAGGATTACAATGCAAAGTATTCTACTAATCAAATAAAATATTGTGTTCTGCTGAGGTTTGTGTCTTGATATTGTTGTTTGAGTGGTTCTTACCTCTTTTTCTTTGTCTTTTTGCTGCTGGACCATTTCCATGTACTGTTTCATCACTGGGTCAATGTTGTCTTCTGACTCTGGCTTCTTCTCCTCCTCTAAATCTGGAGCACCACCATCAAACACATCAAAATCTTTGCCCTGATGGAAAATAGTGAGAAATTATTCAAATAAAACATAATAAATTGCTTCACGAGTGCAGCTGGATACGACCGCAGAGGTCCAACCCTGAACAGTTGGGGCAAAATGGACACAATATTCGCGCTTGATACATGGTCATAATCTCAATTCAAATTTCCAATGGAGTTTGCAACCATAATTACCCATTTAAATACATCCTAAAAGTCTTAAAAGGAAAATGACATATATAATCATGGCTAAAATTAATACTCCTTAATCAGCATTTTTAATAGTAACTTCTAAAATAAATTGACAGCTAATCACCTCAAGACAATACAACATTTCTTTACACATAATTTAAAAGAGTGTGAGGAGGTAATTCAAACATAACATTGTACTTTTTCCATTAACCGGAAACCCTTGTTTTTCCCCTTTTGCCCCTTATTCCTAAACAGTTTGAGCCATAACCCCAAAGCCAATCCTAACCATCCCTTTGTGGCATGGAAACTTGTGGTCTAATTTCAGAGATCCATACACCGTTCCACAAGTTATTGTCTGGAAACTAGAAAAATGCTTATTTGGGCCCTTTTGGCCCTAATTCCTAAACTGTTGGCACCATAACCCCAAAATCAATCCCAACCTTCCTTTTGTGGTTATAAACCTTGTGTTTAAATTTCATAGATTTCTATTTACATATACTAAAGCTATTGTCCAGAAACCAAATGTTTTCAGGCGACGTTGAAGACAACGTGATACCAATATCGACCACAAAATTTTTGCGGTCTTATAAAAAGCACAAAAGATGTTTCTCAAAAGGAGAAGGTATAATAAGTCACTTTTTTGGCCAATAAAAATTGAAGATAAGAAGTATTGTAAATCAGGTAACATGTGTAGTTTTTCCATCTTCTAGACCTTTCTTAACCAGTATTATGTAGTTTTCATAGGTCCATCTCCTAGACCTTTCTTAACCAGTATTATGTAGATTTCATAGGTCCATCTCCTAGGCCTTTCTTAACAAGTATTATGTAGTTTTTATAGGTCCATTTCCAAGGCCTGTCTTAACCAGTATTATGTAGTTTTCATAGGTCCATCTTCTAGGCCTTTCTTAACCAGTATTATGTAGTTTTCATAGGTCCATCTTCTAGGCCTTTCTTAACCAGTATTATGTAGTTTTCATAGGTCCATCTTCT
The DNA here is from genome assembly GCA_017311375.1 of Mytilus coruscus. Lineage (NCBI taxonomy): Eukaryota > Metazoa > Mollusca > Bivalvia > Mytilida > Mytilidae > Mytilus > Mytilus coruscus. Next base: position 343,695 of record CM029597.1, on the reverse strand, counting down.
AGGCCTTTCTTAACCAGTATTATGTAGTTTTCATAGGTCCATCTTCTAGGCCTTTCTTAACCAGTATTATGTAGTTTTCATAGGTCCATCTTCTAGGCCTTTCTTAACCAGTATTATGTAGTTTTCATAGGTGTGCTTGCTGACCTCTCTATAAACAAGTAACATGTGAACTTAACACTGGTCCCTAACAGGCCTCTCTATAAAAAGTGAAGTTATCATATGGTCTCTCTCCTAGACCTGTAGATAAATGAGTAACATGTGAACTTAACACTGGTCCCTAACAGGCCTCTCTATAAAAAGTGAAGTTATCATATGGTCTCTCTCCTAGACCACTTAGTAAGATGTGAAGTTAACATAGGTCTGTCTCACATGACTCTCTATAAAATGTGAAGTTACCATTAGGTCCCTCTCCTAGGCCTCTCTATGAAATGTGAAATTATCATAACATCCCTACTATGATAATCCCAATAAACAAGTTACATGCACATTTATCACCTCCCCCAAAGCTAAAAACAAACCTGTAACTTGTTTAATTCTTGCTGCTCCCGCTCCCAAGCTTCATGTTCACGTTTCTTTCTTTCTTCTTCTCTTGTCCTTTTTTCTTCCTGCCATCTCCTTTCGTCTTCCTCTTCCCTCCTTTGTCTTTCTTCTGCTTCTTTAATTTCATCTGTTAAAATTCATTCAGATAATTTATCTATTTTCAGAACTTACAATTTGAGTATCACCTAGTCAAGAATCAAAACCTGTATATGTAAACACTGCAAACCAGTTCATCATATACATTTATTGACTCTGTGTTGTAAATATTAAAGTTGGTTTTTGTTAGAACCAGAAGACTCTCTTGCAATTAGTACCGAACATATTCAAACATACTGGTAATCAACGATTTTTACCTCAGGCTAACTGCCGTTGTGTAATAAAAACTTTGTGTATTTAAAAATAATTGAAATAAATTTTGGGTTACTTCCCTTGTTTTATCCTGTTTTAAGTTACTTTCCTTTAAATAATGTACATTGTTAATAGAATATAAATGAAATATAAATTGAACAAATAATCATATAAGGATGGTAATTAAATGATTTTAAATGTCTTAGGATAAATAAAAAAAAATAATAATTTGGAAACTATTTGAGGGTTCTATACTTCTTTTCAAGGCTTAAATTGAAATCTATATAATAAGTATGGCCTTTGTTAACAGTTTGACCAACCATGCAATGGCTGTATAGCCAGTCAAGGTTGTTAAAAACTTCAATATATAAACAGTTTGTAAAATATGTTTTTTAGCATGAAAGAATGTTTTATTTGCAATGATTGTTTTATTGAATGAAGATAAAAAAAAAAGAAAAAAAAAAGAAACTAAAGAATGTTCTAAAAAAAAGAAGAATGTTAGACTGAATAAAGATAAAGAAAATTTACAAGTACAAGGGTACTATATACATATTACATTCGGATGGAAAGTTGAAGAAAAAACACTTTAAAAGACAATTTCTACATCACACGGTTACATTTACAACAAAATGTATGTCGATAAAAAACCTCCTGATCTGAGTCCCAATCTCCTGACCAAAATTCCCCAATCTCCTGATCTGAGTTTCATAGTCCATCACATGTATGCAATTTACATTTTTTGTCTCTGATGCATGTATATAAAAGTTTGTTTTATTTTGATTTTTTCTTGACAAGTATGGTTGTGCACACACCTTTTTTTCAATGTCTGAGGATATATTATTAATAAATTGCTTGACAAGTATGGTTGTACACACACCTTTTTTTCAATGTCTGAGGATATATTATTAATAAATGTGGATAGTGTCCACATGTGGACACAGATGATGCCCCCACTCAGTGTTCTCCCCAGGATTTTAGGATAGCACCAGGGTAACGTGTTAACAGCTTGGTGAAATGATTCATACTATCAGCTGTGTCGCGTCGCGTCGCTTAGCTATATTTCTAGTTACTGTAGTTTTTATGTCTCTTGTTTTGTTTTAATACTGTGGTACTGTATTATGTAGACATTGAGTCAGAAAATTATTGGTAAAAAAGAAGTAAATCAAAAAACAGTTTGTTTACTTTAATATTTTTTTAAAATAAATAAAATGTTATTCATTACAAAATATTCATCTAAATTTAAAGTAATTAAATCTTTTATAAAATCCATGATCAATAAAAATAAAATATCATTCAAAAGAGAACAAAATGTTCAATTTAAAACTTTCTACTTTCTAGAAAGAAAGTTGTTGTATTTGAAAGGATTCCTGTCATAAGGAGTTATAAAATTAACAAGAACAAATATTGTTTTATTATTTGAACCAGTTTCTATCTTAAATTTAAATAAAAGAAATTTTTCATAAATTTTTAAACATTTTGCCATAGATTTCATGTAAATTTATATTAACCTTTCTTGTCTTTGGTGATAATCAAACAAAGATGTAGACTTAATACTGCACTCAAATCTAAATTTTTATTTGTCATGATCCATTTATAAAGAATTCCTAAATCTATAAATTTATCTTAGGTCTATAGATCTGTAAGTAACCATATTCAATGACAACAACAAAGTCTCCCTATTTTTCCCGCCTTAATGGCAGGAAGTAGATATAAATAGATTTAACATGTGCTCATTGATAAAATTTGCAAGATTACTTCTGTTATTCATTAATTATGGATATAGATATCCAGTTTAAAGGTACAGTCATGCATTTTATTTATAAAATAGAATAGATTGCAATTAATTGTAAATACACTTGAATATGCTACGTGAACTAACTAGGTCATGTGATATGTACAGATGATTTACTTGTTGACAACTATAGTTTGAAACCCGACTATCATGCAATAACTATGTCCTAATTAAAAATAATTTGGCCATGGTTTAATCAGAGACATATAATACTTTAATATAAGAATTGAGAAATGTATAATTGTCAATTATCCGTTAATCAGCCAACTTTATTATGTACAAAAAATGTACCGGCTTGTTTACAACTATCGGGTTGATACTGTTTGTGTACAAAGTATTTGCCGACTTGTCACAGGTCAGCGCTTGGGTGGTGAGTGAAGCCATAAAATAGTTATCTGTGACCATAAACTTATGATCTCTTAATTAAAACTCAAAAGAATCATGTAACAAGTGTTAATTACATCGATTAAATCCAATCAACAAGGTTAACCTCATAAGGTCACGTGGTGTAAACAATCTGTGTTGAACTGGTTTGAACTGGTCAAATTTCACCTGGAATTTTATACCGCACGGAAAAGATAAACAAGTCGTTTAAAACTTTACCTATTTACGATTTTTTTACTGAAAATTTTATCACCACGGACAAAAATTATACATCGCGGTAAGACTGATAGCACCACGCTCAGAAATTATACATCGCGGGCCCGCGGTCCTTTAAGGGCCTGGGGAGAACACTGCCACTTGCATATCATATAGTTATAAAGGGACATAACTGAAGAACGGTAAAAGTGACGCTACCCAAATTTGAACTTGATCTGAGTTTTGTGGTAATAAGCATTGTGTGTAAGTCTCATAACATTTGGTTGAGGCTAACTAAAGTAGAGAACAGAAACTAAAAATTCAGCAACTTTTTTATTTGTAAATAGCATAACTCTAGAACAGTTGTGTATAAGTTTTATAACATTTGGTTGAGACAAACTAAAGTTAGAGAACGGAAACGAAAAATTCGCCAATTTTATGTTTATAAAGGACATAACTCAAAAATGGTAAAAGTGTCGCCACCAAATTTCGTACTTAATCTGTATTATGTAGTAATAAGCATTGTGTATAAGTTTCATAATATTTGGTTGAGGCAAACTAAAGTTAGAAAACAGAAACAAAAAAATTTGTACTTGATCTGAATTTGTGGTAATAAATATTGTGTACAGGTTTCATAATGTTTGGTTGGGGCAAACTTAAGTTACAGAATGGAAACTAAAAATTTTACAATCTTTTGATTTATAAAGGCATAACTCAATAATGGTTAAAGTGACACTACCCAAATTCAACTTGATCTGTGTGTTATCAGTGGAAGTCAAAATTAAACATTGCATTGTATAAAGCATTGATTGTAGTTGATTCAACTATAATCATGGACAAAGGAAGATAACTCCAATTTCAAAAATAACTTGATATTTAGGAAAAAATAAAAATTTTGCAATTTTTCAATTTATAAAGGGGCATAACTCTAGAACGGTTAAAGTGATGCCACCAAAATTCTAACCTAGTCTGTGTTTTGTGGTAATAAACATTGTGTATAAGTTTCATAACATTTGGTTGAGGCAAACTTAAGTTAGAGAATGGCAACTAAAAATTTTTAATTTTTCCATTTATAAAGGGGCATAACTCAAGAACGGTTAAAGTGACGCCACCAAAATTCAAACATGATCTGTGTTTTGTGGTAATAAGCATTGTGTTTAAGTTTCATAACATATGGTTGAGGCAAACTCAAGTTAGAGAAAGGAAACCAATTTTGGGACGTACGTACATACGTACAGACGGACAAGGGTAAAACTTAATGCCCCCACCACTACGGCGGGGACATAATAAATTGCTTGACACAGGCATGGATTGAATCCAATAAAGACAGTGATGATAAAATGGGTCAAGCTCATACTTGTTCGGAGTCTTTAAAAGTTGTAAATAAATTAAACAGACAGGTTTGCATCTTTTTTTGGATTTTTTGTTGAATGAAGTCACTAACCTTCTTTTGACTTCCAATTATCATCTAATGATGGTTTATCAGAAGATAAGGGAGGTAATTTGCCTCCTAATGGTGGAAGATTACTGGTTTCCTTAGACTTCCATTCCTCTTCCAAGGTAGGTGTTTTCCATGCACTATCCAATGATATTGGAGCAAGCTTCCCTCCTGCAGGACCAGTTGGGGTTTGGTACATATCTTTTCTGTCTGAAAAATATAATTATTGTCAGGTTTAATTTTTTATAAATGACATTGATGCAATCTGAATCAGATTTCTTCATTTTGTTAAGCCAAGACTGACAGTTATAGACAATAAACAGATTGAAAAATTATTTAAACTAAACCTGGAAAGATCTGGCTCTTATTAACCAATTACAAACTGAGGTAATCTTTATCTGAATTATCAAAAGTGACATACTTAATCTAAATGTGGAACAATTGAAACACTGAGGTATCAATAATGGCTTCTAAATCTAAATCTAAAACCATTTACAAACTAATATACATAAGTTTGGTTTCTTATTTCTTGAACTTTTTAAAATCTGACATACCAAGGTTAGTTTCTTATTCTAAACTGAAATTGTTAACTACTGATATAACAACTTTATTCTAGGCCTAAAACCAATGTGGGTTATCAACTTGAATTTAAAACTTGAAACCATTTATCAAAATTGACATCGCTCAAATTACCTCACAAATTTTCTCAGTTGTTTAGTTAAAACAAATGTTACAAATATGTCAATAATATACACCACTTATTATTGTTCCAGCAAATATATTTTTAAATCTTTAAAAGAAAACTTGTTCTTGAGGTAGTCCAATAATGTTGGCATGTTATTCCATAAAGAATATCCTGAATATATAATTTGTATACACCTTTAGGTACCATGGCATGAGTTCATAATTCTAAATCTGGAACCATTAGAAAGCTGAATTAAAAAATTGTAAGGGGTTCCAAAGAGCCATGTGTCTCGCTTCATGATTGCTGCTATCAGTGTAAAAGTGTAATGTTGACTTAAAGAATGAGTCCATTTATCAGCAAAAACAGAATTTAAAACTTTTTCTTTAGATGCTATTTCTTGGTCTTGAAGATTAGCTTCTGTCCAAGATTCATAACATTCCATGAAGGTTTACAAATTTATCTTATCACCAAGTTATTGATGTTTAAAATAAACTGTTATCACAGAATCCTACAAGGCCTGGGGAGAACACTGCCACTTGCATATCATATAGTTATAAAGGGACATAACTGAAGAACGGTAAAAGTGACGCTACCCAAATTTGAACTTGATCTGAGTTTTGTGGTAATAAGCATTGTGTGTAAGTCTCATAACATTTGGTTGAGGCTAACTAAAGTAGAGAACAGAAACTAAAAATTCAGCAACTTTTTTATTTGTAAATAGCATAACTCTAGAACAGTTGTGTATAAGTTTTATAACATTTGGTTGAGACAAACTAAAGTTAGAGAACGGAAACGAAAAATTCGCCAATTTTATGTTTATAAAGGGACATAACTCAAAAATGGTAAAAGTGTCGCCACCAAATTTCGTACTTAATCTGTATTATGTAGTAATAAGCATTGTGTATAAGTTTCATAATATTTGGTTGAGGCAAACTAAAGTTAGAAAACAGAAACAAAAAAATTTGTACTTGATCTGAATTTGTGGTAATAAATATTGTGTACAGGTTTCATAATGTTTGGTTGGGGCAAACTTAAGTTACAGAATGGAAACTAAAAATTTTACAATCTTTTGATTTATAAAGGGGCATAACTCAATAATGGTTAAAGTGACACTACCCAAATTCAACTTGATCTGTGTGTTATCAGTGGAAGTCAAAATTAAACATTGCATTGTATAAAGCATTGATTGTAGTTGATTCAACTATAATCATGGACAAAGGAAGATAACTCCAATTTCAAAAATAACTTGATATTTAGGAAAAATAAAATTTTGCAATTTTCAATTTATAAAGGGCATAACTCTAGAACGGTTAAAGTGATGCCACCAAAATTCTAACCTAGTCTGTGTTTTGTGGTAATAAACATTGTGTATAAGTTTCATAACATTTGGTTGAGGCAAACTTAAGTTAGAGAATGGCAACTAAAAATTTTGCAATTTTTCCATTTATAAAGGGGCATAACTCAAGAACGGTTAAAGTGACGCCACCAAAATTCAAACATGATCTGTGTTTTGTGGTAATAAGCATTGTGTTTAAGTTTCATAACATATGGTTGAGGCAAACTCAAGTTAGAGAAAGGAAACCAATTTTGGGACGTACGTACATACGTACAGACAGACAAGGGTAAAACTTAATGCCCCCACCACTACGGCGGGGACATAATAAATTGCTTGACACAGGCATGGATTGAATCCAATAAAGACAGTGATGATAAAATGGGTCAAGCTCATACTTGTTCGGAGTCTTTAAAAGTTGTAAATAAATTAAACAGACAGGTTTGCATCTTTTTTTGGATTTTTTGTTGAATGAAGTCACTAACCTTCTTTTGACTTCCAATTATCATCTAATGATGGTTTATCAGAAGATAAGGAGGTAATTTGCCTCCTAATGGTGGAAGATTACTGGTTTCCTTAGACTTCCATTCCTCTTCCAAGGTAGGTGTTTTCCATGCACTATCCAATGATATTGGAGCAAGCTTCCCTCCTGCAGGACCAGTTGGGGTTTGGTACATATCTTTTCTGTCTGAAAAATATAATTATTGTCAGGTTTAATTTTTTATAAATGACATTGATGCAATCTGAATCAGATTTCTTCATTTTGTTAAGCCAAGACTGACAGTTATAGACAATAAACAGATTGAAAAATTATTTAAACTAAACCTGGAAAGATCTGGCTTCTTATTAACCAATTACAAACTGAGGTAATCTTTATCTGAATTATCAAAAGTGACATACTTAATCTAAATGTGGAACAATTGAAACACTGAGGTATCAATAATGGCTTCTAAATCTAAATCTAAAACCATTTACAAACTAATATACATAAGTTTGGTTTCTTATTCTCTTGAACTTTTTTTAAAATCTGACATACCAAGGTTAGTTTCTTATTCTAAACTGAAATTGTTAACTACTGATATAACAACTTTATTCTAGGCCTAAAACCAATGTGGGTTATCAACTTGAATTTAAAACTTGAAACCATTTATCAAAATTGACATCGTTCAAATTACCTCACAAATTTTCTCAGTTGTTTAGTTAAAACAAATGTTACAAATATGTCAATAATATACACCACTTATTATTGTTCCAGCAAATATATTTTTTTAAATCTTTAAAAGAAAAACTTGTTCTTGAGGTAGTCCAATAATGTTGGCATGTTATTCCATAAAGAATATCCTGAATATATAATTTTGTATACACCTCTTAGGTACCATGGCATGAGTTCATAATTCTAAATCTGGAACCATTAGAAAGCTGAATTAAAAAAATTGTAAGGGGTTCCAAAGAGCCATGTGTCTCGCCTGCGATTGCTGCTATCAGTGTAAAAGTGTAATGTTGACTTAAAGAATGAGTCCATTTATCAGCAAAAAAACAGAATTTAAAACTTTTTCTTTAGATGCTATTTCTTGGTCTTGAAGATTAGCTTCTGTCCAAGATTCATAACATTCCATGAAGGTTTACAAATTTATCTTATCACCAAGTTATTGATGTTTAAAATAAACTGTTATCACAGAGATATGTCTCGCCTTCTTGTAATTTTGATAATGCAAATGTTGAAATTAAAACAGCAATACTTTAACATGTAAGTTATGCAAATATTCAAAGTCGATGAACCATGACTGAAGGTACATGGCTGAACAATCTCCATGGAATGAGATGTGCCAATGCTAATACAACTGCATACCAAATACCATTGACTTATTATAAGTCGTTCCCTTTAAACAAACCTAAACACAAACATTAACTTGTAAACTATGTAAAAGTTTCAAAGTCAATGAACCATGATCAGGGGTGGGGCTATATAATCTCCATGGAACGATACTTGCAAATGCCGATACATTTGCATACCAAATATCATTGACTTAACATTAGCAGTTCATCTTAAACTGATCTAATCACAAACTAATACATGTAAACTAAGCAAAGTTTCAAAGTCAATAGACCATGACTGAGGGGCGGGCCAAATATTCTCCATGGAAATGAGATGTGCTAATGCTTATACAACTTAACACCAATTAACATTGGCCTTCCACTAATGGTTCCCCTTGAACTGACCTAATCACAAACTAATACATGTTAACTTAGCAAAATTTTCAAAGTCTATAGACCATGACTAAGGGGGCGGAGCCAAATAATTTCCATGGAAATGAGATATGCCAATGCTTATACAACTGCATACCAAATATCATTGACCTACCACTAGTGGTTCCCCATAAATTGACCTAATCACAAACTAATACATGTAAACTATGGAAAGTTTCAAAGTCAATAGACCTTGACTGAGGGGGCAGGGCCAAATAATCTCCATGGTAATGAGATGTGCCAATGCTAGTACAACTGCATACCAAATATCATTGACCTACCACTAGTGGTTCACCATGAACTAGACCTAATCACAAACTAATACATTGTTGACGTCGCCGTCGCCGTCGCCGCCGCCGACGCCGGAAACAGCATACCTAAGTCTCGCTTTTTGACTTTGTCAAGGCGAGACAAAAACTTAACCACAGACTAAACCTAAATGTTGGCACCAATGATGACAGAATCAAGAATTGCTATGTCTCCCTTTTGCAACATAACTGTCGCAGGCTCGAAATAAAACTATTCCTAAAGCTCCCAAATCATCAAAGAACCAAATTTGTTCATTGGAACCTTGAAAACCTAATATACAAAGCAAGGTATGACTTTTGAAGCCGACCTCAGTGATCTGAAATTGCCTCAAATCATGTAATATTATCAACTGGATAAGAAAATCCCATCAAATAATCAACTGATTTCTTAATATGATTCAAGCACCTTTAGATAATATTAGAACAGTGTTCCAATGTCCCACAAATGCACATATTTTATATGCCCAGGGGCAATAACTCTAATACATTTTTTAGGTGTGCTTTTAACCTTTTATTAATATCCTACAAGAAATATGAGCACGAAATTGCTTACAATGCAATTTTTCTTTAAATTGTATTTCCATGGGCATAACTCCTGCAAAAAATGTTGATCATAACTAATTATTAGAACTCATTCAAGACCTTACTGATATAAACCTTAGATATAAATTTCATAAGAATCTTACAAAACTAGATGTCGGAACGACACGAATGGCCCCGTTAACAAAAAAAGCTTGAAGTCATTTTTAGGAGTGAAAATTTGAGAATGAAAGTCAGTATAACTATTATTTTCACGAAATTTTCAAAGTCCAAAGCCCGTAATTTTGATACAATTCAGTGGAGTGGAACAAGACGTACACTCAGTCTGTAAATCATCATAGTAAAATCATATACTAAGAATCAGCTCAATATGTGAAGGAGTTTAGAAAAAAAGTCTGTATAACTGATATTTTGTGCACAAAATGTTCAAAGTCCAAAGCCAGTTGTTTGGGCTAAAATTCAGCAGTGTGGAACCAAACAAGCACTTGAAATTGTTCGTTGCGAAATGAAAGAATGGCGGAATGACTGATAAAGGTAGGTAAAACTATATGGCCCCGACAATTTGTTGCGGGGCCATAAAAATGTAGGCTCTGAGACAAAAAAGGGATTAAAATCTCGCTTCTAAATCAGATAAAGGGACCACCATCAAACTGGGGTACAAGGTCTATTTGCTTTATCTGGTTACCTATTTCCATGGCTGATGTAGCTGCACTAGACTCTGAACCAGGGACTACTACAATACTAGGTGACCCTGGTCTGGCCTCTAAGTCTGCTACTGTTATAGGTCTTGGTCTCTCAACTCTTTCATCTCCATTCCTGAAAATAAACCAATATTAGTCATCATGAGACTGTTTAATGGTGGATTGATCCTATTCAAATAAAAGGTGGGATGTAAATTTGAAGAAAAATAAACAAATAGTGGAAGGCCATTTTTTTATAACTAACTTCAAAGATATTTATTTACATTTGAAGACAAAACTTTTGTTGATCCTTTGTTATGATATTACACTAGACTATGCCATTGCCATCAATATTGTAAAACCATAAAATTTGAAAAAAATAAAATACATGGACAGAATATTATTTTTCATTTCCTTCTGATTGTTAACAGTACAAATAATTCCATTCTTATTCTAAACAGTAAGATTCCAGTATTTTGTAACACTTCAACTTTAGCAGGTTAAATAGGGCACTTAGCATACCTCCTCCTGTGAGGAATTATCCATTAATGTTTTAATTAATTCAATGATTTGAATTGATTCTTTTCTAAAATAACCAATCTATACAAATTTAAAAGATGCCAGAACCCAATATTGTTAAAATATCATGTTGCTCCTAAATGTTAAAAAAAAAAAAAGCAAATTGTGAACATGAGAGAAGATATTAAACAAAAATGGCCATGTGATATTTATTGTACCTGTCATTTAATTCATCGGACATATTAGACATATCAAATCTGGGTGGTGGTTCTTTCCTGGATGTGGATTGCTCTGTAAGTTCTCGTAAACTATCTGTAAAATATAGTCAACAAATGATTGATCTTTCTCGTAAACTATCTGTAAAATATTGTCAACAAATGATTGGTCTTTCTCATAAAGTATTTGTAAAATAGTCAGCAATACACTATTATTTCACAAAGAGTAACAAAGGATACAAAGAACAACAATATATGTATTTATTACATTGATTGCTATGAATTACAGTGATTTCCCAGTGAAATAAAAACCAATAATTTCACAGGTGAAATAAATCTGATAATTTCACTCCTCTGACATCATACAACAATGGGTGTTGTCAAGACATTGTCTATGACATTGCATCAAAACAATTGAGAATGGGTAGTAAAAGATATTGTTCCTTTCATTTTCTACTTTATTTTTATCAAAAAGTTCATGGTCAATGTAATATAAAGAATAACTAATCCAAGAATTCAAATATCGAAAAATATTCAACTCCTGATCGAACAACACTAATTATAAACTCATGAGTTCAGCACATTCGTGAATTTATGAGTTGTTCGGTCACTTGTTAAATTTTTTTCTGTATATGAATTCTTGGATAAGTTATTCTATAATAATGATATATATAATATACAATAATTAAATACGAAATCTTGGTCTGCATACTAAATTATGAGACTGGTATTTGTTATGAGGGTGTCATCAGCCAGTAGTAGCAACTAGCATTTGGTGTACTAAATTATAAGCCTTGTATCTTTGATGAGTTTTTCAAAAACTCTTAATTTGGCGTATAATTTTAAAAGTTCACATCAATATAAATATGTGTACCAAGTTTTAAGTTGATGAACAACTGCATGGTTACCAAACTTCTACCAAAACTTTATCCTGATACAGAATGCAAGAGTAGAATAGTAGGAATAGACCAGAAAACTTAATGCCTGCATTTTTTTTTAATTTCATAAAGATGGATAGCCAATACAATTTGAAACTGAATTCCCTCCCTTCAACTGATATTCATTCAGGCATATCAAATAAGACTTTAAGAATTGCTTCTCTTTGTCATAATGATTGACTGAATCTTTACAGCTGTATATCAACTGTAGTTATTAACATTCTTTAAGACATTATTGGTTTAGTTTACCATTTAACTGACTGGACTGACGACCCTGGTATGGTGTTGATGACATTGGTCTGTGGATTGGACTAGCACCAGGGGAGGCTACTCTCTTCTGACTTTCAGATACAACTGAAACAAGATTGAAGATTAGTCATCAAACTAAATAAAGTTTTTTCTGGAACAACATAAATAACATTGCATTGTATTAAGAGCCAATCTGCCAGAAAACCATGCAAAACCGTCCGAATGTCACTTTTTCCAAATGAGTTCATATTTGGCACATTGGTGCACCTTAGTAATGTAAATAACCACACAAATTTTTGGGAAAATATTGAACCGATCTGGATATTTTTGGCGCCATGTTTTAACAGATGAAATTGTTTCGAAAACAGCAAAAATAAGCCTTTTTGGCATATTTCGCTGGTTTAAATAAAAAATATGGTAACATTTATAATTTTTATAGTTGTTCCTAGTAATACATCACTTTAAGTGTAAGAATGCATAGAATTAACAATGCTGTCTATTAAGTGTATGTATATTCTAACTGTTTCAATATGTCTTATTTAGCTACATGTCCAAAATGGCTGATTTTGGTCATCTTTCAAACCAAAATACTCCAAGACCCATTTATTATTGTAAAACAACATATCTACTTGCAAAGTATAACTATATATACCCAATCAAAAAAATATCAAGCTCGGCAAATAATGTTGGTGTCTGGTATATGCCACAACAAAATGGGGTAACCTGCATATTCAAATTTTCTCAATTTTGCCGTCTAATTTGTAACTACTGACATATGATAGGATCTGGACTTATAAATAAGTATAACAACAAATGGAAAAGAATAATTAATGTTTCATTTAATACATTAAGAAAATAATCATACATAAATACAAATTATTCATTATAAATCTAGAGGCTCCCACGAGCCAAAATAGATCGTATTGACAAATTGTGCACCTAAAAGCGATAAAAACACATATTTCAAAAGCAATCAATTTAAATTAGAAGTTAAACAATTCAGAATAAGTTCAGACTAAAAAAGTTTCTTCTGACCACTTTTGCAATTTATTCTTATAATATATTGATATAGCTGTCGGATAGTAGCAGAAAACTGTGAAAATTTGTAAATTTACACATTTCAGGGACAATATAGCTCATATATGTTATGTCCAATTTTCAGAAAAATTGTGGGTATTTAGATCTTGTCATGTTGATAGTTTTATCAAAATATATATATATATATATATTGAAAAGTTTTAAATTTTGTATACATATATAAATGTATGACACTTCTTCTAAAGTTATTAAGATGATGGTTTAAAAGTGAAAACTGTAAACAGATGATTTTAACAGACACTTAAATTTTATGACCCTTTGAGCCTAGTATGCTAACAAGGCAAGATTTGCCAGGTACCTATATCTATGTTGCTGCAATGTGGTCAATACAAAATGCTTCTAAAAAAATCCCATAACTAGACGAAAAACAAATTACTTAGTCTATATATACCAGTGCAAAATTTATAAAGAATTTTGAATGAAATTGGATAGCTGTTAAGATTACTGTACCTATAATGCTCTACATCACATCCTCGGAGATAACAGAATTAAAATAAGTCATATGAATCTTCAAATTTCAATAAAGTTGAAAGTGTTTTTATACTTGAGCGGCTATAGGTTTTACTAGTGTACATTAACGTTCTTGTAAAAGAAAACCATAACATTAAAATATCCATAAACATGATAAATGATGAACTGTTATTCTTTGAGACATCATCCCATGGAAGATTTAACTGATGTTTTAAAGTTGGAAAGTTTCTGTTGCTTGTTTGGTTGGTTGAAATTGTTTCTGTTAGAAGCATTATCAGTCTCCCAATCTGATGTTGACTGCTGTGAAAGTTCAGTTGTTGTTGACACTGACAGAAAGGTTAGCTGCAGTCTAGATCTGAAAACCACAAAACATACATACATAAATCAGGCTGTTAGTTTTCATATTTTTCATTTTCTTATTTTGGGGCCTTTTATGGCTGAATATATATGCAGTATAGGTCTTGCTCATTGTTGAAGGTCATATGGCGTATGAAGACCTATAGCTTTACTTCTATGTCATTTGTTCTCATTGGCAATCATACCACATTTTTTAATTTCATATATACCACTGACAGGAAATAAAATTGACAACTTTTACTGTAAGTGGATGCAGTTACAAAATTCTCCCAACTAAAGCCAAATCATTTTGCAGAATAGTTATTATCCACTCCTTTTAAGCATGTCCAAATAGCCTTTTAACATCTTTACAACAACTAGATGTGTCGGAACGACACGAATGGCCCGTCTCAAAAGTTGAAAAATCTGCAATTTCAACAACACATGTGGACACAAGCATGCATGGATAGTATCAAGCTCTCAAGACCAATACTAGTTTGATGAAAATTTTCCTTGATCAAAGAGTAATTAAATTTCAAACTATCAGCAAACAGGAAGTGGATGTACTGCAGATCTAACAAGATGTGTTGAAAAGACATGAAAATCAGCATAGCGGACGAAACATAAACTTGATCTGTAACTCATCATGGTAGTCTCACATATCAAAAATCAGCGCAAAATCTGAAGGCGTATAGAAAAAAGTCTGTATAACTGTGATTTTCAACAATTTTCAAAGTTCTAAACCCTTAATTTCGGCAAAAATTAGCGGAGCGGAACGAAACTTTAACTTGATCTGTAACTCATCATGGTTAACTCACATACCAAAAATCAGCCAAATATCTGAAGGCGTTTAGAAAAAAAGTCTGTATAACTGTGATTTTCAACAATTTATCAAAGTCGAAAGCCCGTGATTTCGGCAAAATTAGCGGAGCGGAAGGAAACTTAAACTTGATCTGTAACTCATCATTGTTAACTCACATACCAAAAATCAGCCCAATATCTGAAGGCGTTTAGAAAAAAGCCTGTATTACTGTGATTTTCAACAATTTATCAAAGTCCAAACCCGTAATTTCGGCAAAAATTAGTGGAGCGGAACAAAATTTAAACTTGATCTGTAACTCATCATGGTTAACTCACATACCAAAATACCAAAAATATCTGAAGGCGTTTAGAAAAAATGCCGTATAATGGTTTGTTGCGGAATGACGGAATGAAGGAATGACAGAATGACGGAATGACAGAATGATGGAATGACGGAATGACAGAATGACAGAATGACGGAATGACAGAATGACAGAATGACGGACAAGGTAAAACTATATGGCCCCGACAACTTTGTTGCGGGGCCATAATAAAAATTGCCTCCATTTGGTTTGGCATGTCAAATTACCTCTCAATATAATTTTACATTGAAAACAGACAATGGTGATAATTTGACCGCTTTTAGTGACAATCTTTGAAATGGTGGCCATCTTTATATCTGTTCTCTGTGTCAAAGTATAGCTAAATATCAATATTCTTTAAAATCAAACTCAACAAAATTGAAAATTTTACCCTTTGCTGTGTCCATCTTTAAAAAAAATTTCATTGTTTTGTTGGCATGTCAAAGTGCTATAATTCCTTAATGTCAATTTTCATATACGCCATCTTGAAAATGTTTGCCATTTTGGAAGAAAAACAACCTTACTTTGTTTAGCAAGTCAAACTACCACGACTATCCCTAATTAACAATTTTCATTAAATTAACCAGTGTTGAAATTTGTGCCATCCTTGGTGGCCATCTTGAAAATGTTTGACATCAGATAATCATCCACATATTGTGCTTTTCTTTTCACTAAAGTTTCATTTAAAAGATAACACCAGTTATTTCAGAAAAGGACAAATTTTGTGGAAGATGAAGAAAAATGCAAGTTTGGACAGAACATTTAAGCTATAACAGCTCTGAATTTGTAATGGGATTAAATATTTAACAAAGAATAGGTTTCTAACACAGAATAAATATGGTATAAAGATAAAGTTTAATAGATTCAGCATATCAGAGAACCCCAAGATCAAATTAAGATTTAAAATTTAGTTTAATTTTGGACCCTTTGGACCTCAATGTAAACCAATTTCATAATAGGGCCCAAAAACTAAATACAGGTTAGATTCAGGCTGAATCAGCATCTATAAAATTATTGTTGAAATCAAACACAGTTAAATTATGGACCCCGTTTGAACCAACTTGAAAACTGGGACCAAAATCATAAATCTAAGTACATATTTATATTCAGGATATTTGATTATTTCTATTTATCATTCAAAGAACCCTAATTCATTGTAATTAGAGTTCAAGTTTTGTTAAAATAAACTAAGTTAAAATTTGGACCCTTTGGACTTTAAAATGTGGACAAATTTGAAAACCGGACAAAATTAAAATCTAAATATAAAACATTTGCATTTTGTATATCAAAAGAACCTCAAGAATTCAAGTTGTGTAGAAATAAGAAAAAAAATTTTGGACCATTTTGAAATCAGTGTGAACCAATTTAAAATGGGGCCCAATTGCAACATCTTAAATTATTTAAATACATTGTTAGATTTAGCATATTAAAGAACCCAAATAATGTATTTATTTTAATTTGTTCTTGTCCTAAACATGCATGAACTATTTGCCATTGGACATTAGCATTACCAACAACCAATCAATTAATCGAACAGGTGAAATATCTTCAAAACTACATGTACCAATAAAAATCTCCCATTTTATATTTGAAATGGAATGTATGAACAGTTCATTAGTCATTGTTAGTTATTGAATGGAAACTAGAGGAGCCGCCAATATAGTACTACAAATTAAAATTAGCAAAGTGATTGTTCAATGGGAAAACCAAGTTAACAAAGACCTGTTTAATAAAACTGATGTACAAATGTATAACATGTAATTGTATAATTATATTATTATATAAGTGATTACATATACTTTGTATGATTACCATGTTATACAAACAGTTAAATTAATATATAAGTTAATAATAACACCAATATCTTCTTCTATACATGTATTTAGTTTGACCTGGCTATTGTCACTTTTACAAAAATTCATCTTAATTGAGCATTGCTTGCATATATATAGCCCTACAAATAAAAAGTGTTAAACTATAAAATAATTCTTCAATTTTGTTTAACATGAAATAAAATATATCAGACAGGAAATGTAGGGTAGTGTAGCATCACTGTGCATGTAGTTTAAATGTATGTTTTTCTTTTAAAAGGGCTCTATAAGTAATCTACATACATGTACATGTAGGGTCCTAAAATAGAACTTTACAAAAGTTTGCAATGCTTTTGATTTTTTAGTCTCCATGGCCTATTAGTTCATTAAAAATATTATTCTCTGGATAAAGTTGTCTAGTGTTACATGTACAGTATCTTGTATGTAAAACATGTATTTGTATGAGGCTTTTCCACGAGATAAAAGTTTTTTTAGTAGACAGAGAGCTGAACAACTTCCAGTAAGAACTGAAAATATAACTTAGGGGAAGAGAATAAAAACCTGACCTGCTAAACGTTGAATATGTTGAAATAAATTTGGATTATTATCATGATTCTGGTCTATAAATTGATTTTTTAAAGCAGAAAATAAATATATATTGTACCCTGGTTAATAGCTTGAAAATTAAAATTCTGTCCTAAGCTGACAAGGACATAAATATTTTGACCATTCTAACCCTCCCCCTTGCTTTTTTAATCAAATGGTCTCAAGACAGAACAATGTATATACGGGATATATATTATTTGCTTGCACTTTGCCATAGGAAATAAATAAGATGTCTTAGAAACAGGTCAGGTGTAAAAGAATATTCACATGCCCCTTCAACACCCACCCCCCTTTTTTTAATCTAGCTAATGTATCAATTGTTGGTCCCCTAATTTCAGATTGACTATATGGAACAAATGAAAATTGATTGTAAGATTTGTACCTGTTCCTACTGGAATAACTCGTCCTGTATACAGCCTGTTTTGAAAGGGTGAAGATCCTTGGTCAGCTTTGGCTTTGCTGGAAGAGGGTTGGACGAGATGTTGACATCTTGCTTGACTATCATGTCAATGAATTCCATAAAAGTCCCTGTACTTTGAGCATATTCAAAGACAAGATGATGTAACAACCATGGGAAAATAAACCACTCCTTGTCTTATATAAAATAAGGAGTCCTGTTGGAAATTCTACACCATAGTTTTCAGTATTATTCAGACTTCCTAAATGTAGATGAATGGTAGTCTGTATCTGTATGAATGTTTGGTTACCAATGCTGGTTTCAATACCACGGTAGAGAGGGTGTCGTTGATTTATTGATGGTGCGCCAGAGCAGTTTTGACACTCTCAATCTCAATTTTGGTGCGAGCAAGGTGGTTCCACTCGCTCACTTTTTTTTTACGAAGAATGATTTAGAATACTTTTGTTTTGCTCGTTGAAATCTAAAAACACTTTTTGCTGTTCATGGACTTATTTTTCCAATCAATATTTATCATGTTTATTCACTAAATTATTGTCATGATTGTCAAATTTCTTGGCAGTAATTTTTTTTGAAATGCTATTTTGGTCTTTAGTGCATTCAGATATCTTAAATAGTTTGTAATATGTAGATGTATAAGGCTGGGATAGCCCACATGCTCATCCTAGATTATTAAAGTCACAAACTTCACTGTAAACATTTGTCTGCCAAACCATCACTGGGAGCTGACATGTTTGAGATCTTACCCAAGGGAGATAAGTCAATGGTAGAGCATAAAAGATGGACTCACTGGTTTCAGACAATTTACTGATTTTTGCACTTGCAGTACAAATATGTCTTATTTCATTTTCAGACAAATTGATTTTACTTGTTCGAATGATTTTATGAGCCATTTTATTACCAATTGTGTTTAGAATTTAATTAAAATCAAAATCAAAAT
Organism: Mytilus coruscus; assembly: GCA_017311375.1. NCBI lineage: Eukaryota > Metazoa > Mollusca > Bivalvia > Mytilida > Mytilidae > Mytilus > Mytilus coruscus. The sequence continues at coordinate 324,444 of CM029597.1, read as the reverse complement.
GTGTCAATTTGGGACTAAAATCACCATTCTTCCAAGGCATAAATTAACATATAATAGTCATTTGCCAAGCTTAATATTTTGTTTTGATATAAAACATACCCCATAGTTAAAACCGATATAAGTTGCAAACATATCCGAATGGGTCTTGCAAGATAGAAGTGAATGAAAACCACGTAAATTCATGTATGAAAAATCCAGCCTTTGTGTCCCTGCTCCTGGCAATGTGCCAAATCGTTTAAATTTTCATTTGTATTGATCATAACATAGTAAAATGGATGAGTTTCAGCTGACATTACTCTAAAACTCAACTACCCCATTTAATATATTTCTGGGTCATTCTTAAAGGCATAAAAAGTTGGATTTTCCTTGGTTTCATTATGAATTTACAGAATTATGCAAATGAGGCTGTTACTAAAAATAGATACGATTCTGGGAAAAATTAAGTGGTCAAATTCTTTTATTTTATGTCAAGGATTAAGATGATGTATAAAATTTGTCAAGTTGTGATTGTCGATTTGGACAATTTTCTGAATATTGCATGGTTTTCTGGCGGATTGGCTCTTAAATGTAGTTAATTTTATATATATATTTTATCGTGACAAAAAATTTTAATCTTTTTCATGCAGTTTTATTGTTATGTTGGGTTACTGTTTCATTGACAACCAAAGGTTTCTGTGATATGATCATAAAGTTAAATTTTACATAATACACAGGTCAAACAATAGCTGAGGTTTTACCATGAGGCAAAATTCTGACATAAAATTTACATATAATGATTGAAATTGATTATTCATATTTAAAAATGTCTATATGGAATTTGCTTATGTCCTTTCTTTCATTAGATGAGGATGTCTCCATCCCTTAGAGCCATGAAGTATGTAAAATAATGGCTCAGTTAATTTACTGATATATGACCTTCAGTGCAATGAAGTATTAGATTTATATATAATCTGTTGATACCTTCTTTTTCTATCACATTTCTACCATGTGACCTTGACTGTTCGTCTGGACCAGCTGATGGATTAGTTAAATTGTAATGGAAATCTCTGTATGCTTTATCTAAATTCTACAATATAAAGTTTTTCATTAAATATCACATGATTATCATGTGACCTTGTCGGTTGATTAAATGGATAAAGTTATTATGATAATCTCTATGATATATAAATTTTTGTAAAGATATTGGCTGATTACCAAGTTATTTTTCCTACTGCAATCTCTCTGGTTTCATACCTTCAATTTAACAATTAAGGATGTTCGCTTGTCATGTTTTGGAATTTTTGTCAGATTGTCGGAATCCTCTGGTTTTATCCATGTGAATGCCTTAAAAAATTTTGCCCATTGACCCCCATTTTTCTGGTTATAAATCTTTTACATGTATAATTATAAGCCATCTGTAAAAGTCTTATAAAATCTTTGTTATTTTTTAATAGTTTTTGAGAACTTTTTTGAACTTTTCAATGTTAAGGCTATGAAAAATCAAGAGAGAATATTTTCCCGCCAAAATTTCAATAGCTAATATCTGGAAAACAAGCACATTGACCTATATTTTTTTGTTGCTCTTTTGGTTCCTTTAATAATCCCCTATCAATTTATACTAGTGTTATGAAAAGCTTGTTATTTTGAAACTGAGTAGCGAACCTCCTTAATTGTCATCAAACAACAAACTATAATATTATATGGCTTTAGCAATATACACATGTAACTTCATTCATATCTGAATATCAAAAATCAGATCTAACCTTTATCAGAGATATTGCAAATTCAACAACAGGCAAATTGAAGACCAAATGTATAGAATGCATGTTAATACAAAATATTCCAACTCCACAATATTTTGTCTTTAAATTGTAAAAACAAAAACAAACAGAAATTTTTTGAGAAAAGATGTTTTTCAAGTTCTAACTGTCTAATTGCTAAAATTACTAGCATTTTTTGAAGAACAATTACATCATTTTACAGATATTTTTACACAATTAGTAGGAATTGTTGTTTTGATTTATGAGTGAACTCTCAAGGGTTCTCAAAACGATTTATGATTATAGAAATGGTTTTGGCCAATTTTTAATTATCTTTAAACGTTGACCTTACAGGAAAAAATCAAATTCAAATCTTTTTCATGAAACACTTACTAGTAGTTATCATTAATTATTCCAAGAGGTACTCAAAATACAGACATGACCAATGGACAGACTGATAACTACAACCAGCATAGATAATAGGGCCTTAATAAGGAGACACTTTACAATCTTTTCATCTTGATTTTTCAACACTCATTGAGCGATTTTCTTTCAGCATTTTATGTATATAACCCACCTGAGACTCTCCTCTTTATTTAAAAAAAAATTTTTTCCATCTATTAAACTCACTTGAGCCTCTCTTTAAAATTTTCTTTTTTATTTTATTTTATTTTCTCACCTGAGCCTCTCTTTCAAGACTTTTTAATCTGTATTTAGCCTCTGCTACAACATCTGCTGACACAGTAGATGATCGATCATCTTCAGAAAAACCTGGATAAAGTTTCCTCCCTTGCTTAGAGGATGGTAAGTCATACTCTGCCTCTATGTCTTGCATAATATCATCCTCCTCATATTGTCTGTGTGATCGATGTTTTGGACTGGCCAGTTTACTTGCGTACTGACTACCCGGTAACCTCTGAAACTCATCATCTAAGTCATCATCTGAATCCGTCCTTGGTAGAGGTATGGAGCGTGATCCTCGAAATACTCCCTGTGCACTAAAATAAATAAAAAGATTGTGTGTATGTCCTCAGGTGAGGTATGGAGCGTGATCCTCAAAATACTCCCTGTGCACTAAAATTAACATAAAGATTGTGTGTATGTCATGACATTGCAATACTTATGATGTGTATGAAAAATAATAATGTTGATGATCCATGTACATAAAAGTATACACAGCAAATCAAGATTTTTTTTTAAATTGAGTGGAGGTGAACTTAGCCATTAAAAATACTCCTGGTCTAAATTTGAGACATACACTTACAAAATACCTTCTGAAATTAATGTATTGTCTAATAGCTACCCTCTAACACATGTATATGGTGTACAATCTACCATTTATCAACAATGTGTATTATATTACAAGATATCACCTGTGTATAGTATAAAACCTGTTATGCATCACCTGTGTGTAGTGTATAACCTGACCTGAATCACCTGTGTATAGTATATAAACCTTAGAACCTGTGTTTAGTGAATAAACTGACCTGAATAACCTGTGTGTAGGGTATAACCTGACCTGTGTCATATGTGTATAGTGTATAACCTGACCTGTGTCACCTGTATATAACCTGACCTGTATCACCTGTGTATAGTATATAACCTGACCAGTAAAATTAGTACATTAATGATATTGTTGTTTCTGTATCACCTGTGTATTGTGTAAACCTAAACTTCATCAACTGAGTATAGTATATACTCTTATCTGTGTCACCTGTGTATAGTATATAACCTGACCTATATCAACTAACTGTGTATTGTGTAAAACCTACCCTGTATTACCTGTGTATATTATTTAACTTACCCTGTATCATCTGCAGGTTTTCTGTATACTTCATTTGTTAATGCTGAAAATAGAGAAATAATATCTATATGAAAATACTTTTCAGGCAACAACTGTAATATATAATAAGTCTGGCCTATTCAAAACATGGGATTTACTGTTGCAAATTGAGTAAGGTGTTCCTAAGAAAACATACATTTTGATGATTTTTCACTTTTTATTTACTTGTCTGAACTGTTTCTTCACTCATTAATTAACTTATATAAAAATTATTCCTCACACCTGTTGTTACCTGTTCAGGTAACCATTACCTGATATGGTTGAACCAAACATGGTTTCAGATAGACAGTAATTTGCTACAATAAACATATGGGTTTTGTATGCATGTCTTTTGTAGATTCTGCCTAAAATTATGATTGAAATTCCTTTTTACTTCAATTTATTGATTCTTTTTTTCATTTAGTATCCGAGAAAAAGTTACTGTATTTTTAAGCGTATTAAGGGTTAAAATACAAAAGGTTCTCTTTATTATCATACAAAGTTAACAAATAATTCCATCTTAGTGGTTATTGATGTGTAAATTAAATCTCATTAATCCAAAATTCTATGAAATATAGTTCTTGGGTCAGAATAGGATACAGTTTTACAAAACGAAACATACCAGTAAATTGTGGTATTCAAAATGGTTCATAGTTACATGGAGAGAAAGACTGAAAATCTTACGCAGTGACATATCAAATCAGATCTATCTATACAAAACTTACGCAGTGACATATCAAATCAGATCTATCTATACAAAACTTACGCAGTGACATATCCAATCAGATCTATCTATACAAAACTTACGCAGTGACATATCCAATCAGATCTATCTACACAAAACTTACACAGTGACATATCCAATCAGATCTATCTATACAAAACTTACGCAGTGACATATCAAATCAGATTTATCTATACAAAACTTACACAGTGACATATCCAATCAGATCTATCTATACAAAACTTACACAGTGACATATCCAATCAGATCTATCTATACAAAACTTATGCAGTGACATATCCAATCAGATCTATCTATACAAAACTTACACAGAGACATATCCAATCAGATCTATCTATACAAAACTTACACAGTGACATATCCAATCAGATCTATCTATACAAAACTTATGCAGTGACATATCCAATCAGATCTATCTATACAAAACTTACACAGTGACATATCCAATCAGTTCTATCTATACAAAACTTACACAGTGACATATCCAATCAGATCTATCTATACAAAACTTATGCAGTGACATATCCAAGCAGATTCATCTATACAAAACTATTACATTGATAATTTATTTGTATAGTGTTGTTTAACTTTAATTGGTACATATATAAAAGTCATGTAAGAACACTGTTGACATCAAAAACCATGCATTCTGTATACTGTGGATTCATTGTTATTTCACACATTTTGTGGATCTCATTAATACAGGTAAACCATCAATCAAGTGTTCAACAAAGAATAAATTTCCTATAAGCTTGAATGCAAACTTGGACAAACCACAAAATCAGATATTCACAAAATACAATTTCCTCAATCCACAAAAATTGATGTCTACAAAATAAATGAATCCACAGTCTCTTTATACTACTGTCTAACTGACCTTGATGAGTAACTGTTAACTGTGACCGTAGATCCACTAGTTCCCTGTTCATTTCTTTGATAGTAATTGTTTGCTCTTCAAATCTTCTCACTAAGTCTCGGTTTCTGTCCATCTAAATAAACAATACAATCATTATAGCAATAGTCTACAATATAAAAATATGTGGTATGATTGCCAATGAGACAACTCTCCACAAGAGACCAAATGACACAGAAATTAACAACTATAGGTCACCATATGGCCTTCAACAATGAGTAAAACCCATACCGCATAGTCAGCTATAAAAGGCCCCAAAACGACAAATGTAAAACAATTCAAACGAGAAAACTAATTGGCCTGATTTATGTACAAAATAATGAACGAAAAACAAAGATGATATAAAGTCTACACACACACAAAAAAACACATTTTCTGCTAGCTTCCCTTTTTCTTTTAGAAAAGGATTTAGTTGTCTTTGAAGGTCAGGTACTATAAGGTAATTTCAAATATTCAAAAGAAATAATTTTTTTTATTTCAGTTTTTCAACATGGAATTACAAATAAACGTATCTTTAATAAATTTTACAGCCATTTGCAAAACACCCGTACCAGTCAAATTACAATTCTATGTTGCAATTTAAATTGGTATAAAAGCCTAGAAAATAGATATTTAGCCTTGAGAATTGAAAGGTCAGTTTATCCCATTCATACAGTAGTTGATTAATTTGCTGTCATGCGACTTACCTTCTCCAAATAAAGGATACAGCATTACAATTCCATGACCAAACTGACTGAGTAAAAGTGCACGGTTTAATGACACTAAATTGTGTATTCATAATATACACAAGTAGCTTAAGATAGTTTTGACTAATTGCCTTATGCAGGGAAATTTTTTTTTGCCAAAAAACAAAAATATGGAAGAAAAAAATCACAAATTGGTGTGAAATAAACTTATATGGTAAAACAAATTTGTGTTGAAAAAAAAAAGTTTGTGCAAAAACAAAATGTTCCTCCAATTTTTAAATGAAAAAGTTTTTTCTTTGAAAAAAAAATTCCTTTAAGCTATATTTCTGCCGGCAAGATTGCCAATGTGAGATAGCAATCAATAAAACAAATGGATGCTTAGCCAGTAGCGCTGATTACAACTACCCAGACTAGATCCTTACCTCTTCTTGTAGTCTATTTTCTAAGTGTGTTTTCTGACTACCAGCTATAACCAGTTCCTGACGTAAGTTTTCCCTAGCCTTCTCTAAATCTCTTTGTAACATCAATGTTTCTGGTGATGGTCGTCTTAACTCTCGTAATAATTCTTCTTGTCCTAAACAACATATTGAATCATCATAATAACAAGAGTGCACACGCTGAAATGTCTCGCCTTCCTTACTAATCATTGATATTATGTTGATAGTCCTAAATATAAAGCTTTACTACAACTATCAAATAAACTTAAAATGATCCAAGAAAATGAGGTCAAGGTCATATAAACCAAACAAGAAATACATGTACACCTTACAATCATTCAATACACTAAATATAGTTGACCTATTGCTTATAGTTTCTAAGATACAGACTTAACCAAGAAAACTAAACATTGACCAATGAACCATGAAAATGAGGTCAAGGTCAGATGAACCATGCCAGGCAGACATGTACAGCTTGCAATCCTTCCATACAACAAATATAGTTGACCTGTTGCTTATAGTATTAGAAAAACAGACCAAAACATAAAAACTTAACAATGAGCAATGAACCGTGAAAATGAGGTCAAGGTCAAATAAAACCTGCAAGACTGACATGTACATCATAAAATATTTCCAAACACCAAATATAGTTGACCTATTGCATATAGTATTAGAAAAAAAGACCAAAACTCAAAAACTTTACTTTGACCACTGAACCATGAAAATGAGGTCAAGGTCAGAAGACACCTGCCAGCTAGACATGTACACCTTACAATCATTCCATACACCAAATATAGTTGACCTATTGCATACGAAAATGAGGTCAAGGTCAGATGACACCTGCCAGTTGGACATGTACACCTTACAGTCCTTCTATACACCAAATATGCTAGACCTATTGCTTCTAGTATCTGAGATATGGACTTGACCACCAAAACTTAACCTTGTTCACTGATCCATGAAACGAGGTCGAGGTCAAGTGAAAACTGTCTGACGGGCATGAGGACCTTGCAAGGTACGCACATACCAAATATAGTTATCCTATTACTCATTATAAGAGAAAAATTAACATAAAAAATCTTAACTTTTTTTTCAAGTAGTCATTGAACCATGAAAATGAGGTCATGGACAATGGACATGTGACAGATGAAAACTTCGTAACATAAGGCATCTATATACAAAGTATGAAGCATCCAGGTCTTCCACCTTCTAAAATATAAAGCTTTTAAGAAGTTAGCTAATGCCGCCGCCGTCGGATCACTATCCCTAAGTCGAGCTTTCTACGACAAAAGTCGCAGGCTCGACAAAAAACAAGAATGCACACCTTGTTGCGCTAAGCATTTAGGTGTCTGACAGAAAAGTGGTCACATGTTACAACATTTGTCAATTGTTACATGCACAGCAAAACCGCCCATTTGACATTTATAAGGAACCCATACAAATTCAGATATCAGTTATTGCTTAAAAAAACCCTGCTCAGATGTCAAGTATAACTTGCACAAAAGAATAGCTGTGTAGTCCATTATAACAAAGAGCAAAGCCGTTCAGATGTCAGCTATAACTTGCACAAAAGAATAGCTGTGTAGTCCATTATAACAAAGACCAAAGCCGTTCAGATGTCAATAATTTCCAAATAACAAAACAATGGATATGTCAAACACTACTTGAGATGCAAACCTGCTGATAGACCTTTTTCTTTTGAAAAGCAACAAAAGCAGCTAATATTTAAAGAATTTCATAAAAAGTAGAATTTTCTAACTGTTAACTGGAACTTTCTCACAGTTTTGTTCCCCCTTCCCCATTCCCCTGAAGTCCATTAGTCCTTGTTATGTTACTGAATACTCCAAAACTAATCAAATAAAATACAAAATAGGAATTTCATGATGGAATTAATTATGTTGTAAAGGTGCTTTGAATGTTACATTGAAATCCACCAAAGTGTTTAAGAGGAGATATAGATTTCAAGTGAAGATTGGATAGTATAATGCTGATTTTACACTTGGTCCCTTTCTTTTCCATTACATAACTTAGCTAATCATTTGTAAATATACAAGTACTTACGACCTCTTTCTCTTTCATTCATATTTAAAACCTCAGCTAACCTCCTATAAATACAATATTATTACTCCTTTTAATACAGAACAAACATAAAAATATAACAAAATTTCTTAATATAAGACAAAATTTACCATAGTTTAATGTTCGACTTTGCCAAGCTATGCATTCTATTAATAACAATACTTAACCTAATTAGTAACCTAGCAATAGTATATTTGATTTAGATAACTGGTTAGTTGTTCTGAGGATCCTGTATTGGTCAATTAGGTTATTTCTGGACGTAGACAAACTATTCAACAATTTGCAGATAAGACATTTATGAGCGTTATCCCAACATCAGCAAATCAATAACATCTACTGCAGCAACCATCATGGTTTGAGTCAATAACATCTACTGCAGCAACCATCATGGCTTGAGTATTAAACAACAAATCAGAATAAGATCATAATATAGATATATAAATGTATAGTGTCCCTTTACTACATCAACAGCCATTTTTGATAGAACTTTGGAAATTTCAGTCAGTCAGGGGTACTACTTGTACAAGTTATTTTTATTTACTTGAGAAGTAAATATTATTATACTTATATAAGTAAATTTGTAAGATGCTCAAAAAGTGTATTTTATTGACTTGTATAGGTAAATTATTTAAATGGCTTAGTTATGTCCCTTAGACATTCAGATTTTTTTACTTATACAAGTAAAAAAGTCATACTATCTTCTTTTCTTGAATTTCTCAGGACTTCTTTGTTCTAATAGAATTTTTAATTGGCTGTCCTTTGCAGATTTCTTTACTAATCATTTAAGTGTAATTTCATGGACAATGAAAATCTCATTTGTCTGTTATCTTCTAAACACTGCTCATTTACAAGCCTCAAAGGGGCAATTTTTGAAGGCCTTGCACAATTAGTTTCTCTGTTGAATCGATGAGATGAAACATTGAACTCTAATCAAAAATTATGAGCTAACCAGAGAAAAATTGTTTAAGGCATGTTTTTACACCCCAAAACTTGAGAATTTTAGGGATTGTAAAAAAAAATTACTTATACAAGTAAATTTTTTGAGAAAATTAGGGGGAGATTATTCAAACCTTATAAGAAAATAAGAATATAACTAATTTACTTATATAAGTATATTATTATTTGCTTCTTCAAGTAAATAAAAATAACTTTTACAAGTAGTACCCCTGACTTTCAGTTGGATCCTAAACCATTCTCTATTAAAGATCACTAATAACTAATTTTTCAAAGTTTTATGGTCATCTGACCTTGGATGATTTTCCAGAATTATTGAATTGTTTTGTTACATTTTCTACTTCTAACAACCATGACAGCCATGTATGATGGTGAAAGGAGTCATAATAAACCATACTTCTAAACAATAAGCACAAGTGTATCATTCTCCACAGAGTTTTTTGTTAAGTGTTCCTTCAAGGATAATTCAGAATATTTATTGAATTTTGTTCACATTTTGTAATTTAGTTAAAGTGGTAGCCATTGTTGATATCTGCTCGGGTTATCAACCCTGAATTCTCACCGAAAAAATAAACTGTATCATATTTCCTTAGTATTCAGTAGCAATTGGTCTTCTCAAAATATTTTATAAATGTTTTCTCCTGTTTTAATAACTGCAACTAATTTGTTTGGTCAAAATATCTGACATCATTCAATAAACAGCTGCGCCATGAGCGCATGCTACGCCCGTCGTCTTGTGTGTGAATTTTTATGCAATAATCATAAATAGTTTCTGACATACGGCCTGACATGGAAAACCCCTTTTTTTACAAAACTCAATATCTCTAAAATAAAATTTTAATCAAAACCAAAAGTATACAAATCTTTAGATTAATATAACTAAGAAGTGTGTAAATTTAAAGCAATAATCATAAATCATTTTGAGATACAGCGTGACATGTGAAAACCCCCCTTTTTAAAAAAAAAATCAATATCTCAAAAATAAAATCTTGAATCAAAACCAAAAAGTATACAGATCTTTAGATTAATATAACTTAGAAGTGTGTAAAATTTTAAGCAATAATCATAAATCGTTCTTGAGATACGGCGCGACATGTGAAAAACCCCTCCCCCTTTTTTTACAAAATACTCAATAACTGAAAATTAAAATTTTGAATCATCACCAAAAAGTATACAGATCTTAAGATTAATATAACTAAGAAGTGTGTAAAGTTTTAAGCAATAATCATAAACTGTTTTTGAGATACGCGTGACATGTGAAATACCCTCCCCTTTTTAACAAAATACTCAATATCTCTAAAATAAAATTTTGAATCATCACCAAAAGTATACAGATCTTAAGATTAATATAACTAAGTAGTGTGTAAAGTTTTAAGAAATAATCATAAATTGTTTTTGAGATACGGTAGCGACATGTGAAAAAAAAAACACACACCTGTTTTTAGTTACTAAGTCCCATAACTCAAAAAGTTTTAATCTTATTTTCACCAAAAAGTATTCAGATCGTTTGACCATCATAAGAAACAACTATGTTAAGTTTCATAAAATTTGGATAAGTCGTTCTCAAGTTACGGTGCGACATGTTTACACCAGACAGACAGACGGACAGATGACATTTGTATACCATAATACGTCCCGTCAAAATTTTGACGGTCGTATAAAAACCAAAAACCAAAAACCCCGACCGAAAATGTGAAATCAATTGATTTAAAATGTTACAATGGATTAAAGGAAATCATCTTCCAATAAGTTCAAAGATGACAAGAGGATGACAAATGATTGTAATAGCTTAAACAATTTCTTGGGTCAGGTCTCTAGGTCAGCTGTAAATGATATATAAGAAGAATTGTATGGGGATACCTACGTTCTTAATGTCTCCACTTCATTTTTCATAACAACACTCTGTTCCTTTAATACTTTGTAGTCAGACATCTAAAATACAAACATTTTGTATCAGTATTTTCTGACAATATATATACTGCGGGTTCATCTTTATTCATGGGGTACTCATTTTTATAAGATTAACCAAGAATTTCAGTGTTTAACAAAACACAAATGTCCTACAGGCTTGTATGCAGAATAGGATGAACAACAAAATCAAGTATCAATGAAAATACAATTCATCCTTAATCTATGAAAATTTGAACTCACAAAAATAAAAGAATACACAGTACACAATTTGAAGTACTGAGACAGCTCAGGAAAATCAATCAAAAAGACCTGAAATACCAAGTAGAGTTGAAACAACCTATGTATACCTCTTACAAACAGGCAATGTCTGAAACAATCTGATTAAAATGAAGATCATGTGTCTAAGCATTGATTACAAGAATCTGACAACACTCCATTTTACTTTCTATTCTGGTAATAATTTCATCATCCAATGAAATTTCAGCCTTCAAATTTTTGAAGGTGTATATTAATACAACAAAACCAAAGCATCTCAAAAGTTCTTTAAAAATAGAAATTAGAATGGAGCATTTTCAGATCCTTATAAGCAAAGCTTGGACACAGGATCTGTAATTTAATCAGATTGTGTCTGAAATATTGGCCACAGTTGAAAGAGGCCTATTACTTACATCTCTGAGTTTAGCATTAAGAACTTCATTTTGTCTTGTAGCTGATATGTCTTTATGCCGTTCCTCATGCAGCTGTGTCTGAAATAACAAAAGTCAAATATACCTAAATTTCACATTTTTTCATGTCCTTGCCTTTTATATATGACTATACAGTAAAGATTTTGCTCATTGTTGAAGGCCATACATTGACCTATAGTTTCTTATGTCCATGTTATTTAGACTCTGGTGGATAGTTTTATAATTTGTATACTGATAATATGTCTATGATTTCTTTTTCTGCATTTACCTATCACTATTTGAAGGGAGCTCATTTAAAAGAAAGTCCCTTAAAAAATATAATAAGTGACAGATGAAACCCTCCAGTACTAACAGCCCACTATTACAGGTATAGACCCGGTGGCATATTACATGCTCTGGGAGTAATAGCTCACTATCAGTGATATACACCCAGTAGAATATGATCCTCTCTGGTACAAATAGTCCTTATAGTAGTGGTATGACCATAATGGCAGATAGTAACTTCTGGGAATACTCCAATTGTAGCGATATCAACCAAGAACCCAGCTGTATATAACACCCACTAGTACTAAAAGTACATGGGTTGTGAAATGAACCCAGTGGCTTATGGGAAACTCTGTGACTAACAGCTCACTACTAGTGATAGGAACCCAGTGGCTTATGGGAAACTCTGTGACTAACAGTACCAATTTTTTAGATTTACATTTTATAAGTGAAGATTTGATATTAGAATAATTATGATAAATCTTTAGATTTTTCATTCTTTTTACCTCTAATTCATTAACTCTGAGTGTTTTATCCCTCAGTTGGTCTTTGATTTCTTGTATTTTGTCCTTTTCATCCCTTACACGTCTTTCCTCATCTACAAATAAAAGAAAAGATAATGAATATAAGTATGGGTGGATGTATACAGGTTTTATAACTATGTTAAACAGGAAGTATTTCTCAACTGACACTTGAATTTTTCAAGTTTTAAATTGCAAGGTTTAATAAGCATTGTAATTTTTTTTTATACATTAAACATGTTTTGTTTTTTTATTAAAAACACAACCAACTTTAACTCTGTCTACAGAGGTAAACTTCCAAAAAACTACTCAGATCTACTCAAGCAGGGATGGATCAACTCTGCTTTTCCAATTTGTCAGAGATTTTGCTGATACAACCCACAGACCACTGTCATTAATTTGATTAAAATATCAGCCAAACTGTAGGTGTGAGATCACTAACAATGTTGGAAGGACATCAGCATTTCCATACTCTCTGATCCCCTGTAAGTGAAAATAGTCAATGTTTGGAATAGTTGACATATTTGTTTGTATCAACCAATCGCAGAGTATGTTTTTTACCTTTGACTCTGGCTTCACGTATTTCTATATTCTGGGCTCTTTCCATGTATTTAGCTTGTTCTTCTACCTTAAATCTATAATTAGAAACAAAGATTAATATCGAGCTTATCTATAAATAGAAAGAAAGATGAATAGCCAGCTTATCAATGAACAAAGCTATTTCATTATTAAATCAATGAATAAACAAATATTTCTTCTGCTAATCTATAACTGTAAAGAATAGTATATCATCTTCTCTATAGTAAACTCTGAAACCACTGTGCCCTCTTATTGTAGATTTATATAAAAATAAGAAGATGTGGTATAATTGCCAATGAGACAACTCTCCACTAGAAACCAAATGACATAGAAGTCATTCCTTTACTTTTATGAATCAGTTTATGGTAAAACTTTATAAAGAGCAAATGAAACAATACTTGATAGACATTTCAAACAATACCTGTAGATATTTTCTGTACACAATCCAGATTTGTCTTTATTTACCTGATGTCCATTTTTAGACCATGGTATATCAATCTTTGGCAGTTTTCATACCAAAATTTATGATAAATGAGACAACATTTGTATAAATCCAATAATTCTGTTTTCTTGATGATGGGTCCACGTGATCCTTATGTAGCGTACAACCCTTAACAACCAACCTAACCTACCAAAATAAATCCTTTTATAACATAGCATTGTGGACCTTGTGTGAAAGGGGACCCCTTACACCCCCAAACTAGCCTACCAAAACAACTCCTTTTATAATATAGCATTGTGGACCTAATACAAAATACTCACTTTCTAGAGGACCCCTAACACCCAACCAAACCTACCAAACAACTCCATTACCAATAAAACAAAGCATTGTGGACCAAATACAGAAAACTCACTCTCTTGGGGACCTCTAACACCCAACCTAACCTACCAAACAACTCCTTTTACCAATATAACAAAGCTGTGGACCTTGTGTGATACAGAACCCCTAACACCGGACCTAACCTACTAAATTACTGCTTTTATAACATAGCATTGTGGACTTTATTCAAAATACTCACTTTCTTCTAAAAGAAAACATGAGTACATTTTTTTCTATTGTAAACCTACTTTGTCATTTCATTTTTCAGCCTCTGTTCATGTTCTACCTCCATCTTATTGTAAACCTACTTTGTCATTTCATTTTTCAGCCTCTGTTCATGTTCAACCTCCATCATATTGTATACCTACTTTGTCATTTCTTTTTTCAGCCTCTGTTCATGTTCAACCTCCATCATATTGTAAACCTACTTTGTCATTTCTTTTTTCAGCCTCTGTTCATGTTCAACCTCCATCATATTGTATACCTACTTTGTCATTTCATTTTTCAGCCTCTGTTCATGTTCAACCTCCATCTTTCTGACTTCCTGTTCTCGAAGACGAACTCCTTCTTCTTTGGTTTTGACTCTGTCTTCATTTAATTTGGCCTCTCTGTTAAAATCATAAAATGAAATGAAAATGATTCAAACATAGTTTAAATAGCAAGACATGAACATCTTAGACACTTTCTAGTAAGAAATCAGCTGTATGATGCAAGCTTTCTCTAAGCATAAAGCGTCCAACTTATAGGATTAAGCTGTTATGCAGGATTAATAACACCCCTAACTGTCTGTTTTCCTTTGTTGTGCAGGATGAAATATACCCCTTACTGTCTGGTTTTCCTTAAATCTAAGTACATTTTATTTTAAATGGTATCATTTTTTCTAGAGGTATTCTGTAAATCTTCTTGTAGAATTAACTGTAAGTGGTAAAGGTTTTAGTTATATCTATTTATAGAATTAACTGTAAGTGGTAAAGGTTTTCCTTATATCTATTTATAGAATTAACTGTAAGTGGTAAAGGTTTTCCTTATATCTATTTATAGAATTAACTGTAAGTGGTAAAGGTTTTCCTTATATTTATTATTCATGATTATAAAATGACAGGATAATGATGATAAATTTGAAATATGTTTCCATTAAAAAAATTTGACAACTAAAAAGTAATATGAACTTTTTATTTTTAAAATCTGAGCATCACAACTAATATGTTGTTTTTATCAAATATTTTTTGACAGTATTCAAAAACCTGTATTTTATGTTTGTGCCTCATTTTTCATTCCTCAATCGCAGGATAACTCTCTTATATTCCTGATCACAATATAACAAACATGTGGTTGATTTCTGTTTCTGACCTTTAATTTATAATCAGAATTTAACAAAACTTTGTATGACTTGTTATTTCAAATGAGAATGTAACAAACCTGTGATTGATCTCATCTTCTCGTTTGATTTCAGCTTCTCTTTTACGTAAGATTTCTATTTCATCCAGTAAAGACTGTCTTTGTGTATATATCTCTCTATCATGCATCTGTAGAAAGTAAAGAATCATTAAGAATTTTGTTGTAACTAAAGGAGTTTATCAGTGACTTGGTTAGAAAGTCTCTCACTTTTGTAGATCTTATTCTAGTAGAATTTGTAATTTAAAAAAACATTATCAACTGTTTAGCACGTTTTAAAATGGAAATCATAATTTGAATAATTGAGATTGAATTGTCTCCATTCATGTTTATTTGAAAAATATGGGAAATTTATTCAATTTCTTCCATAATCATAAGATACTGATAAGATACTATCATACTTTATTATAAACTATTTAATAAACAATTATCTACCGTTTGTTCAGCTTGAATTCTTTCCATTGTATTTCTTTCTTTCAGAAGCAGTGCATCTGTCTTAGTTTGGTACTGTCTCTCCAACTAAAATGAAAACAAATATCCTATAATGTAAAAATTGGAAGATAGGTATCAATTCTTGCAGCTCCATGTTGAAATTGTTCTAGGTTCTTATTACTTCTACTTAAGAAAGAATTCATGGGGGCTTCAATTTATTGTGATTTTACAACGGGTTGGCCCTTTATGCTAAATATTTTACCACAAGCGACAGCGAGGGGTAAAATATCTGCATAAAGGGCCAACCCGTGGTAAAATCAGTATAAATTCAAGCCCCATGAATTATTTCTATTCTAATAGGACAAAGACAGCAATTCTTTTGGATTAAAGTGCTCTATGTGAAGGAAAATGTTTACTGTTCCTGAAATTGAACACAATATTAATATTGACATAAACGACAAAGAAAATTGAATAAGTGACATGCTTAAACGATATACAATAACATACTATGACAGATTTAGATGAATTTAATTTACTATCTTACTTTCAAGAAGATATGGACATTATACAAATTCTTCCAATGGTTTATGTTTTCATGTTTTGATGACTCTCAGTTTCCCATTCGTGCAATTTCCCGTAAAATCCTTACATTCTTTGGTCATCGTTCAATGACGTCATTTACACCATCTGACGTGAGGTAAATCATTCATAAAAAGCATGGGAGTAGGATTGGAACAGCAAACAAATCATGATGTTGACTATCAGCTGACATACAAATATATTCAAATTTTACTACGGGTACGTACTCAAAGCGTTTGAAGAACGTCATATTAGAATGGCATATATATAAAAATAAGGAGATGTGGTATGATTGCCAATGAAACAACTATCCACCAAAGTTCAAATGAAGTGGATTAAGTAATTATAGGCAACCATACGGCCTTCAAGAATGAGAAAACCCCATACCGTATGGTCGGCTATAAAAGGCCCAGACATGAAAAATATGAAACAATTCAATTGAGAAAACTAACGACCTAATTTATAACAAAACAATTTACGATAAAAAAATATGAGAGACATGAACCAATGTCAACCACTGAACTACAGGCTCTTGACTTGGGACAGGCACATAAAGAATGTGGCGGGTTTAAACATGTTTGTGAGAGCTCAACCTCCCCCTAACCTGGGACAGTGGTTTAATACTAAGTACAAATTCCTTACTTTGACCTACTAACTGTCCTAACTATACTAAGTCTGTAATTAAGAAAACTATAAATCCAAAAATGTTTTTGTGCATTTATTATTTTGATTGTTGAGAAATGGACAAAAATGTGAGATTTAATAATTGCAATTTCAGGAAATGCTGAATATAAACAATGCTTTTAAAATCTAAAATATGAGTTTTTATTTTAGCAAAACCTATTACGTCTAAATTTTGGTAAAAATTAAAAACATCACAAAACTTCCTCAATTACAGTACTTGTTGTTTTGAGACACTGGACTTGAAATTTTGCAGCACTAAATCTGTCAGAAATTTTCAGGAATATGTAGGTTTCGATTTGATGTAATTTGAGTTTGAGTTATTTCCCTTTGTCCCAATGTTGTAGATGGCCCGAGAACACAGTTAGTTCGTAGTGCATTTCTTTTAGACAATAAATGAAAATTAAAAAAATCGCACCTGCTCTTTCTCAATAATATTTTTACAGTGTGGTGTACTACTTTTTGGACAAATTATATATTAATTGTAGAAAATTTCATCAGCTCTAACTCAAAATATGGACATTTTTATGTTAAGAAGGTCTTGAATTCTTTTGACAGCTTCCGCAATACTAATTTTTAACCTTTTTTTAGCTGAACCAAATCACTACTTTACTGTAAATTCAGAAATTATTGTGAGGTTTTTATTATTGCGAAAAATGCAACAGAGTTGTAAACGCAATAACTTAAACTCGCATTTTGAAATATTTTATATGAATTAAACAGGATTTTTCTCAAAATCGTAAAAATTAAAATCGCATTTAAGTCTAAAATGACAAAATCGCAATAATAAATGCACGCAATAATTTCTGAATTTACAGTACTTTAAAATTCATGACCCAAATTTTTTTAGTGTAATTTTATCCCTGTACTTGCTATTTGAGGCATAAAACATGAAGAAATAAATTTGGAAGGGTATGAAAAATAATTGCAAGTAATACACTGTCCACGCTAGGGTACAACGAAAACCAAAGGACGAAAACAGTGTTCCCGGACCAGATGTAACTGGTTGATTTTCTTATTTGACTTGACAAATTGAAACATGTGGAACCAACAAGTCAGAGATTCGTACTAGATCGTAGTGATAGGTTAAGCAAAACTTTAATAAATTAAAATTGTTCATAAAATATCTTTTCTAAAGTCTAGCAGTCAGTATAACCAGTTTTATTTGGCTGATTCATGAAGGAATTTGTGCACCTCATCCTCAAACATGACGATTGTGTCAAAAGGGAAATAACTGTTGCTCAAATTGCATTAAGTGAAAGCTATCCATATCTGTGATATCCAGTAACAGTGGATAAATGGCACTACAATGATCCAGGATGGTAATCACCTGCTCCACTACAATAAGGTGTATATAGATTACAAACTTATTAACCTAAAGACATACTTCTCTCCTGAGCTGTTCTAGCTCTCTCCTTGAGGTCTCTTTTTCTTCCATCTTAATCCTAGCTATCTCATTATCTTTCATTCTTGCCAGCTAAAATAATACTATATAGTCTAAAATCTAAAATCTAACTATATGGTTACAGGAGAATAGGCAAGTCGTGAATAAATTGAATACACTACTTTTTTCCCTAGTTTGAAGATGATTAAAACCATTTCTCAAATTTTCCCATGGCAGGTAACTGAAAACTTTTCTTTAACAAAAACACAGACAAATGACTTGTGATTTGGCTTATTGTAAGCAACAGATATCATTTACTCTTGATTTTTTGTTTAGATAGGTAAGTGAAAACTACTCTCTAATATAAACACAGACAAACTGACTTGTGACTTGACTTAGTGTAGGCAACAGACATCCATTACTTTTATTTTTGTTAAAAGTAGGTTAGTGCAAACTTCTCTTTAATACAAGCACAGTCAAAGTGACCTATGACTTGACTTAGTGTAGGCAACAGATAAACATTACTCTTAATTTTCTCCAGGCAGATGAGTCACATCTTTCTTATTATTACTCAGTGCATGCGTGAAAAAAATAATGTGACATTGTATTTGTTTGGTTCAATGCAGTTGAGAGACATTTTTTGTAAATTTGTGATAAAGTGGTCTTATTTTCCCTCAAAGCAGGCATGTAACATTCCTTTACTAACTATTTCTCAGTATAAATCAATGAAATCATTATCAGATTACACTTATTTGACTATGAGTAGGCAAAGAACATTTGAAACAATTCTTTCTTTCCCTAAATACAGATGAGAGACACTTCTGGAATTTGTCTCAGAGCTATAAATGTGTCTTAATATTGTTGCTTAGTGTAGAAAGGGACTGAATTGCTCTTAATTCTGACTGACTGACCACAGTGAAATCAATTATTCTTATTTTTACTCCAGTGCTTTGCTTGACTTCTTTTCCAATAGTTCTAACAAGAAAAATGAGTTAAGTTTCGTTTAGGAGAGGGATCACACTACTTCTGGTTCAATGCATATCAATGATACAATACAAGTACCTCTAATTTTAGATCTGTTCTGTATCTTTCCTCTAACTGTCTCTGAAATGACATCAGTCTGTCTTCTACAGCAGCTGAACTTGTTCTAAAGTGTTCATCTTTCTTAGAGGAGTAAAAATCATCTACACCATTTAGCCTTTCATCTAAGAAAAGCACCATTTCATATATCAAGATAGGATTGCAAACTTCACACATCTCATTTTTATTGCAAGTTAACATTTATTTGAAGTAAAATCAAGACATTCCAGTGTGAGGGGACAAGAATATATCACCAAGAGTTTTTTTGTATTGTATGTTAACATAAATTAAGTATATCTGTTTAGATGTTAATAAAGTGATCGTAGTAAGCATAATGAAACGACTGAATTATTTGGTTTATCTGGACAACTATCTCATTGATAGCAGTAGAATAAAGGGGAGATAACTTATACATACCTAAAGACGATACTGCTGCAACTCTGAATAAATCTGTTTGCACACCTGTCTCATTCGAAGCATTGGAATGAAGGGCAGATAACTCACACAATATCTGCCACAAAAATCCTAAAATAACAAACATTTTCTGACAAGAGGAAATCATATAATTGTGTAACTATACATAGTTACTTAAGGCATAAATTGAGACAACTGTTACTTAAATTGCATTCTCAGGTATGAATTGAACAATATAAAAAATTATTAAATAAATGGGACACATATGGCTCTTTGTATTATTGTTAAAACCCAAACATTGTAGTGCCGGGAGCAAACAAGCACTTCTCTTTCAAGTCTCACCGCTTCTCCCTATCAGTTTCAAAAATTGAAGTCACTTCTGCTTATGATTCTGAAGTAGTGTTATGTCTGGGCCCTCAGCAAAGTAACATCATTAAAAGGTTATTCTTGTCTTTGCAAGTACCTCTTTGATCTAAAATATGGTATGGCTTTTAATAATATAACTTATTATATTTTCTTTCAATACATTTGACATTGCTGTAATTTGTTTTACCTTTTGTTGCATGATCTTTTTTACCAGACACCTGAAATTAGATAGAACATCAATAATTTCCTGCGCTTTATGTATTATATGCATTGATTGTTCTGATATTAACATGTTTTGTGATGTTTTAATGCTATAAGCACTTAATGTATTGTATGCAGTGATTTTTTTGGTGTTAACATGTTCGAATGCTATAACCACTTAATGTATTATAAGCACCTGATGTATTGTATGCAGTGATTGTTTTGGTGTTAACATGTTCTAAATGCTATAAGCACTTAATGTAGTATATGCAGTGATTGTTCTGGTGTTAACATGTTCTAATGCTATAAGCACTTAATGTATTGTATGCAGTGATTGTTCTAGTGTTAACATGTACGAATGCTATAAGCACTTAATGTATGTATGCTAATGCTATAACCACTATAATGTATTGTATGCAGTGATTGTTTTGGTGTTAACATGTTCGAATGCTATAACCACTTAATGTATTGTATGCAGTGATTGTTCTGGTGTTAACATGTACGAATGCTATAAGCACTTAATGTATTGTATGCAGTGATTGTTTTGGTGTTAACATGTTCTAAATGCTATAAGCACTTAATGTAGTATATGCAGTGATTGTTCTGGTGTTAACATGTACGAATGCTATAAGCACTTAATGTATTGTATGCAGTGATTGTTTTGGTGTTAACATGTTCGAATGCTATAACCACTTAATGTAGTGTATGCAGTGATTGTTCTAGTGTTAACATGTACAAATGCTATAAGCACTTAATGTAGTGTATGCAGTGACTGTTCTGATGTTAACATTTTCGATGGTATAAACACCTGATGTATTGTATGCAGTGATTGTTTTGGTGTTAACATGTTTGAATGCTATAAGCACTTAATGTAGTGTACGCAGTGGTTGTTCTGGTGTTAACATGTACAAATGCTATACGCACTTAATGTATTGTATGCAGTGATTGTTCTGGTGTTAACATGTTCTAAATGCTATAAGCACTTAATGTATTGTATGCAGTGATTGTTCTAGTGTTAACATGTTCTAAATGCTATAAGCACTTAATGTATTGTATGCAGTGATTGTTCTAGTGTTAACATGTTCTAAATGCTATAAGCACTTATTGTATTGTATGCAGTGATTGTTCTGGTGTTAACATGTTCTAAATGCTATAAGCACTTAATGTATTGTATGCAGTGATTGTTCTGATGTTAACATGTTCTAAATGCTATAAGCACTTAATGTATTGTATGCAGTGATTGTTCTAGTGTTAACATGTACGAATGCTATAAGCACTTATTGTAGGGTATGCAGTGATTGTTCTGGTGTTAACATGTACGAATGCTATAAGCACTTAATGTATTGTATGCAGTGATTGTTCTGATGTTAACAGGTTTTTATAATTTTAATACTATTTTGCTGTAATGCAAGTGTATAACACCAATTATATGTACAGAATTACTACAGATAAATGTGATTCCCTTTTATTATTACTGTTAATTAGACCATCAGTCTCCCAAACTCTTTTTTTTCCTGACCAGACAAATGTTTTACCAGACAAACATGTCACTATGACAATCTGGCAGACATGGTAGGATTCATTGTGATAATCAGATTTTATGTTTTAATTGGAAAATTCTACAGAAATTTAGTTTACCTAAACTTAATTCAACTTACCATTTTTTTGTAAAGCCTTGATGAAGGACTTATACCAAGTAATTGGAGAATATCTTCTGTGGGAAATATCTAAAGATAATAAATATTATATTGATTATATACAGTCTCCCTGACAGGACTTTGTATTTATCACATTACATTACAATAAAACTTGCAATTTTTCAAGCAAACAGCAAGTACTGTCTTTGAGTGATTGTGTGTGTTTATAAATCTGGGTTTTATTTTCTCAGGGTTTATCATCTGTATGACAGTGCTTTAGGTGTTGGGGTCATATTCAAAGAATATCACAAATGTAAATAACACTGCAATGTCCACCAAAAGAAAGATAACAGATTTCTTCATGTCAGTCAACATATTTATAATTTATGAAAGTAAAGAGATATTTCTCCTTATCTAGATTATCTAATTTATTGCATCAACATAATTGTTTTGATGAAGATGATGGATGACGGATGCCTGATTTACGTCCAGCGGCAAATTAATATGCATATACAGGACGAGAACATGTTACTGTAATATGAATATCAACCCTACTTTGTACTAAACCGACATGCTTAGCCGGATTTTTAACTTGTTAGTTAACAAGGTAACAGTCCGCAGGAAGACATATCACCTTACCAGGACACATTATTCTGACTCTGAGCCGACCAGTCTTTGCTCTTACTCCTTAATGCTGCGTGCTTAGCAGAGAAGCAGCAAATACAAATTTTCAAGTCTTTGGTTTGACCCGGCCAGGGTTTGAACCCACAACTTCCCGCACTTGATGCGAACATGCAACCACGAGACCACCGAGCCGGTTTATTGTTTTGAGGGGAGAAAAAAATTACATTGGGTTACAGGATTGTTATTCATTAATCATGCTAATTGGTTGAATGATTAAATATTATCCAACATATGCAAAATCTTGCCAAAACACTGACATATACCTCCTTTAATACATACTGACAACTCCCGACATATACCGCCTTTAATAGATACTGAAAACTCCTGACATATATCTCCTTTAATACATACTGACAACTCATGACATATACCTCCTTTAAAACATACTGACAACTCCTGACATATATCTCCTTTAATACATACTGACAACTCCTGACATATACATCTTTTAATACATACTGACAACTCCTGACATATACCTCCTTCAATACATACTGACAACTCCTGACATATACCTCCTTTTTAAAACATACTGACAACTCCCGACATATACCTCCTTCAATACATACTGACAACTCCTGACATATATATCTTTTAATACATACTGACAACTCCTGACATATACCTCCTTCAATACATACTGACAACTCCTGACATATATCTCCTTTAATACATACTAACAACTCCTGACATATATCTCCTTTAATACATACTGACAACTCCTGACCGATATCTCTTTTAATACATACTGACAACTCCTGACATATACCTCCTTTAAAACATACTGACAACTCCTGGCATATAACTCCTTTAATACATACTAACAACTCCTGACATATATCTCCTTTAATACATACTGACAACTCCTGACATATATCTCCTTTAATACATACTAACAACTCCTGACATATACCTCCTTTAATACATACTGACAACTCCTGACCAATATCTCTTTTAATACATACTGACAACTCCTGACATATACCTCCTTTAAAACATACTGACAACTCCTGGCATATAACTCCTTTAATACATACTGACAACTCCTGACATAAACCTCCTTTAATACATACTGACAACTCCTGACATATATCTCCTTTAATACATACTGACAACTCCTGAAGTGATCAGCAACTAGACTGTTAGCTGTGTAGTATAGCCCTTTTATACTGACGTATGCAGTGATTGTTCTGGTGTTAACATGTACGAATGCTATAAGCACTTAATGTAGTGTATGCAGTGATTGTTCTAGTGTTAACAATGCTATAAGCGAGTGTATGCAGTATAATGTTAACACGATGGTATATGTATTGTATGCAGTGATTGTTTTGTGCTAACATGTTTGAATGCTATAAGCACTTAATGTAGTGTACGCAGTGGTTGTTCTGGTGTTAACATGTACAAATGCTATACGCACTTAATGTATTGTATGCAGTGGTTGCTCTGGTGTTAACATGTACGAATGCTATAAGCACTTAATGTATTGTATGCAGTGATTGTTCTAGTGTTAACATGTACTGCTATAAGCACTTAATGTATTGTATGCAGTGATTGTTTTGGTGTTAACATGTTTGAATGCTATAAGCACTTAATGTAGTGTACGCAGTGGTTGTTCTGGTGTTAACATGTACAAATGCTATACGCACTTAATGTATTGTATGCAGTGGTTGCTCTGGTGTTAACATGTACGAATGCTATAAGCACTTAATGTATTGTATGCAGTGATTGTTCTAGTGTTAACATGTACGAATGCTATAAGCACTTAATGTATTGTATGCAGTGATTGTTTTGGTGTTAACATGTTCTAAATGCTATAAGCACTTAATGTATTGTATGCAGTGATTGTTCTGGTGTTAACATGTTCTAAATGCTATAAGCACTTAATGTATTGTATGCAGTGATTGTTCTGGTGTTAACATGTTCTAAATGCTATAAGCACTTAATGTATTGTATGCAGTGATTGTTCTAGTGTTAACATGTACGAATGCTATAAGCACTTATTGTAGGGTATGCAGTGATTGTTCTGGTGTTAACATGTACGAATGCTATAAGCACTTAATGTATTGTATGCAGTGATTGTTCTGATGTTAACATGTTCTAAATGCTATAAGCACTTAATGTATTGTATGCAGTGATTGTTCTAGTGTTAACATGTACGAATGCTATAAGCACTTATTGTAGGGTATGTGATTGTTCTGGTGTTAACATGTACGAATGCTATAAGCACTTAATGTATTGTATGCAGTGATTGTTCTGATGTTAACAGGTTTTTATAATTTTAATACTATTTTGCTGTAATGCAAGTGTATAACACCAATTATATGTACAGAATTACTACAGATAAATGTGATCCCCTTTTATTATTACTGTTAATTAGACCTTCAGTCTCCCAAACTCTTTTTTTTCCTGACCAGACAAATGTTTTACCAGACAAACATGTCACTATGACAATCTGGCAGACATGGTAGGATTCATTGTGATAATCAGATTTTATGTTTTAATTGGAAAATTCTACAGAAATTTAGTTTACCTAAACTTAATTCAACTTACCATTTTTTTGTAAAGCCTTGATGAAGGACTTATACCAAGTAATTGGAGAATATCTTCTGTGGGAAATATCTAAAGATAATAAATATTATATTGATTATATACAGTCTCCCTGACAGGACTTTGTATTTATCACATTACATTACAATAAAACTTGCAATTTTTCAAGCAAACAGCAATTACTGTCTTTGAGTGATTGTGTGTGTTTATAAATCTGGGTTTTATTTTCTCAGGGTTTATCATCTGTATGACAGTGCTTTAGGTGTTGGGGGTCATATTCAAAGAATATCACAAATGTAAATAACACTGCAATGTCCACCAAAAGAAAGATAACAGATTTCTTCATGTCAGTCAACATATTTATAATTTATGAAAGTAAAGAGATATTTCTCCCTTATCTAGATTATCTAATTTATTGCATCAACATAATTGTTTTGATGAAGATGATGGATGACGGATGCCTGATTTACGTCCAGCGGCAAATTAATATGCATATACAGGACGAGAACATGTTACTGTAATATGAATATCAACCCTGCTTTGTACTAAACCGACATGCTTAGCCGGATTTTTAACTTGTTAGTTAACAAGGTAACAGTCCGCAGGAAGACATATCACCTTACCAGGACACATTATTCTGACTCTGAGCCGACCAGTCTTTGCTCTTACTCCTTAATGCTGCGTGCTTAGCAGAGAAGCAGCAAATACAAATTTTCAAGTCTTTGGTTTGACCCGGCCAGGGTTTGAACCCACAACTTCCCGCACTTGATGCGAACATGCTACCACGAGACCATCGAGCCGGTTTATTGTTTTGAGGGGAGAAAAAAATTACATTGGGTTACAGGATTGTTATTCATTAATCATGCTAATTGGTTGAATGATTAAATATTATCCAACATATGCAAAATCTTGCCAAAACACTGACATATACCTCCTTTAATACATACTGACAACTCCGACATATACCGCCTTTAATAGATACTGAAAACTCCTGACATATATCTCCTTTAATACATACTGACAACTCATGACATATACCTCCTTTAAAACATACTGACAACTCCTGACATATATCTCCTTTAATACATACTGACAACTCCTGACATATACATCTTTTAATACATACTGACATCTCCTGACATATACCTCCTTCAATACATACTGACAACTCCTGACATATACCTCCTTTTTAAAACATACTGACAACTCCCGACATATACCTCCTTCAATACATACTGACAACTCCTGACATATATATCTTTTAATACATACTGACAACTCCTGACATATACCTCCTTCAATACATACTGACAACTCCTGACATATATCTCCTTTAATACATACTAACAACTCTGACATATATCTCCTTTAATACATACTGACAACTCCTGACCGATATCTCTTTAATACATACTGACAACTCCTGACATACTCCTCTAAAACATACTGACAACTCCTGGCATATAACTCCTTTAATACATACTAACAACTCCTGACATATATCTCCTTTAATACATACTGACAACTCCTGATATATCTCCTTTAATACATACTGACAACTCCTGACATATACCTCCTTTAATACATACTGACAACTCCTGACATATATATCTTTAATACATACTGACAACTCCTGACATACCTCCTTCAATACATACTGACAACTCCTGACATATACCTCCTTTAAAACATACTGACAACTCCCGACATATACCTTTCAATACATACTGACAACTCCTGACATATATATCTTTTAATACATACTGACAACTCCTGACATATACCTCCTTCAATACATACTGACAACTCCTGACATATATCTCCTTTAATACATACTAACAACTCCTGACATATATCTCCTTTAATACATACTGACAACTCCTGACCGATATCTCTTTAATACATACTGACAACTCCTGACATATACCTCCTTTAAAACATACTGACAACTCCTGGCATATAACTCCTTTAATACATACTAACAACTGACATATATCTCCTTTAATACATACTGACAACTCCTGACATATATCTCCTTTAATACATACTAACAACTCCCGACATATACCTCCTTTAATACATACTGACAACTCCTGACCAATATCTCTTTTAATACATACTGACAACTCCTGACATATACCTCCTTTAAAACATACTGACAACTCCTGGCATATAACTCCTTTAATACATACTGACAACTCCTGACATAAACCTCCTTTAATACATACTGACAACTCCTGACATATATCTCCTTTAATACATACTGACAACTCCTGAAGTGATCAGCAACTAGACTGTTAGCTGTGTAGTATAGCCCTTTTATACTGACCTTGTCCTTAGCTGTTCTACTTTCAGGAAGGAACACACCAAATGAGTTATACTGACAACTCCCAAGGTGACCAGCCACTAGACTGTTAGATGTGTAGTATTGACCTAATTATAATGATCTTGTCCTTAATGTTCTACCTTTAGGAAGGAACACACCAAATGAGTTATACTGACAACTCCTAAGGTGACCAGCAACTAGACTATTAGATGTGTAGTATTGACCTATTTATACTGACCTTGTCCTTAGCTGTTCTACTTTCAGGAAGGAACACACTTAATGAGTTATCATACTGACAACTCCTGAGGTGATCAGTGACTAGACTGTTAGATGTGTAGTACTGACCTATTTATACTGACCTTGTCCTTAGCTGTTCTACTTTCAAGAAGGAACACACTAAATATAAGTTATCATACTGACAACTCCTTAGGTGATCAGTGACTAGACTGTTAGATGTGTAGTACTGATCTATTTATACTGACCATGTCCTTAGCTTACCTATTCTACTCTCAGGAAGGAACACACTAAATGAGTAATCATCAGGGGTTCAAATTAGCGGTGGTCCGAGGTCCGGGACCTATAAGATTTACGGTCGGACTTCCGATTTGGTTATTAGCTGCACCCGACGGACTTTCGATTTTCAAGTTTCAGAAAACATATATGATGAATATCAGTATGAAACACTTTGTTATAACTCGTAAATTGATGTGGTAATGAGTCACGATAAATAAGCTTTGTGCTAAAATTTATTTCAACTTAGTGATCTACTTCCTGGTTCGTTAATAGTACAGAGTGTCAGATGACAATTTTATGGGTGCTTTCACGAGGTCTGCGTTCATCATATTAACGAACGTTGCTAAACCATGAATTTGTTTCGCTTAGGCGCCACGCCTTTTAAGAGAAAAACAGGTGAGGCAGGTGAAATTCTGACTACTCGGTGTAGCTAAACAAAGAAGTTCGACATTGAAGCTATGAAAGTTTTACAAGGAGAAATTGTGATCGCGAAACATGTGTGAAAATTCCAGTCTCATTGACAGAATGATCGCCCTTGTCTCCACTTTCGAGAAGCTTCCGGAACCATGAAAGACTAAAGACTAAAAGACGATCGTGAAAAACAGGAACGGAAATTTAAGCCCCTCTGGAAAATCGATCGACCGTGGCTATATTTTGACTGTTTTAATGTCATGTACATACTGCCAAAAGTTCCCCACCCGTTCAGAAAAAGAAAGTGCACTTGTAAGGGGAACACAAAATCTTAAAATAGATCCAATCAAAATAACTGAAGTAACACCCCAGCATTTATCTTGTTTAAAGCAGTGGATCCATGAAAGTGACCCAAATTTTAAGTCTTAAAGATTTATTGTCAGACACTAAACTTGGACAATGTTTTCTCAAGCAGCAATGTAAGCATGATCTTTTAAATACATATAAAGTTCTCTTCAACACTGCATACAGTTGCAAAAAAAGGGGAACCCTTCAGTGACCATGAATTTATTCACGAAATCCATAGCAAAAATGGTGTTGATATTGGTAAGCAGTTCTTCAATATTGGAGGTTGTGAACTGTTTATACGCTGGAGAGTCCATTATATGAGAAACGATTGACTGTTGGTTGCATTACTTCCAGTGGCAAATATTTCATGCATATTCAGTACGAGAACAAGTCCACAATAAATACAAAAGGTAGGTTCTGTAATAGATTAAGGAATTAAGGTCGGAGAAATTTAGACTGCCACGAGAAATGAGGGTATATTGATAGGGACAGAAATTTAGCCTTGCAACAGGTCACCCACGGACCCCTCAAAGAGTTGTTGCAGGGTTCCTAACGCAAAGAGCGTGGCACTCTTTTTACACGAGGCATCGGATTTAACGTCCCCATTCTGACCGGACGTAGCTGCAAATTTGTACATCCCGCACAGCCAAACGGACGTCCCACTTTGGCACAGGTTTTACTGCCGGTCGGAGGAAGACCAATAGTGACCATACTTCTATTCCCCAGTCACCCTTGGGGGTATGAGAAACGAGATGAGTTTATGAGTTTTGAAATATTTCATATAAAAGTAGGACCTGGGAATTAGGTTGTGGACCTTTGAGTTTGGAGTTTGAAAGGTCCTGGACCTTCCAGTTCCTAATGTTAATTTGAACCCCTGAATCATACTGACAACTCCTGAGGTGATTGGTGACACTGATCAGTGACTAGACTGTTACCTGTGTAGTACTGACCTTGTCCTTAGCTGTTCTTCTTTCAGGAAGGAACACACTAAATGAGTTATCATACTGAAAACTCCTGATGTGATCAGCAACTAGACTGTTAGCTGTGTAGTACTGACCTTGTCCTTAGCTGTTCTACTTTCAGGAAGGAACACACTAAATGAGTAATCATACTGACAACTCCTGAGGTGATCAGCAACTAGACTGTTAGCTGCTCTGTGTAGTAAAGACCCTTCATCTGGCAGTTTGAGATCCCTGACCGATAAGTGACCTTTATAAGATTGCTGTAACTCTTCAACTATTTTGTTTCTCAACTGGCTCTGAAAAAAAGTTAAATATTTTTATTTTTTCATAGTTTTATAATACATATATCTGAAAACTGATGAAAGATATACCCTGAATTTAAAATGGAGTGAAAATCAGACATGCTATTCTATCAGTCAGAGATCAGACATAAACAAGCCTTTTTTTTTCTGACTTACAGAACTCAAATTATGCATAATTGTAAAAATGTGTTTACAATTATGGACTATCTAAGTAAGAAAATGACAGACTTGTTTAGGTCAATTTATGAATCATAAAACACGATGAAAACACTTTATTTTACTTTGTTGCCAAATTACATAACCTATGACAATAAAAACTTCTCTGGGAATTAACAAGGAACTGAGATATTTATAAGTAATGATCTGATTGAACATTTTTTTCCTCACCTCAAAGTCATTTTTCATTTTCAATGGTTATCAATGGTTCAAGGGTTGCATTAGAAAGTGAATGGACCTGGTCTCTGCTTCTATTGGTCATCAGGTGCAAAAAGCATTAATTTTGATGATTTTTCATCCTATTTCTTGACCTGGAAGACAGAGGGATGCTGATAGATGTATCCCACTGCAGTCTGTATGTAGAATTAACCCCATGTTGTGGAATCTCAATAAATACGTTGTGATTGTAAAATATGTTTAATCGTGGTGATAGTTATGAAATCTATACAATAACGTCATTCACTACAGCACTATGGATACAACATTACCATACTTCAATGTTAGTACTTTGCGTTTTTCCGACACCCCAGCGAATACAAAAACCACAACAGAGCTTAGGTCGGAGTGAAACTGATCTGGGTACAGCAGTCTATAGAAGGTCATTCGCACAAAAAATCCAGAATTTCCAGATTTTTCCTGATTTTTGGCTTCAACTGGACCTGCAACCAGAAGTAGTCTCTCCCAATGTGTATTTCAAAAATAAACACAATCAGTAGATATATGCCTGTGGGTTTACACTATTTTGGAAGTTTTAGGCCTCTGAACTGCATGTGTGAGACACCAAAAGGGAAGCCCACCCCTCCAGAAAAAACAGTTTTATTCGATTTCAATTTTCCAAGTTAACCCTGCTTTGTACTAAACTGACATGCTGAGCCGATTTTTAATGTGCTTGTTCACAAGGTAACAGTCTGCAGGAAGACATGTCACCTCACATTATTCTGACTTTGAGCCGACAAGTCTTTGCTCTTACTCATTAATGCCACATGCTTAGTGGAGAAGCAGCAAATACTAATTTTAAAGTCTTTGGTCTGACCCGACCGGGGTTCAAACCCACTACCCCCCGCACTTCAGGTGACACGTTACTAGAATGACTAGACCACCAAGGCGATCAAAGACATCATAATTATACCTCGTTAGCAATACAATCAACAATCATCAAAATCACTTCTGAATAAAAACAAATGTAACAATGAAACCAATCACTGCTCTGAAATAACCACTTAATTTCTAAATATTACACATGTACAATGTACCATGTTTTTTTTTCATGAATTTTAAGATATCTGTATTTTCATTATTTTCTGTAATATCATATAAAATATATCTGCATAGCTTTTTAGATATATAAAAACCTAGATACCATCAATATTAATAAATATCTTTTTTAAAATTAGGGCTAATGGACCCAGGCAGAACATGCAATTAGGGCGAATGGACCAGATACCTCTTCAATATACGCTCTATTGAAATTCTTGCCATGAAAAATAAGTCATAGAGGTATAATTTTCTCTGCATATTTCTAGGGTTTATATCAATATTGACTATGTCAAAATGTAATGGATAAATTTAGGTTAAATTCTGCATAATAAGGGTCATAAATGCACCGAGTACTAACATGTCCAGACATGTTGATCCGCCTAGAATTGAAAAAAAACGGTTTTTCTTTTCCTGAAATTATTCAGTTAAACATTACATACGTATTGTTGATGTATTGCTTGTTCATGAGTTCACCTATTCAAATGTATACCTTTATCGTGTCTACAGCCCCTTTATCACGGAGACTGTGATACAGCCGATTACGAAGTGCTTCTGCCGACAAGTATTCAGGTTTATCCTCAGCCATTCTATTAGGTTTCCAATCTTTTCCTAATATATATGTGTTAAACAATCAATGTTTTTGTCTCGCCAAGCTTTATCTTCATAACTTCCCTCTCTTTTTCTCTTATAAAAATGCAGAGACCTAGTCATTAACCAGGGGTTTCAACTTTGTTTTCATGCATCGGCCATTTTCGAAAATAGCGCTTTGTTTACATCGGGCTTAATGCTTTAGAGCCTTTCCATTGGATAAAGGAAAGGCTCTGGCTATTTATGCACAAGATTTAAGTACTAATAATAAACATTTTTATCGCTAGAACTTGAAACATACGTGTGTCTGGGTATACATGTCATCGTAACGCATAATGCATTGTAACAAGACATAAGTAAATTAAATATATGACATTGTTGTTATGAAACTAAAAAATAATAGGGATTTTATATAATACAAGTGTTCGACGTAAATCTGGGACGTAATATATTGACGATTAGTATATTATTCCCAGATGTGAATATAAAATATATATGATACTATCTTAAGATTACATTGGAGTTCATTAAATTCAAATAATGTTTTAAATAAGTATACTGTAGCTACTTCCATAACCCCCTCCCCCACCATCTGTCCACAAATGACTCGTATTTGTCTTGTCGAATTGTGTTGTGTGGTCTTTACATAGTTAATGTAATATGTTGCATGTAGAATACAATGATTTAAAACTAACGGTTGTCAGAATTGAAAGCATCAATAATTACACGGTCTTTATTTTAAAATATTCTAATTAAAAAAAACCCAATACCACCAATTGGAAAATGCTTTCCAAATTGTTTTTATATTTCAGTGCATTCAAAAAAGATGTTGTAATTTAGATATTAGTGGATAATTTAATTTTGGATGTAACACGTCTTCTGATTGGCTGAAATCAGATCATAGACATAATTTTGTCATGTGACCGTGACGTCATCAACGTTTTTTCATGATTTCCTAAAGAAAATGGAATTTTGAATTAAATTATAACGAATGACTGTAATATTGTTTCTGTCTATTCGAAATAACCTCAAAAATGTGGTGCACACTTTTAAATAACCCCAGTTGGATGTTATTTCTTCATATAAAAAAAAAATATTACAGTCATTCCTTAAATAGTAAATTTTTATGCAAGAATTCTGTCGACGATGAAATTCGTTTTTTAATTCAATGCATGAGCTTAATATTATCGGCCCAATGTGAAAAAGGCTTCCAAATTTAGATCGCCTTCTGGGAGCTTTGATGACCTTCTCTCACATCTTCATCGTCCGCTAGGGTTACATTACATTAGCACTTTTATTTTTTCACCGCCAGTTAATTTTCTTAAATGTTTGAGAGATTATGCAGCACTTGACAAGGGATGCATAAGTACATTTTCTCCAATATACAGACTGGTCAGTATAATTTGTTATATAGCTCTTTTCCGTCTTTTCAAACCAGTAAGATCGGAACCTTTACATGATGAAAAGAGGAAATTCCTTTCCAGTTCGTTTTTTTCAATAAAGGAATTGATGCTATTAACATCAGCAACGTTCTTCATCACAAAGAGGTAACATTTAAAATTCCACTTTATTTTCAAAATCAGTCTGTTCCTATTGTATCCTACAGTTACACCAAAACCATTGCACCTATTTAACTATAAGCAAGCATTGCAATACCTTGATTTAGAAGAATACCTAAAAAAAAAAACCTCTGACATGTGACTGTTCCCACTCACCTTATATTTACAGCCCCTCTAGCCATGTTACTGGGAATCTAAATATAATTCAACATGACCATCTCCGAAAGGTGATATCTCATGGTCCTAAGTTCAGAGAACCCCAACACATCAATTGGGACCACAACTTCAAAATAATAATGGATTCCATTGAGGACTACGCAACGGGCCAATCGAGAAGAAGTTGAACTGGATACTTTGTCAGAATCTGTCCCTCTGGTATCTTTCGTCCCTCTTTTCAAATCAATCAGGTCTCTGTTAAAACGTCGAATTCATAGGTTGAAAAACTGTGTGAATGATCGACCAAAGTCCGTTTTTAGAGACAAAGAAGCTGTGAAATGTCTATCATCTCTTCACGATAGATATGTTGTTGTTCCTGCGAACAAAGCTTCAAATAATATTATTTTTGTATGTAAATCGTACTACTACGAGTCTTGTAAAAGAATTAGGAATAAATGAGTACTCAGGTAATACCACATACAAAAACATTATTTGACAAGGATGAGATTTTGGCTACTCATATGTCCTTCATGGCTTCAATGAACTAGAAATTAAAGAAACAACAGATACGGCTTCCTCTGCCTCATTTTTAGACTTATACCTCGAATTTGACATCAGTGGTCATCTCAGTACCATAATCTATGACAAACGAGACGATTATATTTTTGAAATTATGAATTTCCCCCACCTTAGCAGCAATATACCAACTTCACCTGCATATGGGATATACATTTCCCAATTTTTTTTCGGTATTCAAGAGTTTGCAGCTGTTACTTAGACTTTATAAAACGTCATCAATGTCTGAGCAGAAAGTTGATGAACCAGGGTTATGTCAAAGACATATTTATGTTGATAAATATTCCGTATCAACTTCACAAATAATACATGATGGTGACACAAAGGAATCAAAATATTAATCTGAGAACATTTCTGATGAAATACCCAATTCTCAATATATTTATCAAGAAATTTTACTGTATTAAATCTTAGACTATTATACTATATATATATATGTAGGACTCGGAACCGCGATGGTCACGCTGAAGTGCGATTGTCCACGCTGAAGTGCGTTGGTTAATACGCTGAAGTGCGATGGTGACATTGTGACGTTAACTTGCTGATAGCTACGCTGAAGTGCGGTGGTGGTCACGCTTAAGTGCGATGGTCTGCCTGTGACATTGAGTAAAAAGCAAAATGTACATGAGCTGCTTAAATGAAATAACATCATTAAGATTTGACCAAAGTAGTTGATAACCTCGCATTGGAAGATCGTTTAATTTCTGTTCAGGTCAAACCAAAATCTTTTAATTTTTTTTTAAATCTAATTTCAAATTTGCCAATTCTCCTATTAGCACACATCAGTATGGAGTCAGAAAATAGACTGGATGGCTCAGATAAGTATAATGGGTTCGAGTGGAAGAAAATATCTTTTTGTGGAGTGTTCAAGAGCGTTAATAAATGTTAAGCGTGTAGGTCTATACATGTATATAGTACTAAGTAGGGTCCATCTCATTTTATCAAATATAACTTGTTCACGTCATGAAAAAACTTAAAAATTGCTCACAACAATCATTCATCTATTTATCTGATGTCGGAACAGTGTCCAAGAAGTAAAAAAAAACGCCAATTAAATTTATGCTTGACTTATAGCGAAAAGTGTCACATATTCCACCAAAAACTTTAAAATTAGCTGCTTCTCCGCTGAGGAGGAGAAATTTGGAAATACGCGTAGTGACCTGTCATGTTTATTTCGGCCTAACTTTTTGTAGAAAATTAACACTGTAACCACAATAAAATTAGGCTAGAGTGTTCTTACAAAGCAGTAAACAAAGGAATAAAACAACATTATATCAACGTGATATAGCAAAAACATTGTTATAATTATAGATTATCGTTGGTCATCTCAACGAGATTGATTTTCTCGCTTGAGCCGGTACGGCTATTTTACCTATGACGACGTTGTCACTTTCATGTCAATTTCATTAGCAACGCCACGTGCCTGGATAGTTTTAGCGATAATTTTCCATCTCAAGCGAGTAGCATGATATGAAAATTATCACAAAGATCAAAGGAAAATGCACAAATTAGATCGCCTTCTGGGAGCTTTGATGACCTTCTCTCACATCTTCATCGTCTGCTAGGGTTACATTACATTAGCACTTTTATTTTTCACCGCCAGTT
This sequence comes from Mytilus coruscus, assembly GCA_017311375.1. Lineage (NCBI taxonomy): Eukaryota > Metazoa > Mollusca > Bivalvia > Mytilida > Mytilidae > Mytilus > Mytilus coruscus. The sequence goes on along the minus strand of CM029597.1, from coordinate 288,069 downwards.
AATTTTCTTAAATGTTTGAGAGATTATGCAGCACTTGACAAGGGATGCATAAGTACATTTTCTCCAATATACAGACTGGTCAGTATAAATTGTTATATAGCTCTTTCCGTCTTTTTAAACCAGTAAGATCGGAACCTTTACATGATGAAAAGAGGAAATTCCTTCCAGTTCGTTTTTCCAATAAAGGAATTGATGCTATTAACATCAGCAACGTTCTTCATCACAAAGAGGTAACATCTAAAATTCCACTTTATTTTCAAAATCAGTCTGTTCCTATTGTATCCTACAGTTACACCAAAACCATTGCACCTATTTAACTATAAGCAAGCATTGCAATACCTTGATTTAGAAGAATACCTAAAAAAAAAAAAACCTCTGACATGTGACTGTTCCCACTCACCTTATATTTACAGCCCCTCTAGCCATGTTACTGGGGATCTAAATATAATTCAACATGACCATCTCCGAAAGGTGATATCTCATGGTCCTAAGTTCAGAGAACCCCAACACATCAATTGGGACCACAACTTCAAAATAATAATGGATTCCATTGAGGAATACGCAACGGGCCAATCGAGAAGAAGTTGAACTGGATACTTTGTCAGAATCTGTCCCTCTGGTATCTTTCGTCCCTCTTTTCAAATCAATCAGGTCTCTGTTAAAACGTCGAATTCATAGGTTGAAAAACTGTGTGAATGATCGACCAAAGTCCGTTTTTAGAGACAAAGAAGCTGTGAAATGTCTATCATCTCTTCACGATAGATATGTTGTTGTTCCTGCGAACAAAGCTTCAAATAATATTATTTTTGTATGTAAATCGTACTACTACGAGTCTTGTAAAAGAATTAGGAATAAATGAGTACTCAGGTAATACCACATACAAAAACATTATTTGACAAGGATGAGATTTTGGCTACTCATATGTTCTTCATGGCTTCAATGAACTAGAAATTAAAGAAACAACAGATACGGCTTCCTCTGCCTCATTTTTAGACTTATACCTCGAATTTGACATCAGTGGTCATCTCAGTACCATAATCTATGACAAACGAGACGATTATATTTTTGAAATTATGAATTTCCCCCACCTTAGCAGCAATATACCAACTTCACCTGCATATGGGATATACATTTCCCAACTTTTTTTCGGTATTCAAGAGTTTGCAGCTGTTACTTAGACTTTATAAAACGTCATCAATGTCTGAGCAGAAAGTTGATGAACCAGGGTTATGTCAAAGACATATTTATGTTGATAAATATTCCGTATCAACTTCACAAATAATACATGATGGTGACACAAAGGAATCAAAATATTAATCTGAGAACATTTCTGATGAAATACCCAATTCTCAATATATTTATCAAGAAATTTTACTGTATTAAATCTTAGACTATTATACTATATATATATATGTAGGACTCGGAACCGCGATGGTCACGCTGAAGTGCGATGGTCCACGCTGAAGTGCGTTGGTAAATACGTTGAAGTGCGATGGTGACATTGTGACGTTAACTTGTTGATAACTACGCTGAAGTGCGATGGTGGTTACGCTAAAGTGCGATGGTCTGCCTGTGACATTGAGTAAAAAGCAAAATGTACATGAGCTGCTTAAATGAAATAACATCATTAAGATTTGACCAAAGTAGTTGATATCCTCGCATTTGGAAGATCGTTTAATTTCTGTTCAGGTCAAACCAAAATCTTTTAATTTTTTTAAATCTAATTTCAAATTTGCCAATTCTCCTATTAGCACGCAGCAGTATGGAGTCAGAAAATAGACTGGATGGCTCAGATAAGTATAATGGGTTCGAGTGGAAGAAAATGTCTTTTTGTGGAGTGTTCAAGAGCGTTAAAAAATGTTAAGCGTGTAGGTCTATACATGTATATAGTACTAAGCAGGGTCCATCTCATTTTATCAAATATAACTTGTTCACGTCATGAAAAAACTTAAAAATTGCTCACAACAATCATTCATCCATTTATCTGATGTCGGAACAGTGTCCAAGAAGTAAAAAAACGCCAATTAAATTTATGCTTGACTTATAGCGAAAAGTGTCACATATTCCACCAAAACTTTAAAATTAGCTGCTTCTCCGCTGAGGAGGAGAAATTGGGAAATACGCGTAGTGACCTGTCATGTTTATTTCGGCCTAACTTTTTGTAGAAAATTAACACTGTAACCACAATAAAATTAGGCTAGAGTGTTCTTACAAAGCAGTAAACAAAGGAATAAAACAACATTATATCAACGTGATATAGCAAAAACATTGTTATAATTATAGATTATCGTTGGTCATCTCAACGAGATTGATTTTCTCGCTTGAGCCGGTACGGCTATTTTACCTATGACGACGTTGTCACTTTCATGTCAATTTCATTAGCAACGCCACGTGCCTGGATAGTTTCTAGCGATAATTTTCCATCTCAAGCGAGTAGCATGATATGAAAATTATCACAAAAAAAGATCAAAGGAAAAATGCACAAAATAGCGATTATTAATTTTATTATTGAATTGTCCACAGAAAATCACGTGACGCTTGCGTGGAGAGAAGTCAAAATTAAAATATTTAGATAAATATATTTTATTTATCTTGCAAAAAGTTTGCAGCATACTTCCGAACACTGGTTAGCCTATTTGCTGACTAAATTCATCTTTCAGCCGCTTAATTGCTCCCTATGATTTGCTGCCTGACGTGGTTTAACATATTTTTGTAACCTCCACCTGTACTGCTCAAAACTGTTCTGGACTTGAATCGTTCTTTACTTTCTTTTTCCATTTATTTCTTTTGTTAGCATGAAACCTTCATCTACAAAACCTTATCCTGTACTTTAAAGTAACGGTTGTATTTGTAAACGTCACAATATATACGCGTCATGCCAACCATCGCACTTCAGCGAAAGGACCGACGTACTTCGGCGTGCACCATCGCACTTCAGCGTGACCATCGCACTTCAGCGTCCCCATCGCACCTCCGAGTCCTACATAAAGTAAAGTAAAGTAAAGTAATCTTTATTTAAAGTCGGGTTTCATATATACACAATAACAAGGAACATGAGCTCTTGAGAGCTCTTTAACCGACTGATATTAATAAACAAAACATACATGTAATAACATCAGATTCATATACAACACAAACATACAGACAGCACATACATGTATTAATCATGTTAAAACATAGATAGCATATGCAAAATAAAAGCTAAGCGAGATATATATCAAGATAAATGTCAAATATCAGCACATAGTAACACACAATATGTGTATCTCAGTAGCACATACAAAATTAAACACTTTAAAGCACAAGCAAAAGACTGCAAGCAGCAACAGCACAGGTAATGCATAAGCAAAGCAAATAAATAATAAATAAAAATAACTGCAAAAAAAAAAAAAAAAATAAAAACATAAAACAAACAGCAGGCTTCAAGGTCAAGTCATGAGGCAGCAAGGAGTTACATTATTTACAAGAACTGCAGGTACAACTTTCTGAAAAACACCAGGTGGAGATAAAATTTTTGAAATGGCCAAAAGTTGATAAGCTCCTTGCCTCATTTGGCAAGGAGTTCCAGAGTCTTGCTGCCTCATAACTAAAGCCTTTCTTACCATACCTTGTTGTTTTTTGCCGTGGTATATCCGCTATGCCTTTGTACCTGAAGTTATATGAATTTTCTTTAATATTTATTAAATTATGTAGGAATTCTGGACTTGTTTTATTAATTATTTTATAAGTCTCTAATGCCATGGTTCTCATTCTTCTGAATTTTAGTGCTGGTAGCTAAGACTGTTCAAGGAGTGTATCGTAAGAATTTTTGTAGTCATCATAAATGAATCTTAGTGCTCTTTCTTGTATTTTTTCTATTTTCTTTGTGTTTTGTTCACTGCAGAAGTGCCATGTGAGAGGACAGTAGCTGAGGTTTGACAAGATAAATGAGTGGTATATTGTAAGTTTAGAAAGTCTGGTGAGATGAGTGCCGATTCTTTTTAGTACGTTTAGTTGTCGTGCGGCTTTTTTTTTACATATATTTGAAATGTGAGTGTTGAAATCCAGTTTAAAGTCTATTGTTACACCTAGAAGTTTCACCTCATCGTCACATTTTATGTTGATAGATATAGGAAGATGTGGTGTGAGTGCCAATGAGACAACTCTCCATCCAAATAACAATTTATAAAAGTAAACCATTATAGGTCAATGTACGGCCTTCAACACGGAGCCTTGGCTCACACCGAACAACAAGCTATAAAGGGCCCCAAAAGTACTAGTGTAAAACCATTCAAACGGTAAAACCAACGGTCTAGTCTATATAAAAAACGAGAAACGAGAAACACGTATAAATTACATAAACAAACGACAACTACTGTACATCAGATTCCTGACTTAGGACAGGTGCAAACATTTGCAGCGGGATTAAACGTTTTAATGGTACCAAACCTTCTCCCTTTTTCTGAAACAATAGTATAACATCACAACATAGAAAAACACACGATAAAACATCAATTGGAAGGCTTAACTCAATCAAAAACGTAAATTAACACACTATGAACGAATAAATTCGATCTGTGATACCTGAAAGTAAATACATAGTTAATAAAATATTAGGGACAAACATTCAAGGCCAAAAAGCAAACAAACAAGTCCAAATAAAGCCATGGCAATACACCACCGCGAAATATTTAACCCTTAGAAAATAATCACTTTTGAAAAAACCGGTTTTCATAATATATACAGGTAAATGAAAAATAACTTTGAATCCATTTAAGATGAAGACTATATTTTGAGTGTGTGTTTTTTTTTACCTATGGCAATTGCCTGGAATTTTTCTGGGTTTGCCTGCATTTTGTTGAAAGAGAACCATGATATTAGGGAGTTATTATCTTCCTCTAAAGGTTTTATTACTGATTCCAAAGTAGTACCTGATTTAGAGAGGGTGTTATCATCAGCATAGTTATATAAATCACAGTGTTTGACAAAAAGAAAGATGTCATGAATACATTAAATAATACAGGGCCTAATATAGATCCCTGAGGAACACCTTTATAGATATCTTGCATTTGACTGATACTCTGTCCTATTTTTACATAGATATAGGAAGATGTGGTGTGAGTGCCAATGAGACAACTCTCCATCCAAATAACAATTTATAAAAGTAAACCATTACACACTGTTTTCTTGTCGTCAGATAACTTTTGAGCAATTCAAGAGCAGATAGACTAAGCCCATATTTTTCCAATTTACAAAGAAGTAGATCATATGGTAGACAGTCAAAAGCTTTACTGAGATCCATCAATATTGCTGCTAAGTATTTATTATTATCCAGTGCCTTTTTCCAATCTTCCAAAATTTTAAGTAATGTTGACTGACAGCCATAGCCTGATCGAAAAGCCGCAAGGAAATGGTCGAAAATATCATCAAAGTATTTAGTAAGTTGATCTTCTATGGCTGTTTCAAAATTTTTAGGTATAGCAGGTAGAACACTAACTGGTCTATAGTTACCCTTTTCAAGCACACTGTCTTTTTATGAATTGGTGCCACTTGGGCTATTTTTAACGAGTCTGGAAAAATGGAAGTGGAAAATGATAAATTAACAAGCTGTGTGATAGGTTTAATCACTACAGGTTGACAAGATAAATGAGTGGTATATTAATTTTAATCAAATATGTTTTTGGTGGAATATGTGACACTTTTCGCTATAAGTCAAGCATAAATTTAATTGGCGGTGTTTTTTTTACTTCTTGGACACTGTTCCGACATCAGATAAATAGATGAATGATAAATATATATATTATATATATATATATATATATGACTGAATAATAGTCAACGATAAATCTTACGGGGCGATGGATCATATAAATATGATACAGTACACTACAAAATATAATATATAACCAGTCTAAAAGGGTACAACATCACCAAAAAATGACAATAAACGAACAAATGTAACTATAAATATTTCGGATAACAGATATCCTTCATCAATATGAGCACGATGTAAAATGAATCAGATCAAACTATTCTGATTATTAAACTAAAGCAATCTTGATTTCTATACAATAAAAAAAGTGAAACAGTTTTACCCGAACATCATATGTAGAGACGCTAATAAATTTTAAAATTTCCAAAAAACGACTCAAAGACATGCCTAAAATGAAAATAGTAATTAGAGATATAAACTGGCACAATTCTAAAATTCCAAAGTGACGTCAGTTAAGATGTTACAACAACTGTGTGTAAATTCATTCCCAAAAAAACAGCACTGATCGATATAAGCTGGTAAAATATGTCAACCAGAGGCTGCGTATTTATCATCCCAAATAAATAGCAGTTTTACAATGATAAGAAAATATAATAGTAAAATTTGGCTAAGGTTAAATAATTGGACGTGGATGCGTACTTGTACATCCCTCCCAAATGAAAAGAACCCTGGTATTTAAACTAGTAAAATTCCAAAAGAATCCTTAAAACTGTAAGAGTCAAGTAAGGAAGCCGGAGTAACTGGAAACAAATGATGTCAGGAAAATGAGTGATGGTAGGAAAATGAGTGACTCATTCTATGTTTTTCATGTATGCCCTCTATGGACACTGCCCTTAGCTTTCTTATCCAAAACCTTTCCCGAGCAAGTCTTTCGGCCCTTGACCAACCCTCGTTGTGGTCTATGATTGTGATTGTAAGGTTTTTGAGATCAGCTTGGGCGTGCCCAGGTGATCTCAAATGACGACTTACGGGGAGGTCGGGCTTGCAGGTGTAGTCACTTCGATGACCATTCATGCGTTTGTTGAATGGCTGTTCTGTCTCGCCAATATACTGCATGCCACATCGACACTGAAGAAGGTATACAACATTCTGTGTTTTGCAAGTTACATTTCAAAATATAGTGTACACAGACCCAGTGGAGTGGCAAGTAAATGTTTGAGTATTCTGTATTTGTTGGCAAGTCAGACATCGTCTGTTACCACACGACTTGCACCATCCTGCAGTTGAACAGCTTTTATTAGAGGAGACGTCAGCTCTCACAAATAAGTCTTTCAGACTTGCTGGTCTCCGAAAAGCTAAGACAGGAGGATTGGGAAAGATCTTGGACAATTGTGGGTGCTTGGCAATAGTTTGCCAATTGGCACGGATCAAACGTGAAAGGTAAGTAAAGGCGGGATTGTATGTTAAAACAAACGGAACTATTTTGCTGCGCCTCTTCTGTTTGTACTGTAATAGGTCATTGCGGCTGTTGTTATTAGCACGCGCAAACCCCTTATCTACGTCCAATTTCTTATAACCTCGTTTGGTCAAAAAACCTCGAAGTTCCTGTAACCGTTTAGTGACAGCCTCCTCAGAGGAGCAAATCCGCTTTACTCTGAGAGCTTGACTGTACGGGATACTTTTTGTACAGTGTTTGGAGTGACAGCTTTGGGGAGAAAGGTACTGATGTTTATCTGTAGGTTTACAGTAGAGATCTGTTGATATGACACCGTCCTTAATAGATGTAGTAGTGTCTAAGAAAGATATTTTGGAGTCGGAAATTTCATATGTAAATTGAAACTAACCTTTCACGTTTGATCCGTGCCAATTGGCAAACTATTGCCAAGCACCCACAATTGTCCAAGATCTTTCCCAATCCTCCTGTCTTAGCTTTTCGGAGACCAGCAAGTCTGAAAGACTTATTTGTGAGAGCTGACGTCTCCTCTAATAAAAGCTGTTCAACTGCAGGATGGTGCAAGTCGTGTGGTAACAGACGATGTCTGACTTGCCAACAAATACAGAATACTCAAACATTTACTTGCCACTCCACTGGGTCTGTGTACACTATATTTTGTAATGTAACTTGCAAAACACAGAATGTTGTATACCTTCTTCAGTGTCGATGTGGCATGCAGTATATTGGCGAGACAGAACAGCCATTCAACAAACGCATGAATGGTCATCGAAGTGACTACACCTGCAAGCCCGACCTCCCGTAAGTCGTCATTTGAGATCACCTGGGCACGCCCAAGCTGATCTCAAAACCTTAATCACAATCATAGACCACAACGAGGGTTGGTCAAGGGCCGAAAGACTTGCTCGGGAAAGGTTTTGGATAAGAAAGCTAAGGGCAGTTTCCCAGAGGGCATAAATGAAAAACATAGAATGAGTCACTCATTTTCCCTACCATCACTCATTTTCCTGACATCATTTGTTTCCAGTTACTCCGGCTTCCTTACTTGACTCTTACAGTTTTAAGGATTCTTTTGGAATTTTACTAGTTTAAATACCAGGGTTCTTTTCATTTGGGAGGGATGTACAAGTACGCATCCACGTCCAATTATTTAACCTTAGCCAAATTTTACTGTTATATTTTCTTATCATTGTAAAACTGCTATTTATTTGGGATGATAAATACGCAGCCTCTGGTTGACATATTTTTACCAGCTTATATCGATCAGTGCTGTTTTTTGGGAATGAATTTACACACAGTTGTTGTAACATCTTAACTGACGTCACTTTGGAATTTTAGAGTTGTGCCAGTTTATATCTCTAATTACTATTTTCATTTTAGGCATGTCTTTGAGTCGTTTTTTGGAAATTTTAAAATTTATTAGCGTCTCTACATATGATGTTCGGGTAAAACTGTTTCACTTTTTTTATTGTATAGAAATCAAGATTGCTTTAGTTTAATAATCAGAATAGTTTGATCTGATTCATTTTACATCGTGCTCATATTGATGAAGGATATCTGTTATCCGAAATATTTATAGTTACATTTGTTCGTTTATTGTCATTTTTTGGTGATGTTGTACCCTTTTAGACTGGTTATATATATATATATATATATATATATATATATATATAGTGTCTAAAAATAGCAACAATCAACATTCAATCTATCTAGGCGTGGATCGGTTTGAAAATTAACTGATACAGTTACTACATTAAATTATATAAGTGCCTAAGAATGTAACTTTAACACACTAATGAGTGTTATAAAATTAGTTGTTATATTTTATATTATTCACGCAATATTTCGCTAAACAAATTAGCTTCATCGGGCGTGTGCATCTCTCAAGGTGAAATCGGATGCATGACAAAAAAATATTTTTGTAGCTTGAACTACACAAAATTTGAGTAAAGTTTAACAAAATTTATTGATGTTCTATAAAAATATATGTTTGTAAATTGTCATTTTGTAGCTTGAACTACACAAAATTTGAGTAAAGTTTAACAAAATTTATTGATGTTCTATAAAAATATATGTTTGTAAATTGTCTAGAATATATAAAATATTTTTGCCGCTTATTGTACATAGCAATTCTTAAATCAAAACAAATAGTTGTTTTAGTTAAATAGAATGAAGTTCAGGATTTATTCCTTTGGTTTTGGGTAGAACTGTTTTCATCTCTCTCATTAAGTCCATCAGGTTCAAGAGTACGTAGCTGATGCATCCAGAACCTTTCTCTCTGTTTTCTCCTTTGGGAGTCCCAATTTTGGTTTACCTCAATTATTTGAAAGGTGATATTTTCAAAGTATGCCCTGTTCTTAAGAGGTGTCTCGTAATTGGACAGTTTCTTCCTTTTGTATAAAAGACCGGTGATTGTTAAGTCTGATGTTGAATTTCGTTTCTGTTTCACCAACATACTGCAGCTTGCAAGTTCCACAAGTAAGAATATAAATACTATTTTCCGTTTTGCAATTAGATGTAACATAGATGTTGTATCGCTGCTTTGTTACTGTGCTGCTGAAAGAGTGGTCAGTGTTGGCGACTTTACAGCACTTACAATTGGTTCTTCCGCATTTTTGTAACACCCAATTTTAGAAGTCTCTTGTTTCTTTACTTTAGATGTGACAAGTATGTCTTTGAGATTTTGGGTCTGCGATAGGCAATAACTGGAGGTGATGGAAAATTTCTTTTAAGGAAGAGTCATTTCGATAAGACGCCAGTGCTTGCGGATAGTAGATGAAATATTTGTCAAATCGGGGTGGAAGGTGACAACAAACGGAATTCTATCTGCGCGGGTCGTCTTATCTTTGTATTCCATGAGGATATCCTGATCTTTTCTTGGGCTTTATCAAAACACCAGTTCCTTTCTCCAAAAAGTTGTCACCCGAAACACTGCTCCAGGAGCATACCTTACAGTCAAGCCATCAGACTAAAGCGAATTTGCTCCTCGGAATCCAAACTCAACTATCGTTTGGGACAACTAAAAACAACTAAAATCAAGAGGATACAAAAGCAAAACATCACAGACGCTTTTGATAAAGCCCAAGAAAAGATCGGGATATCTTCATGGAATACAAAGATAAGACGACCCGCGCAGATAGAATTCCGTTTGTTGTCACCTTCCACCCCGATTTGACAAATATTTCATCTACTATCCGCAAGCACTGGCGTCTTATCGAAAATGACTCTTCCTTAAAAGAAATTTTCCATCACCTCCAGTTATTGCCTATCGCAGACCCAAAAATCTCAAAGACATACTTGTCACATCTAAAGTAAAGAAACAAGAGACTTCTAAAATTGGGTGTTACAAAAAATGCGGAAGAACCAATTGTAAGTGCTGTAAAGTCGCCAACACTGACCACTCTTTCAGCAGCACAGTAACAAAGCAGCGATACAACATCTATGTTACATCTAATTGCAAAACGGAAAATAGTATTTATATTCTTACTTGTGGAACTTGCAAGCTGCAGTATGTTGGTGAAACAGAAACGAAATTCAACATCAGACTTAACAATCACCGGTCTTTTATACAAAAGGAAGAAACTGTCCAATTACGAGACACCTCTTAAGAACAGGGCATACTTTTGAAAATATCACCTTTCAAATAATTGAGGTAAACCAAAATTGGGACTCCCAAAGGAGAAAAGAGAGAAAGGTTCTGGATGCATCAGCTACGTACTCTTGAACCTGATGGACTTAATGAGAGAGATGAAAACAGTTCTACCCAAAACCAAAGGAATAAATCCTGAACTTCATTCTATTTAACTAAAACAACTATTTGTTTTGATTTAAGAATTGCTATGTACAATAAGCGGCAAAAATATTTTATATATTCTAGACAATTTACAAACATATATTTTTATAGAACATCAATAAATTTTGTTAAACTTTTACTCAAATTTTGTGTAGTTCAAGCTACAAAATGACAATTTACAAACATATATTTTTATAGAACATCAATAAATTTTGTTAAACTTTACTCAAATTTTGTGTAGTTCAAGCTACAAAATATTTTTTGTCATGCATCCGATTTCACCTTGAGAGATGCACACGCCCGATGAAGCTAATTTGTTTAGCGAAATATTGCGTGAATAATATAAAATATAACAACTAATTTTATAACACTCATTAGTGTGTTAAAGTTACATTCTTAGGCACTTATATATATATATATATATATATATATATATATATATATATATTTGTCCCAGATTAAATGATTATTAATTAAATGAAAATGAATATCTTTTATTTAACTTAAAGCTGAAACAAATGCATAAAACAACTGACATATCATATAAAAATGCTACTAATTATAAAAATAAGAAGATGTGGTAAGATTGCCAATGAGACAACTCTCCACAAGAGACCAAATGACACAGAAATTAACAACTATAGGTTAGCGTATGGCCTTCAACAATGAGAAACACCCATACCGCATAGTCAGCTATAAAAAGGCCCCGAAATGACAAATGTAAAACAATTCAAACGAGAAAACTAACGGCCTAATTTATGTACAAAATAATGAACGAAAAACAAATATGACACACAGAAACAAACGTCAACCACTGAATTACAGGCTCCTAACTTGGGACAGGCACATACAGAATGTGGCGGGGTTAAACATGTTAGCGGGCGCCAACCTTCCCCCTAATTTTTTTTTCTTTAAGAAGTTCCTATCCATCCATTAGTTTCCTTAATAAATAAGCTTTATTTAGAGTCGGCATAATATACAAATGAGGACATAACATAAGCTCTAACGAGCTTTTAACCGACATTCCTATTAGTGATATTTTGGAAACCGTATTGCATACATCACGACAAAGAGTTATCAATAGTTATTTCAACCGTATACCTGGGAATAGTATATACGTAGCAATAGCCGTAGCTAAAAAGAATATGACCTTATCTGACATAGGGTCAAAGTGTAAACCACATTGCATTATGGGTATGTTGGCAAGGAAAATATTAATGGCGGACAGGTGACAAGAAAGTTCGTAAAAAGTAAATTTATTGTTGTATGCAATAGTTTTGTATTATTTAAAAGGATAAGAGTCTTCATCAGCTACTGTAGTCGTTAAGGATTATAAGCCGATTGTTAAATTCATGCTGTATATTGAATTTTAATATTGCGAGTGCAAAAGTTCAAAATAAAAATATTGATACTGTGTGCAGTATTCCAACATGTTTTGAAACACGAAGGAAACAAAACGAAATATTTGTAAGTAGACGCACACAATGTTTGTTCGTAATCCATATGGGACAAAAAGAAAGAATACAGGTTTCATTGTTTGAAAAGGCGTTGGATGGTTCACGACTTAATAAGTTTGGACTAAAGGTTACTTTATTCTCCTTTGAAATTATGTCTGTAATGCTGTGTTAATGTCATCAGTCCTTATAAAGGGAAATAATAATAATAGTGTTACAAAACATAGGCTCTCTGTTACATTAGCATGGTTCAGATTTCTGAATTGAAGACATACTATGAAACTATTGATGTGTTTTATGACATTTTTGAAGATTATGCACCATTTTGATATTTACTCTTATGTTAGAAAAAAAGTGGTTGAACAGCTACTTAATTCTAAATACACTTGCATAAAGTAACTTTAGTTTAATAAAATTGAGAATGGGGAATGTGTCAAAGAGACAAAAACTCAACCAAAGAGCAGAAAACAGCTCAAGGCCACCAATGGGTCTTCAACACAGCGAGAAAATTCTGCATCCGGAGGCAGGCTTTAGCTTGCCCCTAATTAAAAAATGTATACTGGTTCAGAGAAAGTGGACGTCACAATAAACCCTGAAACATATAAATATGAAAAATGAACCAAAATTAAAAAAACATACAAGACTAACAAAGGCCAGAGATTCCTGACTTGGGACAGGCGCAAAAATGTGGCAGTGTTTAACATGTTTTGTAAGATCTCAACCCTCCCCCTATACCTCTAGCCAATGTAGAATAAACAAACACAACAATACGCACAGTAAAACTCAGTTAAAAAGAAGTCAGAGTCTGATGTTAGAATAGGTGGCAGACGAAACTAAGCAAAATGACAATGATCAACATAAATTAACAAAGGACTACTAGCAGTTACTGACATGCCAGTTCCAGACCTCAATTAAACTGATTGAAAGATTATGGCTTCATTATATGAAATTCAAGCACAATCCCCCCGTTTGGGGTTTAGTATCATACCATCATAAAATATATGAGAAGAATATAACCCGTATTTTGTAAATCAAAACTTATAAGATACATGTATTACTATTTTTGAGTTAATGTAAAGAAATACAGTTAATTACAAGTAGGAAAGTATCAGTTTTTTTTGCATGTGTAAGTAATTGAATAAAATTTGTTACAAGCTGTGTATTGATAACAAAGTGGATTCCCGCACTTATTTGAAATACTATTGTTCCTTTTCTTTCCTAAGGCAAATTAAGGTCAAGAATTTTCCATTGAGTTGTGTAATAAAATGTCTGTTCACTTATTTAATACAACACCTCTTATATTACATAATTGACCTCAATAGTATCTTAGATTGTTGATATATAGAAATGATAGATTTACAAATTACCTTTGATCCACATAACTTACAATTATTCTGTAAATTATGTGTCAAAGATGAATGATTAAGGATTAATAAGATGTACTGTATAAAAAATGCCAGCAGGGTCAATTTTACTTGTAAAATCAGTGTCCTAATCATCTGATAATGGTCATTAATTTAAGTTACTATTATTAGTGATTTGCTTGACTTGAAGCAATAATAAAAAATGCATAACTAACCTGAGCATTTTCTACAACAAAATCAGGGTTCAAATTAACATTTGGTATTGAAAGGTCCAGGACCTTTGACACTCCAAACTGAAAGGTCCACAACATAAATCCCAGGTCCTACTTTATTTGAAATATTCCATAACTCAGTAAGATACAAAATTAATGTGTTTTTGGTCTTAGGTTAGCTTGTTTAATTATATTTGAACTGCATGCAATATTTTGTTAAGTTTACAAATATATTGCCAGGCAACCATATAAATGTAGCACTAAACTGTCAGTGTCACAGTGACTGTGGTATGACATGTACATGTATAATAATGATAAATGTATATTATGAATTCAAATAATCTTTTTTTTTTGGTATTGGGGAGGATGTCACTGTGGGTGGGTGTGTTGTCTCAATTATTGGTATTAAACTGATAGGGAGAAGAGGTGAGATTTGAAAGAGAAGTGCTCTCTCAAGGTGCTACAATGTTTGATTTTTATCATAATATAAAGGGCTATATGTATCTTTTTTTATATTGTTCAATTCATAACCGAGTATACAATTAAAGTAACTGTTCAAATGCATTGAGTGTTTAAGTTCATCATATGTTGCACAATTATATTAGTCCCTCTCTTGTTAGAAGGCTGAAACTACTAACTAAATATCTAGCACTAATAAAGAAAGAACTTTTTTACATCAAAAAAGAAAAGAAAGTGATGAATGCTTAATTTTTTTCTTTGGGATCAATATTCTTCTGTCAGATGTGCCATTCATGGGTCCGTAGTCATTATCCTTAGAATCCGGATTTCATTCATAGCTGGTCCGTTTCCCGACTCCGATCAGTAGTTTGTACAAATATTTCAATGGCGGACGAGACAATTTACAAAATAAACGATGTTTGAAACGCTATTTGTAATATGGCTTTGAAATGACGATACTGATGGTTATAAAGGTCGGCAAAGTTAATTTTTATTTTCTTTCAAATCGAAGGTCCGTCGGGCGTAGCTAGTAACCAAAATGAAAGTCCGATTGCAATAGTGGAAGGTCACGGACCTCGGACCACCGCTAATTTGAACCCTGAAAATGTATTTGTTTATGTTGTTTATTTCACATTATATTGCCACTTAAAATTATAAGGTATTTTTACATGTATATTTGAATACAGGAAATGTATTTTTTGCAATGAAGAATGAACACCAATTAAAATAAAATTTGGATACTTAGGGTTCTCTTTAAAGCGCGTATACATGTCCTGGACACATGGTTTTCTGTCTGGACGTGCTATTTCATGAACCCCTGTGTCTGCAGGACGCATCTTGATATCACTAGCTGATCCTGTTATCAGAATCATCCATTCACTATCATAAGTAGCTGAAAACGTGCTCCTTGTCAATATTTTTACTGGAAATTTATTTTTGTTTTCATTCTTTGTTATGCGTAATGATAATCCTGAGAGAGTCGAAAAATGATTATGATCACATGATTGACTTACATTAATTTGATAAATGCAGAGAAGATAGAATTCTGTTTACATAAGCACATTTACCTATTACAAATGTACTGGCAACAAATGTGTCGAAGAAGCCAAGTAATTATGAAATGTTTGCAACCCAATATATTCAAATGGATAATTAAATTATGTAACTTGAATAATTGAGGTGATTAAGGGGATGATAACAAGTTTGATGCAATTAATAGGAGAACATGTTTATTAAAAAAAAACTAAACTTGAAACATTATGAGGTTAAGAAATATTAAAATTAATTGCAATATTTATTTATTTTTATAAACTGAAAGATTTTTCTCATAATCATATTCAGAAGACAGAGCAAGGATGCAAACAACTGCAATTTACTGTACTGCCTTCAACAATGAGAAAACCCCTAACCCAAATAGACAACTACAGTTTACTGTACAGCCTTCAACAATGAGAAAACCCCTAACCCAAATAGACAACTACAATTTTCTGTACAGCCTTCAAAAATTGAGAAAACCCCTAACCCAAATAGACAACTACAATTTACTGTACAGCCTTCAAGATTGAGAAAACCCCTAACCCAAATAGACAACTACAATTTACTGTACAGCCTTCAAAATTGAGAAAACCCCTAACCCAAATAGACAACTACAATTTACTGTACAGCCTTCAAAATTGAGAAAACCCCTAACCCAAATAGACAACTACAATTTTCTGTACAGCCTTCAAAAATTGAGAAAACCCCTAACCCAAATAGACAACTACAATTTACTGTACAGCCTTCAACATTGAGAAAACCCCTAACCCAAATAGACAACTTCAATTAACTGTACAGCCTTCAAAATTGAGAAAACCCCTTACCCAAATAGACAACTACAATTTACTGTACAGCCTTCAAAATTGAGAAAACCCTAACCCAAATAGACAACTACAATTTACTGTACCGCCTTCAAGATTGAGAAAACCCCTAACCCAAAAAGACAACTACAATTAACTGTACAGCCTTCAAAATTGAGAAAACCCTAACCCAAATAGACAACTACAATTTACTGGACAGCCTTCAAGATTGAGAAAACCCCTAACCCAAATAGACAACTACAATTAACTGTACAGCCTTCAAAATTGAGAAAACCCCTTACCCAAATAGACAACTACAATTTACTGTACAGCCTTCAAAATTGAGAAAACCCCTAACCCAAATAAACAACTACAATTTACTGGACAGCCTTCAAAATTGAGAAAACCCCTAACCCAAATAGACAACTACAATTTACTGGACAGCCTTCAAAATTGAGAAAACCCCTAACCTAAATAGACAACTACAATTTACTGTACAGCCTTCAAAATTGAGAAAACCCCTAACCCAAATAATTCAGAATTTCAGTCCCTCACCGTAATTGATCTCTCCTACTTGCGTGGGCCTGAATTCCTTACACACTAAAAACTCTTCACGAATTCTGGGTTTTGATTGGTGCCCTGTAGGAGAGGTGACCAATCAGCAGTCCGCTCAATTTTATCGAGATAGGTAAATCCTGAGCTAATTTTGAATGATTGATGGACGATTTTTCATTGTCTATGCATTCAGGCGTTAATGTAGTAATCCTAGATCAGCGGAATATAATGACTGAATTATTCGGGTTGAAAACCCCATACATTCAATGTTTGAGCCGGAATTCAGTTAACAAAGATTTGTTTGTTGTATATAATCATAATGTACTATTAACCTGACTTAATCAGTGTTCATGGTGTTAAAAAAATCATTCCATTCATTTCAAGAAGCACAATAAGCCAATAAGTCATAAACATGTTTAACCCGGTTTTTGCAAGTCAGGAGCCTCTGGCCTTTGTTAGTCTTGTATTATTTTTACTTTTAGTTTCTTGTGTATAATTTGAAGTATGACATTATCACTGAACTAGTATATATATTTGTTTAGGGCCAGCTCGCCTCAATTTCGCTGTATTGAAGACCTATTGGTGACCTTCTGTTGTTGTCTGTTCTGTGGTCGGGTTGTTGTCTCTTTGACATATTAACAAACGAAATGACATACTATGGACTCGTCAGAATTGGCTGGGACTCACCATTTCAAAAAGTGATTAGTCCCAGGACTCCCCATAAGTAAGTAAATAAATTTTATTCATAGTCGGCATACATATATACACAATAACATAGAAAACATAAAAATATTCTAGTGAGAACCCTGAGTTACTATTTTTTTCCTCTTGAAAAAGTGCATTTTCAATGCCTCTCTCTGGAAATTATTCAGTCAACTTCCATAAAAACCATACTACATGTATATCGTGATTCCTCCTTTGCAGATTCCAGTGTCCATCCGTATCAAAATCATTAAATTGAAAACGTTTATACAAAAAAATGTAAAAAAATCAGTGCACCTTTCGAATTGAAATACTAAAAGAAATTTAAGATTTCAGTAACATGGGCCTTAGTGCTATGAGTTTAACAAAAGTTATATTTATGAAGAACACATCCTGAATTGCTGGTGTCAAAATTTATGAAAAGTGACAACCCATGAACATGAATTGCTGTATTTCACACAAAAATGTGTAAGCAGGGCCTTGCTGACATGTCAGTTTTCTAACTGGCATTGTATATATCAATCAACAGACTTTAACATTATGAATACAATTCTTCTTAAATTTGTTTTAATATAACCAACATTGCATTACAAATGTTATATCAAGTCTCTACCTGAAAGGTTACCTAGTTTACTTTCCCATGCTTAAGTTACCACAGTGCTATGGAAAAATCCTGGTGAAAACACTGATATATAATTTTTTCAATATTCAGATGCATTCAACTAGTTCTAAAAGCATTAAAAATTTCATCAAAATCAGAAATATTGTCGAATTGTGTATACTTTGCCATTATGATAATTAAGAATTTATATCTTAAATGAGGGTGAACTGACTTTGGTCAAACAAACATGGTACCATTTTTGGGAAACAGTGTTATTTGTAATTGTATGGTAATATTTTAAAATACTGGGAGAAACACTGACTGGTCAAACAAATGTTTGACTGTTTTTCTTACCATCTGACCGATGTCCTTTGCAAGCTCTGAATTTGGGTGTGTACATTGTATACCACAAATAGGTTTCTCTGCCTCTTTTACATTAGTGGTCCCTATATTTAGGGTTAGGGTTAACAGTTAAGGTTAGGTACATGTATGTCTATATGCCTGTGGAACAATTTATGGATTAGGGATAGGTTGTAGTACATGTATATATATGTACATGTATACATGTATAGGGTTGGGAACCTAAAGTAAAAGAAGACCAGATTCTCATTCCTGATTTCTTCACTGCTCTGAGAAAGGTACAAATTAACATTTGTGAAATATAATTGATTTGAAAGCTTAAAACTTATTGCTAGTGCTAGAGCTTCAGAAAAATGCATCATGAAAAATAAAAAAAAAATTGTTCTTTTGTTTAGCATAATTAAAATATGCCTAATTTCATGTTGAGATAAAATCATCGGGACATCAACAGGTAGTAATTCTGTAATCAGTACACACAATTCAAAACATTATTTTGGATGAGGTACATGAGGAGAATTTTCAGATCTTTATGTCATAGTCTGATACAGGTCAAGATATGGTATTGGTATTGTTTCATTTTAGAGTACAGCAATGTGACCGTGTTAAGATAAAAAAAAACCAAAACACATGTTTTTACTAACATAGATATATGTGGTCCAGTTAGATATGACTGGACCTAACCAAGTTTTACTGAATATTTGCTAATGTCCTATGAACCTTCTAAATAACTGTGTTTGCTTTGTACCAGTTCTATTATCAGTTAGAACTGGACTTGTGTAATTTATCTCAGAATTAATTTTGAACAAGGTTTACAACTTGAAGAATAGAGGTTAAAAGGTTAAGTTTACTCCCAGTAAACAGAACATATTGTATTTATTATCAATACTTACCCCACTGTTTATATATCACAGATAATCTTAAACTTTACAGTCTTATATTAATAGAATTTGTATTTCATGTTAGAACTATAAATTGTCTACATGTTCAATTTAACAATTTTTTGTTCTTAGATTTGTAATAAAAGGTGGATCATGTTCATTAGAGAGTATTTGAAAATAAAAACCTGTAACCTTTTTAATAACATAGTGATTTTGGTAAATGCCATTCGTAATGTCAATGTGTGTCATCAGTCTGTTAGAGTTATATAAATCTTCAAAAATAAATGATTTAAAATCAGAAAATTTGTTTATGTTGCTTATTTTGCACTGTTTATTTATCTATGTAGTATACAAACTCGTACAACTAATGTCCAAATTTTGCTTTTAGTAATTTAGAAGTTTTCCATTTTCACATTTCTTAACAAGGTGAATTAAAGATAAAGGAATGAATGCATTGACCATCACAGCAACTGTTCACCTGTTCTAATTCTTAACAGTATCATTAAAATGCAAATGATCTTGGTCAATGGTCTTTCATTTGAATTTGATTGAATGGTACTGCTAAATAAGAGACAATTGACTGGTAGTTGTGGTCATAAATTGTACCTCCCTCTATATAGCTTGAATTGTTAAATACATATTTACTCTAGAAACCTTATGGGCAACTTTTTGTTATTATATGAGAAAGTTGCCCATAAGGTTTCTACAGTAAATATGTATTTCACAATTCAAACTATACAGAGAGAGGAACATTTTATGACAATTAAAAATTTATGGGATATAAAAATGAACAATATCACAAATGAAATTAAGATTTTACATAATTTGCATTTGAAGATTTATAGATCTATCTCAGAAGGATAGTAATTATATCTTCATGTTTTTTGTTCTGAAGGAAATGTACCATTGATGGCAAATCTTTGATAGTCTGCTGTGTCAAATTTATTCACAACTTTTTCTTGACTACATGTAGGTGTGATTTATAGCTTATACAGACACTTGTATATTGTGGAAGACCATACATTGACCTTCTTTGTCTTTTGATTTTCTGTGTTGTAGGGTTGTTGTCTCACTCTGACATCTACCTTTATTCACAGGTGACCTGCATGGGTATATTTTTACTTTGCTAGAATTGTCTCCCGTTTAAAAATTGTTCTTTAACAAGCAAGAGAAGGGGTGTACTGTCCTGAGAAGTCCCATAAAATCCTTAAGTTTTATTATATTGTCAGTACCATCCCTTATTTAAGTTATACCCTGAAAGATATAAACGTCTTGTCTATCTTGATTGATTGATGTTTGTTTTATGGGGCCTCAGCACAAATTGGCTATATCACAGTGAGTCTTCTTCATAGATTTCTATATATCCAATGAACATGCATATAATCTATACATGTACATTACAATCTTTATTTACCATGAAATGTCTGTTGTGTCATAAAGGAACTCAATATTGATTTTTCCTCTATTTTTTAATGTTTTATACATGATTTATAATGTTTTGGTTTTCTGGGAGAACTTGTTAGTTAAGTACCGAACATTTTTAAAAAATGTCATAAAAAAATAGATCTTTTTAAAATGTTTGGGTTAAAAGCTGACTAGAGTTTATGTTGTGTCTATTTGATTTGTACAATACCAACTTTAGCTTATTCAGTATTATTATTTATTTACAATATTTTATTGGAACGATTCAATTGTTGATATTAGCAAATTATTAATTAACCGAGGTAATCAATTAATTGGCTATTTATCCATGCAAACCAGGAGACTCTGTTGCTTACAGATAATACCCTGACAACTATTTAGATTGGTTGTTAATAAAAAGTTATTAAATTATTAATGATTTCACTCTTTTGATACATCGACACAGTGCATGTAGATTAACAATTGATTCTAACTGTGCTTAGTTCTAAAGTAGAGCGGTGAATAGCTTTGAAATTCAACAAGACATACAAGGTTTTCAATTGAACTGTTCCTTTGACTGAATAGAATATTTCATTGAAAGCTCAGTTGTAGTTCTTTATATTGGACGTGCTGGAGATAATATATTAATACTTTAATTAAAATCAAGAAAGATGTGTTTACAGTTATACATATAACATTAATTGGATAGGTTTGATTGGGGTCAGGATTAAATATTCAGTCTCTCATTCAAAGATCTGTATTGGTCAGGATTAAATATTCAGTCTCTCATTCAAAGATCTGTATTGACTTCACTCATTTAAATTGGTTATGCTCTTAAGGTATTGAATGTCTTTTTTCACATCCCTTAGGGCTATATCCTCAAAACTATCAAGTGTATTTGGACCTTTTGGGTAAACTCCTCAGGACCCTAAAAGGCTATTATCTCTTTTGTGGTAAGCTAAACATACCTTAAGTAACTTAGCCTGTTCTGTTGGTTAGGTCTTGAGAGCCTTTGACAAGTGTATTGGCCCTTGGGGTAATTTTTGGCAGTCCTCACAACCTATAAATTCAGGAACATTTTGTTCATTTTCTTATTAAACTCACTGATGCGGCATAAAGAAATCACTAATCAATCAATAAATCAATATCAAACTCACTGTACTTTTTAAAAAGATGTGACCTCCCTTTCGGCTATTAAGGTTTTATTTTACTGGTATTTGATGCTATCAAGGATAGTTTTTTATCACAAACTATTGCCATGCAGCTATTGGCATTACTTAATGTCTGTCATAATTAGTCCGTTGTGGATTTGCATGTCTTGGTCCATTTTGGTTAACTTATTTTTTTAAATCTTCACCTCATAAATTGCTTTGCCAATTTCAACAAAACTAGGCCGCCATCATTCTTAGGTTATCTTGTTTGAAAATTGTGATCCTGCCTACCAACCAACATGGCAGCCAAGGCTAAAAATATAACATAATGGTAAATAGGAAATATTGTCTTATTTAGTCTTAGATGCATGATTTTTTTTTATTAGTTGTTGTTGGCTTTGAACTAGCTGTCAGTAACTGCGAGTACTCTTAGATCTGTAATTAGTGTCTTTTTGTTGTGGGGATGTATAAGTACCGGTCAACGTCCACTTTGTGTTTTTGTTAGATGTATTTCTATTTGTATCCATCTGATGAGTTGAGCCTTTTTCAACTGATTTTTATAGTTTGTTCTTATGATGTACTGTTACATCACTGTCCCAGGTTAGGGGAGGGTTGGCACCTTCAAACTAGTTATACCCCGCCACATTCTGTATGTGCCTGTCCCAAGTCAGGAGCCTGTAATTCAGTGGATGTTGTTTGTTGCTGTGTTACATATTTTTTTCATTCATTATTTTGTACATAAAGTAGGCTGTTAGTTTTCTTATTTGAATTATTTTACATTTGTCATTTCAGGGCCTTTTATAGCTGACTATGCTGTATGGGCTTTGCTCATTGTTGAAGGCCGTTTGGTGACCTATAGTTGTTAATTTCTGTGTCATTTGGTCTCTTGTGGAGAGTTGTCTCATTGGCAATCATACCACATCTTCTTTTTATATTATATATTTAAAAGAAAGGTGAAAGATACCAAAGGGACATTCAAATTCATGAGTTGAAAAAAACCTTAAACAATGAGGGTGCTAATTTTGATTGATGATTTCTGGATAAGAGATCTACAAATAATGGTGGAAATATTAATGGCTTTACCGGAGATGTTGCTCTTAAAATACATATTTCTGCATTATTGACTATAATCTTGAAAACTACCTGCAATTGTGTATGGTCATGGCGATGGGGGAAATGGGAGTGGTTATTAATGGTTACAAATAACTTATAGATTTCATTCTGGCAATATTTAAAACTCCTCAAACATGTACTAGGAACAAACTTGAACAGTGTTTGGCTGTACCTTTATTGAGTTTGGTCCTTTAATGATTAAACATGTATCTTTACTAGGAGGGTTCATAATAGGCTTTATTTCACTTTTACAGAATGTTGAAATGTTAAACATGGTGTGGCTAGACAGTAATACATGATATGTGATGAACAAGTACGAAATATTAGGAGTCGTAGGTGAAGGTATGTATTATAAGGGGGAAATATTTGGAGTGGAAGAAGATCTTGACCTAATTCCATATTTCAGCTAGTGATCAAGTTAAGTTTTTGTGATTTAGGTCAGTTTCTCAGATCCTTTAAGTAATACTAGGTTAACTATATTCGATGAATAAAATGATTGTAATATGTACATGTCCATCTGGAAGAGTTGATATAGCCTTGATCTTATTTTCGTGGTTCATTGGCCAATGTAACATTTTTGTAATTAGATCTGTTTCTAAGATACAATAAGTAATAGGTCAACTATATAGTTGATATTTGATGAATAGAATTATTATAATGTCTACTTGTCTGTCTCACAGGATTAAAAGAACCTTGACCTTATTTCATGGATTATTTATAATATAAAGTTAATGTTATACCTGTTGTAAGACTGATCTTGAAAACATTCATCATAAAATTAAATTGCAATCAGTAAAGTTACCTAGGCTAGATATTTCAGTATGTGCACGCTTGCTTATATATTAGTATGGAAATTCTATTTTTTATGGTTCACTCTGAATTGGTTATATATTGGTTTATCTTTTTGTTGTAGGAGCCTACGGAGTGGTACTGAAATGTCGTCACAAGGTAAGATTAACATTCTTTTATTAATATTTATATTTACATGTCTTGATTCATAGACACTTAACTCCTTTTTAAGTTATTAAGGAAGTGCATGTTACATGTTTTGTAAGTACATGTAATAAAAATATATTTATTATATATAAACAAATACATGATGCTTTGAAAACAACTATGGTTTATTGCCTATTTCATAAAGACCCCCAAAATAGCACTTGATAGATCAATGATGGACAACATATTGTGTCTAAATAATTCAGACTTTTATAATATTCCAAAGAAATTTATCAACCAGAAATTATTTTCAGTGAAAGTGATCATTAGAATTTCACATGATTTGCTTCATACATGTCATACCAACATTTAGTTTTCCTTTCTTATTGTTACTTTCCTTTCCTTGATCATTTTTTGATGATGTTATGTAGGCTTGATACATAATAATTCCTTGATGGTGATGTTATGTAGGCTACATACAGGATAATTCCTTGATTGTGATGTTATGTAGGCTTGATACAGGATAATTCCTTGAGGGGTATGTTATGTAGGCTTGATACAGGATAATTCCTTGATTGTGATGTTATGCAGGCTTGATACAGGATAACTTCTTTAAGGTGATGTTATGTAGGCTTGATTCATTTCCTTTCCTTGAGGGGATGTTATGTAGGCTTGACACAGGATAATTCCTTGATCATGTTGATGGTGATATTATGTAGGCTTGATACAGGATAATACCTTGATGGTGATGTTATGTGGGCTTGATACAGGATAATTCCTTGATGGTGATGTTACATTTGTATGTAAACTTGTTTCAGGATAATTCCTTGATGGTGATGTTATGTAGGCTTGTTTCAGGATAATTCTTTGATGATGATGTTATGTAGGCTTGATACAGGATAATTCCTTGATGGTGATGTTATGTAGGCTTGATACAGGATAATTCCTTGATGATGATGTTATGTAGGCTTGTTTCAGGATAATTCCTTGATGGTGATGTTATGTAGGCTTGATACAGGATAATTCCTTAATGATGATGTTATGTACGCTTGATACAGGATAATTCCTTGATGGTGATATTATGTAGGCTTGTTTCAGGATAATTCCTTGATGGTGATGTTATGTAGGCTTGATACATTTCCTTTCCTTGATGGTGATGCTATGTAGGCTTGAAACAGGATAATTCCTTGATTGTGATGTTGTGTAGGATTTTTTCCCATTAATTCTTTTCTAGTTGATCCATTATGTTAAAGAGTGTCCAATGTTGAAGATGCGCATTGACCTAGGTGAGCGACACAGGCTCTTTAGAGCCTCTAGTTTATTTTTGAAGATACAGAAAAGGTTTCTGTATGAAATGTTGTACTTATTCCCAACAGTCATATTATGACTTTCTTTCTTACTTTTATGTCATATTATAACCTGTATATCAAGGTAAATTACAGATAATTTTATAAAATTGATTCGTTCCTCATTTTGAAGTCTTCTCTCCACGTAAATATAAAGTTTGTTTGTTCCACTAAGTAATAAGTCCCACATTGAATTATTAAATAACAGTTGAAAGAAATCAGTTGGTTGTGGATCTTCTCCCATGTCAATATTATGCAAACTCTGCCTTCCTGTGAATGGAGCACAAAGTGTGTGTCACCGTGTGTATCAATTCTGGACCAACCATTGTTCTCATCTTCCCAACATTTATGTCTTTATTGTCCTGTTTATAAATTATTTACATATTATATCAAAGTTATTATTAATATCGTCCTGGTCAAAGCCTTCAAATTTATTTTCCTTGTATAAAATCATCTCGTTCAGTATCTTGTCAAGGCATGTAGCCATTTTGGCTTCATATTTTTTTCAATTTAAATTTTAGCTGGGTACGATATTTTCTCAAAGAAAGTATCCTGTGTTCAAGCGTCATAGTGACCTGGACATATCCCCTTTAACATGAACTAAAACCTAAAGACCACCAGGGTGATATATACATGATACCGGAAGCGATTCGAACAAAATTTTTAAAAACTTGTGCCAAGAA
Source organism: Mytilus coruscus (assembly GCA_017311375.1). Taxonomy (NCBI): domain Eukaryota; kingdom Metazoa; phylum Mollusca; class Bivalvia; order Mytilida; family Mytilidae; genus Mytilus; species Mytilus coruscus. The sequence continues at coordinate 262,081 of CM029597.1, read as the reverse complement.
TAGCAGGCAGGAACGGTGCACCTCATTGCTGCATATGCTGTGTATAGTGTTGAAAGGGTTAAAAAAGAATTTATTTAGTTACATCTAAAAGTTTTTTCTTTTCAAAATATGGTGTTGATATAAATCATAGATCTTTCTTAAGTTATTCACATTTTATAGACTCTGGGTGCTCTAAATCTCAACATATTGTATGGACTTGTGTCTTTTATTTAACACCATATGTTGACTTTAAGATGTATTTTTCTTTTCTTTTTTGTTGTTGTTGACTTGCTGTTTTATTGTCCCTACATCTCCTTTTGACTTATCTAAGAAATAAAGATAACATACATGTAAGAGGAAGCCTCAGTGAAATCCCTTGGAGGAATGGATATTTAACAATACCAAAAGAACTATTGTCCATTTGTCATAAATTTTGGTATGGACATGTTTCTGGTTAATAAAATGACCAGAAAGGACACCTAAGTGTATGGTCTTAACTTCACAGTTTCAACAACACTTCATGTTTAAAAGGAAGTAACAGTTAAAATTGTTTGGGTTGAAATGTAAACGTAATTGGTATTTTAATAATGCATTTGTATGGATGTAATACCACTCCGTGTATACATTGTAAAACTAATGACAGCTTTTTAAATTCCTTTTTTGTAAAATCCATGATTTTTGATGATAACATCTGTTTGTACTTGCTTCTATTCACTAAACGTAGAGGTAAATTGATTAGAAACCTAATTCTGTGTGAACATATGATCCCACTAAACATGTTAAATATTGATCGTTAAACATTGGTAGTGTTATATTACTTATCTTCAATGAAAACAGTTGGACTGTGTAAAACTGTTGTATTGTAATTGTTTGTTAGAAACATAATGGTATACATCTTGGACCCTGTATCTAGGACATCTTGGACCCTAGTATAGTAAATGTTTGTTAGAAACATAATGGTATACATCTTGGACCCTGTATCTAGGACATCTTGGACCCTAGTATAGTAAATGTTTGTTAGAAACATAATGGTATACATCTTGGACCCTGTATCTAGGACATCTTGGACCCTAGTATAGTAAATGTTTGTTAGAAACATAATGGTATACATCTTGGACCCTGTATCTAGGACCTCTTGGACCCTAGTATAGTAAAAGTTTGTTAGAAACATAATGGTATACAACTTAGACCCTGTATCTAGGACATATTGGACCCTAGTATAGTAAATGTTTGTTAGAAACATAATGGTATACATCTTGGACCCTGTATCTAGGACCTCTTGGACCCTAGTATAGTAAATGTTTGTAAGAAACATAATGGTATACATCTTGAACCCTGTATCTAGGACCTCTTGGACCCTAGTATAGTAAATATTTGTTAGAAACATAACGGTATTTGTCCTGGACCCTGTATCTAGGTCTAGGACCCTAGTATAGTAACTGGTTGTTAAAGACATAATGGTATGAAATAATTGTAAGGTATAAAAGTAGACTTTTTGGACCCTTTAATAGTATATGTTATTGTTTATAAGGAATAAATGATACACTTCTTGGACCTTAGTATGGTACATGTAATTGTTTTAAAGGAATAAATGGTATACTTCTTAGACCCTATTATAGTAATTGTTTTAAGGAATACATGGTTGACTTCTTAGGCCCTTCAATAGTAATTGTTTGTAAGGAATAAATGGTACACTTCACCTTAGTAAAGTAATTGGTTGAAAGGAATAAATGGTATACTTCTAGTATAGTTATTGTTTTGGAAGAGATGTACATGTCCAAAACAATCAGACTAATGGAACATGTCCATCCCTCCAATACAATCAAACTAATGGAACATGTGCATCCCCTCCAAAACAATCAGACTAATGGAACATGTGCATCCCCTCCAATATAATCAGACTAACAGAACATTTCCCTCCCCTCCAAAACAATCAAACTAATGGAACATGTCCATCCCTCCAATACAATCAGACTAATGGAACATGTGCATCCCCTCCAAAATAATCAGACTAATTGAACATTTGCATCCCCTCCAATACAATCAGACTAATGGTGCATGTACATCCCCTCCAAAATAATCAGACTAATGGAACATGTCCATCCCTACAATACAATCAGACTAATGGAACATGTGCATCCCCTCCAAAACAATCCAACTAATGGAACATGTGCATCCCCTTCAATACAATCAGACTAAATGAACATGTGCATTCCCTCTAAAATGATCAGACTAATGGAACATGTTCACCCCCTCCAATACAATCAGACTAATGGAACATGTCCATCCCCTCCAATACAATCAAACTAATGGAACATGTCACATTATGTGCATCCCCTCCAAAACAATCAGACTAATTGAACATATCCCTCCCCTCCAATACAATCAGACTAATTGAACATATCCATTCCCTCCAATGCAATCAGACTAATGGAACATGTGCATCCCATCCAATACAATCAGACTAATTGAACATGTGCATCCCCTCCAAAACAATCAGACTGATGGAACATGTGCATCCCCTCCAATACAATCAGACTAATGAAACATGTGCATCCCCTCCAATACAATCAGACTAATGGAACATGTGCATCCCCTCCAATACAATCAGACTAATGGGACATGTGCATCCCCTCCAAAACAATCAGACTAATTGAACATAGCCATCCCCTCCAACACAATCAGACTAATTGAACATGTCCCTCCCCTCCAATACAATCAGACTAATGGAACATATCCATCCCCTCCAATACAATCAGACTAATGGAACATGTGCATCCCCTCCAATACAATCAGACTAATGAAACATGTGCATCCCCTCCAATACAATCAGACTAATGGAACATGTGCATCCCCTCCAATACAATCAGACTAATGGGACATGTGCATCTCCTCCAATACAATCAGACTAATTGAATATATCCATCCTCTCCAACACAGTCAGACTAATTGAACATGTGCATCCCGTCCAATACAATCTGATTAATGAACATGTCCCTTCCCTCCAATACAATCAGACTAATGGAACATGTGCATCCCCTCCAATACAATCAGACTAATGGAACATATCCATCCCTTCCCTCCAATACAATCAGATTAATGAACATGTCCCTTCCCTCTAATAAGATTCATACATTAAACAGTTTTACTCCAAATATATTAGAAATCACAGTAAAGAATGAAATTGATATCTTTTCAAGTGCCAACTTAATATGAAAATGAACACGTGTCTCACTGGGTGTTTCCCTATTTATTGTGAATATAATAAACTTATGATTTATGATCATATCTATAACTTGGATCATTCTTACTCCCAATTATTTATTGTTGGAGAATAGGTAAATAAAGTAGTATTGAATGGGAGGCTCAGGGGAGGAAGCTACATAATTAGATTTATATCAATTTTTCATGAAATGAAACAAAGGATGAACAATATCATGACAATTCTTTAAAAGTAAATTGAATAAGTTTGAATTTCAAGTAATATTTTAAATCCTTCTTTTCTATTTAACATGATAAATGACAGGTTATCAACTTGTTCTTTGCAGGAGACGAAAGTTTAAAATCATTCAACAATGTTTATAAGAAGTGATTGTCAACACTAAATAATTTTAAATCTTCATGGTCAATCAGATGTTCTTTTAATCTGAATAAAATATGCTATGGTAAAGATTTCACTTGGGTAAATGTGAAGTTATGGATATAGAATATGCTATGGTAAAGATTTCACTTGGGTAAATGTGAAGTTATGGATATAGAATATTTACTTTTCAACAGACTTACTTTCATGTGACCTTGTTCAGTAGGTGAATATCCAAAATGATTTTGTCTTTTAAGAGTTTGATTTATGTGGAGTACTTCTTTTTTGCTAAGATAAATGAACAACAGAACATCACATATAAATAATACAGTACAACTGAATAACACTTTTCGGTAATATGAGAGCTCGAGTCTATAGTCATCTTGGATCCCAAATTACAGCAGATGATTGTTTCAGATGGTTTTGATGCAATTTATTTGGGAGACTTTGTATCTTTAAGACACATTGACTGTTTGAATGAAATACTTTGGAGCCTCTCAGAATTTATTTGAGTATTGTAACATTGACACCTTGTTAACACAACTCCTCTGAGACCATCTTCGTCTGACAGAAAGCTCTCATACTTTGTAGGTTTTTGTTGACCATCATGTGTTGTTGATCCTTTTCTACTGTCATTTTGATTTGACCATTTTCATGGTAGGTAAGGGACTTTGACCATATTTTGACTATTGTACACACAGTTTTATTCCTCATTCATACAGTTCAGGGGGAGGGGGAGGACATTATAGCAATCTTGTCTATTTTTATTTATTTGTGAGAGTATATTATGTTTCTTTCCAGGAGTCAGGTGAAATGGTGGCAGTGAAGAAATTTAAAGACAGTGAAGGTAAGTTAATACCCTATAACATGTATAATTTGTATCTAATGTCACTAGAAAATATAACAGATAACTCTTCAAGTACAGATCATGAAGCATATTTAAATTGGTATTTATAGGGGACTTGTCAAAATAACTTTTTTTTAAAGATCATGCCAGAATGACATCCATTTAGATGAGATATTCTTATGGAAAATATGAAAATCACTACATCGTTTTATAAAAGTGTAAAGAGTAAATGGATGTTAGTAGAATATCTTCAGTGGTGTTATATGCACTGGACATTAAGCAACCAACAATCAATCAATCAATGGTTTGTATATGGTTTACTCGTACTGTGTTAACTCTATCTGTCAGATTATTACAAGTTATATTTCCTGTAGTAGTCTTTCTTCAGTGGTTTTATGTGGTTTACTGTGAGGTTAATTTAACTGCCTTTCACTGAAGAAAGTTATTTTTCCTGTAGTCCCAATGAGTAAACAGGGACTATCTCGGAAGAAAATAATGAGTGATTTTTCCTGAAGTTAAACAGAGTACCAAAGTGTCAATTATCCAGTAACTAAAGAACAGTCTGATTATTTGTGTGTAAAACAATGATTTAAAGGTCACCTATCAGATTTATACACTGTATTACCACAATCACTTTCTTTGGATTAATAGTCTCTTTGTTTGAAGTGATTTTCTTTTGATGTTATGCATTTCTCACTGTTGTAAGTCAGAGGTTGTTCCTAATATTAAATAACAACATTGTTTGTACATAGGCTTATAGGAAGCTTTTCAAACTTTTAAAAAACCCAATAAACTTGGACTGTTTGTATTTAAAATATTTTATGAACCATAAATCACATTTAAAAGATATAGTTAAGATCTTAGGTTAATAAAACTTAATATATTATCTGGCCCTCAAAAATGGAAAAATAAACACATGTATGTATTATTGGGTCACAACTAGACCTAAGGGTATCACAGTTTATATCTTTTAATTGGTCACTAAGGATAGATAATAGATTCAGTTAACACTATATATCTTCATACATTCACTAATTTATTACTGGTTCACAACTAGACTAGGGTTATCAATGTTTGTTTATCAATAGGTATTCCAGTACAGAAATTTAATATCCCTCCTTGTAAGGTTTGTTTGTCAATGGGTATTCCAGTACAGAAATTTAATATCCCTCCTCGTTAGGTTTGTTTATCAATGGGTATTCCAGTACAGAAATTTAACATCCCTCCTCGTAAGGTTTGTTTATCAATGGGTATTCCAGGACATAAGTTTAATATCCCTCCTAGTAAGGTGTGTTTATCAATGGGTATTCTAGGACATAAGTTTAATATCCCTCCTAGTAACTTTTGTTTATCAATGGGTATTCTAGGACATAAGTTTAATATCCTCCTTGTAAGGTGTGTTTATCAATGGGTATTCCAGGACATAAATTTAATATCCCTCCTCATAAGGTTTGTTTATCAATGGGTATTCCAGGACATAAATTTAATATCCCTCCTAGTAAGATTTGTTTATCAATGGGTATTCCAGTACATAAGTTTAATATCCCTCCTAGTAAGGTGTGTTTATCAATGGGTATTCTAGGACATAAGTTTAATATCCCTCCTAGTAACTTTTGTTTATCAATGGGTATTCTAGGACATAAGTTTAATATCCCTCCTTGTAAGGTGTGTTTATCAATGGGTATTCCAGGACATAAATTTAATATCCCTCCTCATAAGGTTTGTTTATCAATGGGTATTCCAGGACATAAATTTAATATCCCTCCTAGTAAGATTTGTTTATCAATGGGTATTCCAGTACATAAGTTTAATATCCCTCTTAGTAAGGTTTGTTTATCAATGGGTATTCCAGGACACAAGTTTAATATCCCTCCTCGTAAGGTTTGTTTGTCAATGGGTATTCCAGGACATAAGTTTAATATCCCTCCTAGTAAGGTGTGTTTATCAATGGGTATTCCAGGACATAAATTTAATATCCCTCCTAGTAAGGTGTGTTTATCAATGGGTAATCCAGGACATAAATTTAATATCCCTCCTCTTAAGGTTTGTTTATCAATGGGTATTCCAGGACATAAATTTAATATCCCTCCTCGTAAGGTTTGTTTATCAATGGGTATTCCAGTACAGAAATTTAATATCCCTCCTAGTAAGGTTTGTTTATCAATGGGTATTCCAGGACATAAGTTTAATATCCCTCTTAGTAAGGTTTGTTTATCAATGGGTATTCCAGGACATAAGTTTAATATCCCTCCAAGTAAGATGTGTTTTTCAATGGGTATTCAAGGAATTTAATATCCCTCATAGTAAGGTTAAGTAACATGGTCACCAGAGACAGTCTTTGATTTTAATTGAAAATGTCTCTCCTATATTGTCAAGTGCCATGACAATAATTAAAAGATAAACACTATGTTTAATTTGTGACATAAAATTCAATGTTAAAATTATTAATGGACATTGATTGCCATTTAAACACTATGTTAAGTTTTTGGACATTTATTTCCATGTACATATTATATGATATTATATTATGATATGTATGTAAACATTGATTACAATGTAAACACTACGTCAAGTTCGTGGAGGTTAATTACAATGTAAAGACTACGTCAAGTTCGTGGAGGTTAATTACAATGTACACACTGTGTCAAGTTTGTGGAGATTAATTACAATGTAACCACTAAGTCAAGTTTGTGGAGGTTAATTACAATGTACACACTGTGTCAAGTTTGTGGAGATTAATTACAATATAAACACTATGTCAAATGTGTGGAGGCTAATTACAATGTAAGCACTATGTCAAGTTTGTGGAGGTTAATTACAATATTAACACAATGTTAAGTGTGTGGACATTAATAACAATGTAAACACTATGTCAAGTTTGTGGAGGTTAATTGTAATGTAAACACTGTGTCAAGTTTGTGGAGGTTAATTGTAATGTAAACACTGTGTCAAGTTTGTGGAGGTTCATTACAATGTTAGCACTATGTCAAGTTTGTGGAGGTTATAGGATTCTCACTAAGGAATTTTCGAGGGAGAGTTCAGGACTCGTCTTTTTTTGCCATGGCGAGTCCAACAGTCAGAAGAGGAAATTTTAATGCTATACAATATATCATTTTAGTCTCCATAACAAAAAAGAGCTAGGAAAGGACATCAAATTTAGATTATTTTGAAACTTTTTAATAAAATGATATACATGTGTTCAGTTGATACAACATTTTACAATCTTGATGCATCTTTGGACTCACCAGTTTTGAAAATAATAAGTCCATACAGATTATCATGAGTCCGTGACTCATGGACTGGCTTTAGTGAAAACCCTGGGTTAATTGTAATGTTAACACTGTCAACTTGTAATGTAAACATACACATTGAAATAGTTACACACTATCACTTTGGATGTGTACATTTTAATTTTACAACTTTATATTAGCTTTTATTACATAGGTTAAAATGAATTCGAAGTACCTTTATTTTCAGTCAAATAAAAGGTTGATATTTCACATGTGAAATAAGTCCTGTATTTTCACTGCTACAACATTATACCATAGGAGTTGTCAAGACATTCTAAAAAAAGTGGCAATTAAACAAAATGAGAACATGGAGAATCCTTGTATTTACTACTTTATTTAGTTTAAAAATTTATGCAATAACAAGAATAAGTAAGCCAAAAAATTAATTATAAAAAAATATTCAACTTGTGACCGAACAACATCAATAAATCACTCATGTGCCACAAGCATTGTGAGTTAACGTGTTGTTTGTTCAATTATCGTTTGTTATTTTTCCACATTTCAATTCTTGGATTACTAATTATACATATACTGAATTGTATATATCTGATGATGTCATGGCTTCCCCAAACTTTGTTATTTCAGATAATGATGATGTTAAGAGAACTACAGAGAGAGAACTGAACATGCTGCGAACCTTGAAACAAGAAAATATTGTAGAATTAAGAGAGGCTTTTAGAAGAAGAGGGAAACTGTATCTTGTGTTTGAATACGTAGAGAGGGTAAGTTTGGGAACTTTATAACAGGAGAATAATATTTTGGAATTTGCTGTTTTAGAATCTAAAGGGCAATGGGTAATTTTATTGTTTGTACACCAAAATGAAATTAATGTCACACCATTGGTTGAATTTTCATTGTTTAGGATGTTCTTAGCCAATAAGAACATTTTGGTGTACGCTTTTGAAAATATTACCCAGAATGCATTAGATTCTGAAACAGCAATTTAGAGACAACCAATGTATAGTATTTGAATATTTACAATGGTTTGGGGAGGGAGCTCGAAAACCTAGTTGAATGTGAAAGATTAAAAGAGCACCATCTGCCCAATAGCCATGCAGTGCTTTGTACTGTCAAGGTTAAAATTATACATTTTGTACTAATTAGTTAAAAAAGTAAATAACTGCACTATAACTATGGTTACAACTATATGTAACATTTTACCTTAGGTGGCTTTGGTTATTCTATTTTGGTACTTTGGAGATTTGATACCATTTTTCCAAGGACTTTTTGTCATGTGTAAATCTGATGACAGTTATCCAGAAACATAATATATCATACACATTATTATCAGTATCATACACAACCACTTGATCTGTACTACTGATGGTAGATTGTATGTTGTGAGGGGTTCAGTTTACAACCACTTGATCTGTACTACTGATGATAGATTGTACGTTGTGAGGGTACAGTTTACAACCACTTGATCTGTACTACTGATGATAGATTGTACGTTGTGAGGGTTCCTGATGATAGATTGTACGTTGTGAGGGGTTCCTGATGATAGATTATACGTTGTGAGGGTACAGTTTACAACCACTTGATCTGTACTACTGATGGTAGATTGTATGTTGTGAGGGGTTCAGTTTACAACCACTTGATCTGTACTACTGATGGTAGATTGTACGTTGTGAGGGGTTCAGTTTACAATCACCTGATCTGTACTGATGATGGTAGATTGTACGTTGTGAGGGTTCAGTTTACAATCACCTGATCTGTACTACTGATGGTAGATTGTACGTTGTGAGGGGTACAGTTTACAATCACTTGATCTGTACTGCTGATGATAGATTATACGTTGTGAGGGGTACAGTTTACAACCACTTGATCTGTACTACTGATGGTAGATTGTATGTTGTGAGGGGTACAGTTTACAACCACTTGATCTGTACTACTGATGGTAGATTGTATGTTGTGAGGGGTACAGTTTACAATCACTTGATCTGTACTACTGATGGTAGATTGTATGTTGTGAGGGGTTCAGTTTACAACCACTTGATCTGTACTACTGATGGTAGATTGTACGTTGTGAGGGTTCAGTTTACAACCACTTGATCTGTACTACTGATGATAGATTATACGTTGTGAGGGTACCTGATGATAGATTGTACGTTGTGAGGGTTCCTGATGATAGATTATACGTTGTGAGGGGTACAGTTTACAACCACTTGATCTGTACTGCTGATGGTAGATTGTATGTTGTGAGGGGTACAGTTTACAACCACTTGATCTGTACTGCTGATGATAGATTGTACGTTGTGAGGGGTACAGTTTACAACCACTTGATCTGTACTGCTGATGATAGATTGTACATTGTGAGGGGTTCAGTTTACAACCACTTGATCTGTACTGCTGATGGTAGATTGTACGTTGTGAGGGGTACAGTTTACAACCACTTGATCTGTACTGCTGATGGTAGATTGTACGTTGTGAGGGATTCAGTTTACAACCACTTGATCTGTACTACTGATGATAGATTATACGTTGTGAGGGGTACAGTTTGCAACCACTTGATCTGTACTACTGATGATAGATTGTACGTTGTGAGGGGTACAGTTTACAATCACTTGATCTGTACTGATGATGGTAGATTGTACGTTGTGAGGGGTACAGTTTACAACCACTTGATCTGTACTACTGATGGTAGATTGTATGTTGTGAGGGTTCAGTTTACAATCACTTGATCTGTACTACTGATGGTAGATTGTATGTGATGATGATAGATTGTACGTTGTGAGGGGTACAGTTTACAACCACTTGATCTGTACTGCTGATGGTAGATTGTATGCGTTGTGAGGGATTCAGTTTACAACCACTTGATCTGTACTACTGATGGTAGATTGTATGTTGTGAGGGTACAGTTTACAATCACTTGATCTGTACTGCTGATGGTAGATTGTACGTTGTGAGGGTACAGTTTACAACCACTTGATCTGTACTGATGATGATAGATTGTATGTTGTGAGGGTTCAGTTTACAACCACTTGATCTGTACTACTGATGGTAGATTGTACGTTGTGAGGGGTACAGTTTACAACCACTTGATCTGTACTACTGATGATAGATTGTACATTGTGAGGGGTACCTGATGATAGATTGTACGTTGTGAGGGGTTCCTGATGATAGATTATACGTTGTGAGGGGTACAGTTTACAACCACTTGATCTGTACTACTGATGGTAGATTGTATGTTGTGAGGGGTACCTGATGGTAGATTGTACGTTGTGAGGGGTACAGTTTACAACCACTTGATCTGTACTGATGATGATAGATTGTATGTTGTGAGGGGTTCAGTTTACAATCACTTGATCTGTACTACTGATGGTAGATTGTACGTTGTGAGGGGTACAGTTTACAACCACTTGATCTGTACTACTGATGATAGATTGTATGTTGTGAGGGGTTCAGTTTACAATCACTTGATCTGTACTACTGATGATAGATTGTACGTTGTGAGGGGTACAGTTTACAACCACTTGATCTGTACTACTGATGATAGATTATACGTTGTGAGGGGTACAGTTTACAATCACTTGATCTGTACTACTGATGATAGATTGTACGTTGTGAGGGGTTCAGTTTACAACCACTTGATCTGTACTACTGATGGTAGATTGTACGTTGTGAGGGGTTCAGTTTACAACCACTTGATCTGTACTACTGATGGTAGATTGTACGTTGTGAGGGGTACAGTTTACAACCACTTGATCTGTACTGATGATGATAGATTGTACGTTGTGAGGGGTTCTGTTTACAACGACTTGATCTGTACTACTGATGATAGATTATACGTTGTGAGGGGTACAGTTTACAACCACTTGATCTGTACTGATGATGATAGATTGTACATTGTGAGGGATTCAGTTAACAACCAATTGATCTGTACTACTGATGATAGATTGTACATTGTGAGGGGTACCTGATGATAGATTGTACGTTGTGAATGGTTCAGTTTACAACCACTTGATCTGTTCTGCTGATGATAGATTGTACATTTTGAGGGGTACCTGATGATAGATTGTACATTGTGAGGGGTACCTGATGATAGATTGTACATTGTGAGGGGTACCTGATGGTAGATTGTAAGATGTGAGGGGTTCAGTTTACAACCACTTGATCTGTACTACTGATGATAGATTTTATGTTGTGAGGGGTACCTGATGATAGATTGTGCATTGTGAGGGGTTCCTGATGATAGATTGTACATTGTGATGGGATCCTGATGATAGATTATACGTGGTAAGGGGTACAGTTTACAACCACTTGATCTGTACTTCCGATGATAGATTGTATATTGTGAGGGGTTCCTGATGATAGATTGCACTTTGTGAGGGGTACAGTTTACAACCACTTGATCTGTAATGCTGATGATAGATTGTACGTTGTGAGGGGTTCCTGATGATAGATTGTATATTGTGAGGGGTTCCTGATGATAGATTGTACATTGTGAGGGGTTCCTGATGATAGATTATACGTTGTGAGGGGTACAGTTTACAACCACTTGATCTGTACTACTGATGATAGATTGTACGTTGTGAGGGGTACCTGATGATAGATTGTATGTTGTGAGGGGTTCCTGATGATAGATTGTATGTTGTGAGAAGTTCGTGATGATAGATTGTACTCTGTGAGAGGTACTGATGATAGATTGTATGTTGTGAGAGGTACCTGATGATAGATTGTACATTGTGAGGGGTACCGTACCTGATGATAGATTGTATGTTGTGAGGGGTACCCGATGGTAGATTGTACGTTGTGAGGTGTACCTGATGATAGATTGTACGTTGTGAGGGGTACCCGATGGTAGATTGTACGTTGTGAGGTGTACCTGATGATAGATTGTACGTTGTGAGGGGTTCCTGATGATAGATTGTACGTTGTGAGGGGTTCCTGATGATAGATTATACGTTGTGAGGGGTACAGTTTACAACCACTTGATCTGTACTACTGATGATAGATTGTACGTTGTGAGGGGTTCAGTTTACGACAACTTTATCTGTACTACTGATGATAGATTGTACGTTGTGAGGGGTTCCTGATGGTAGATTGTACGTTGTGAGGGGTTCCTGATGGTAAATTGTACTTTGTATGGGGTTCCTGATGATAGATTATACGTTGTGAGGGGTTCCTGATGATAGATTGTACGTTGTGAGGGGTACCTGATGATAGATTGTACGTTGTGAGGGGTACCTGATGATAGATTGTACGTTGTGAGGGGTTCCTGATGATAGATGTACATTGTGAGAGGTACTGATGGTGGATTGTACGTTGTGAGGGGTTCAGTGTACAACCGCTTGATCTGTACTACTGATGATAGATTGTATGTTGTGAGGGGTACCTGATGAAAGATTGTATGTTGTGAGGGGTACCTGATGATAGATTGTATGTTGTGAGGGGTTCCTGATGATAGATTGTACGTTGTGTGGGGTACCTGATGATAGATTATACGTTGTGAGGGGTACCTGATGATAGATTGTATGTTGTGAGGGGTTCCTGATGATAGATTGTATGTTGTATGGGGTACCTGATGATAGATTATACGTTGTGAGGGGTTCCTGATGATAGATTGTACGTCGTGAGGGGTTCCTGATGATAGATTGTACATTGTGAGGGGTTTCTGATGATATCACCAATGTCGCAATTTGCGATTTTTTATTTTATCTGGCGACAAAATATGGCTGCTGGTGATATTTCTGGCGCCAACATTTTCCTATGTCAAAATTTTCATTTCTTGACAATATCAACCTTCATTTAAACTGGAAAAATAAATTGTACGAAATTTTACCTGGCGACAACTTTATGACTTTGTTTATGACCCCAAGCTAATCAGCGGTTACAACAGGTGTCATAATCTGTTGTTACAGGTAATCCATTTATCGGATGGGTCATTAATGATCATTAACATTAATTCATTCAAATAGAATCCGTCAGCCAGCGTTTGTCTTTTCATTTGAATAAATGTTCATACGACAACACAATTTGCAATGACCAATGTTTACCGTAGTTTAATGAAGAAAACGTAATTGACAGGAAGTCGAAAACCATAATCAACTTATATAAAGACATATTTTTTCTTGTTTTCCGTAAAAAAATAGCAAATTCAGACTTAATTTGTCTTTGCATGCCCTCAGTTAAGATACGAAAATAACAAACCCGGCCGCCATATTGTTGATTCTTCTACGTACTATGTATAATCCTCCAAAGAAGGAGCACACCCGAATAAAGAAAGATATCTCAATTTTATTTTTTCCTACCATTGGGAGACCTACATTAGATATGTCTAAGATATGTTTACATACTTCTGACTGAAGAATTCATATGATTAGGTATTTTGAGATATGGGTAGAGTTAAAGAGGGTCTTAGTAGCAGGATGGGTAATGTTTGAAGGGTGCCTTGGTCATCTTTTTCTGTACTCTTTATTTTTAATACAAATTTTCACTATTCTGTAAATCTAAACACCCATTATTATGTTTTCTTCATTCAATTACCAATTTTTTCTCTTTATTTTTTTTTTTATTTAAAAACAATTTTTCTATTCTGTAGCATATACAGACCATAACTAAGCTAATTATATTCTTATACATATGAAATACTGACAAAGAAAATAAAAGTACACATGTTTTTTTGTATGTATATAAACCCTATGCAATAACTTACTTAGTGTAACATGTTAAATGATGTAAAAGTGCAGGCTGAACATAGTTTAATTTTTTGTAGAAGAAATCAAGACTCTAGCTGGCCCTAAAGTTGGCTCCAAGTTTTCAAAACTGGCGACAAAATTTAGGAGCTGGGGATTTTTCTGGCTCCAACTTTTTGGGAGCCAGAGCAGCCCCTGGATATATTATACGTTGTAAGGGGTACAGTTTACAACCACTTGATCTGTACTACTGATGATAGATTGTATGTTGTGAGGGGATCCTGATGGTAGATTGTAGGTTGTGAGGGGTTCCTGATGGTAAATTGTACGTTGTAAGGGGTTCCTGATGATAGATTATACGTTGTGAGGGGTACAGTTTACAACCACTTGATCTGTACTACTGATGATAGATTGTACGTTGTGAGGGGTTCCTGATGATAGATTGTACGTTGTGAGGGGTTCTTGATGATAGATTATACGTTGTGAGGGGTACAGTTTACAACCACTTGATCTGTACTACTGATGATAGATTGTACGTTGTGAGGGGTTCAGTTTACAACCACCTGATCTGTACTACTGATGGTAGATTGTACATTGTGAGGGGTACAGTGTACAACCACTTGATCTGTACTACTGATGGTAGATTGTACATTGTGAGGGGTACAGTGTACAACCACTTGATCTGTACTACTGATGGTAGATTGTACGTTGTGAGGGGTACAGTTTACAACCACCTGATCTGTACTACTGATGATAGATTGTACATTGTGAGGGGTTCCTGATGATAGATAATACGTTGTAAGGGGTACCTGATGATAGATTATACGTTGTGAGGGGTACAGTTTACAACCACTTGATCTGTACTACTGATGATAGATTGTACGTTGTGAGGGGTTCCTGATGATAGATTGTACGTTGTGAGGGGTTCTTGATGATAGATTATACGTTGTGAGGGGTACAGTTTACAACCACTTGATCTGTACTACTGATGATAGATTGTACATTGTGAGGGGTACAGTGTACAACCACTTGATCTGTACTACTGATGGTAGATTGTACATTGTGAGGGTTCCTGATGGAAGATTGTACGTTGTGAGGGTACCTGATGGTAGATTGTACATTGTGAGGGTACCTGATGGTAGATTGTAAGATGTGAGGGTTCAGTTTACAACCACTTGATCTGTACTACTGATGATAGATTGTATGTTGTGAGGGGTACCTGATGGAAGATTGTATGTTGTGAGGGGTACCTGATGATAGATTGTACATTGTGAGGGGTTCCTGATGATTGATTATATGTTGTGAGGGGTACCTGATGATAGATTGTACATTGTGAGGGGTTCCTGATGATTGATTATATGTTGTGAGGGGTTCAGTTTACAACCACTTGTTCTGTACTGCTGATGATAGATTGTATGTTGTGAAGGGTACCTGATGATAGATTGTACGTTATGAGGGTTACCTGATGGTAGATTGTAAGTTTTGAGGGGTACCTGGTGATAGATTGTATGTTGTGAGGGTTCCTGATGATAGATTGTACATTGTGAGGGTACCTGATGATAGATTGTACGTTGTGAGGGTTCCTGATGATTGATTATATGTTGTGAGGGGTTCAGTTTACAACCACTTGATCTGTACTACTGATGATAGATTGTATGTTGTGAAGGGTACCTGATGATAGATTATACGTTGTGAGGGGTACCTGATGATAGATTGTACGTTGTGAGGGGTTCCTGATGATAGATTATACGTTGTGAGGGGTACAGTTTACAACCACTTGATCTGTACTACTGATGATAGATTGTACATTGTGAGGGGTTCCTGATGGAAGATTGTATGTTGTGAGGGGTACCTGATGATAGATTGTACATTGTGAGGGGTACCTGATGGTAGATTGTATGTTGTGAGGGGTTCAGTTTACAACCACTTGATCTGTACTGCTGATGATAGATTATACGTTGTGAGGGGTACCTGATGATAGATTGTACATTGTGAGGGGTTCAGTTTACAACCACTTGATCTGTACTGCTGATGATAGATTGTACGTTGTGAGGGGTTCCTGATGATAGATTATACGTTGTGAGGGGTTCCTGATGATAGATTATACGTTGTGAGGGGTACAGTTTACAACCACTTGATCTGTACTACTGATGATAGATTGTATGTTGTGAGGGGTTCCTGATGATAGATTGTACGTTGTGAGGGGTTCCTGATGATAGATTGTACGTTATGAGGGTTACCTGATGGTAGATTGTAAGTTTTGAGGGGTACCTGGTGATAGATTGTACATTGTGAGGGGTTCCTGATGATAGATTATACGTTGTGAGGGGTTCCTGATGATAGATTGTACGTTGTGAGGGGTACCTGATGGTAGATTGTACGTTGTGAGGGGTTCCTGATGATAGATTGTACGTTGTGAGGGGTACAGTTTACAACCACTTGATCTGTACTGCTGATGGTAGATTATACGTTGTGAGGGGTACCTGATGATAGATTGTACGTTGTGAGGGGTACCTGATGGTAGATTGTACGTTGTGAGGGGTACGGTTCACTGGTCACTGGTTTGGTATTGGCATAACTTCAATCATATATTGTTCATTTTATTATGAGTTATTGTTCTAAAACTGAGTTTGTAACTTTCCAGGCATATAGAGTTGACCAAAGATGGCCTGGATCTGTTCTATTTCTGTCCTTTAGACTTTGATGATAATGGATTGGTGCTTAATGTCTGGTGGTAGATATTACATGCATATCAGGAAAAGAACATGTAAATGCGATACACATATGAATCACTAGAGGTTTGCATGCTACGACACAACCACCAAAGCCGTATCTTGAGTTTTTATATTCTTACCATTTTTAGCTCTCCTGGCCCAAAGGGCCAAGTGAGCTATTCTCATCACTTGGCGTCCATTGTCGTCGTCAACGTTAACTTTTTACATTTTGAACTTCTTCTAGAGAATCACTGAATGGAATGGAACCAAACATGGCATGAATTTTCCTTATGAGGTGCTGACCAAGTGTTGTTACTTTGAAGCCAATCCATCATCCAAGATGGCCTCCAGCGGGAACTTAGTTTAACATAGGACCCTATGGGATATACATACAAATGTCTTCTTTTAGAGAACCACTGAATGGAATGAAACCAAACATGGCATGAATGTTCATTATGAGGTGCTGACCAAGTGTTGTTACATTGAAGCCGATCCATCATCCAGATGGCCGCCAGCGGGGGACTTAGTTTAACATAGGACCCTATGGGAAATACGTACAAATGTCTTCTTTTAGAGAACCACTGAATGGAATGAAACCAAACATGGCATGAATGTTCCTTATGAGGTGCTGACTAAGTTTTGTTACTTTGAATGCGATCCATTATCCAAGATGGCCGCCAGCGGGGGACTTACTTCATAACATAGGACCCTAAGGGAAATACATACAAATGTCTTCTTTTAGAGAACCACTGATTGGAATGGAACCAAACATGGCATGAATGTTCCTTATGAGGTGCTGACCAAGTGTTGTTACTTTGAAGCTGATCCATCATCCAAGATTGCCATCAGCGGGGGACTTCATTTAACATAGGACCCTATTGACAATACATTCAAATGTCTTCTTTTAGAGAACCACTGATTGGAATGGAACCAAACATGGCATCAGTGTTCCGTATGAGGTGCTGACCAAGTGTTGTTACTTTGAAGCCGCTCCATCATCCAAGATGGCCGCCAGCGGGGGACTTAGTTTTCACATAGGACCCTAAGGGAAATACATACAAATGTCTTCTTTTAGAGAACCACTGAATGGAATGAAACCAAACATGGCATCAATATTCCTTATGAGGTGCTGATGAAGTTTTGCTACTTTTTTTGCCGATTAACTGTTCAAAATGGCGACCAGGATTTTTTATTAAATTACGGGGCCAATATTAAACCAAATTTGGCCTCAATCATTATTTGGGTATCTGTTATGATTTTTATTTATTTTTACATAATTTCCAAAACCAGTCGAGTCAGGTGAGTGACACAGGCTCTTGAGAGCCTGTAGTTTAGGTTTTGGCTTCCCAGACTTTTGTCCTATAGCATACATGATAATGTATATTCCAAATACAAGTTGTTGTATGCAGTAATAATAAAGGATGCATAAGTTCAGCACAGTAAATTGTTCTTAAAAGATTGGACGCCCATGTCTTACAAAATCAGTTGTTTATTTATAGAATATGTTAGAACTTCTAGAAGACATGCCAAATGGTGTACCTGCTGAAAAAGTTAAAACTTACACATACCAGTTGTGTAAAGCCATACAATGGTGCCATACTCAAGATATCATACATCGAGGTAAGCTATCATGAATTATTTATACTACTGGCATGACTGAATATATCTTATTTGCACTAAGTTATACTACTGACATGAATGAGACATTGCAGGAACTTTCACTAGCTGTTTAAGCCAGGGTTAGGTAAAGAACAATATATCTTATTTGCACTAAGTTATACTACAGACATGACTGAGACACTGTAGGAACTTACATTAGCTGTTTAAGCCAGGGTTAGGGAAAAAACAATATATCTTATTTGCACTTAGTTATACTACAGACATGACTGAGACACTGCAGGAACTTACACTAGCTCCTCAAGTTAGGGTTAGGTAAAGAACAATATATCTTATTAGTCCCCTACCGACGAAGTCGAAGGGGACTTTAGGTTTGCACTCTGTCCGTCTGTCTGTCTGTCTGTCTGTCTGTCTGTCTGTCTGTCTGTCTGTCTGTCTGTCTGTCTGTCTGTCTGTCTGTTTGTTTGTCTGTCTCTGTCCGTCTGTCTGTTTGTCTGTTTGTCTGTCTCTGTCTGTCTCTGTCTGTCTGTCTGTCTGTCTGTCTGTCTGTCTGTCTGTCTGTCTGTCTGTCTGTCTGTCCATCTGTCAGTCCAGCAAATCAGCTTTCCACACTTTTTTTCTTCGTTCTTAAAGATATTGATTTAATATTTGTTATATGGTTTTATCATGACAAGTTATAGATCAAGTTCGAATTTTGTTCCATTCTGATGATTTAGTCCAGAGTTATGGTCCATAAAAAAAATCCATATCTAATGTTAGAGTACTATGTTAAACCATATTTATATACAAAGAGAGATAACATTTTTTAAAGAAATTCTTTAGTAAATTGTTTGAAAAATTTGTGCCAGTTTGTTTGTTTGTTATTTTGTATTAACTAATTTTCTAAATGCTATATATATATAAAAATATTATTAAGTGAAATCCTTTAATTAGATAACAATCTATTTTTATTAAGGTATATATTTCATTACATTACATTGTGTAGATAAAATTGTTGACACTTTATAGATAAGTTACAAATCTATATTAGTTTGTGACAAATGAAAGAAAAGTATTTGGAACTATTAATTATATTTGATTATAATTTGAAAATAGATATACATTGTATTACATCATATCTAATTTTAGAGAACTATAAATCATATCCAATGTTAAGAGTGTTTTCCACATTTTTTTTCATCATGCTTGAAGATATTGATTGAATTGGTATATAGTTTTATCATGACAAGTTCCAGATCAAGTTCAAAATTTTGTTTTGGTCTGATAATTTTCTGCATGTTATGGTCCTTGGACTTG
Organism: Mytilus coruscus; assembly: GCA_017311375.1. Classification (NCBI taxonomy): domain Eukaryota; kingdom Metazoa; phylum Mollusca; class Bivalvia; order Mytilida; family Mytilidae; genus Mytilus; species Mytilus coruscus. The sequence goes on along the minus strand of CM029597.1, from coordinate 242,123 downwards.
AAAAATTCACTCATATAATCAGTTATTCACACTGTTTTTAGTCATGCTCTAATATAATGACTTGATATTTACTTTTTGTTTACACCATGACAAGTTATAGAACAAGTTAGCATTTTGTTCCCAGTATAATGTAATTTTTACCCTGTAGGGGACTATGTATTGCCATGCAATACTCTCAGAATGCTTGTTTGCACTAAGTTATACTACGGACATGACTGAGACATTGCAGGAACTTACACAAGCTGTTTAAGCCAGGGGTAGTTAAAGAACAATATATCTTATTTGCACTAAGTTATACTACGGACATGACAGACATTGCAGGAACTTACACTAGCTGTTTAAGCCAGGGGTAGTTAAAGAACAATATATCTTATTTGCACTAAGTTATACTACGGACATGACAGACATTGCAGGAACTTACACTAGCTGTTTAAGCCAGGGGTAGTTAAAGAACAATATATCTTATTTGCACTAAGTTATACTACAGACATGACTGAAACATTGCAGGAACTTACACTAGCTGTTTAAGCCAGGGGTAGTTAAAGAACAATATATCTTATTTGCACTAAGTTATACTACGGACATGACTGAGACACTGTAGGAACTTACACTAGCTGTTTAAGCCAGGGTTAGTTAAAGAACAATACATCTTTTTTGCACTAAGTTATACTACGGACATGACTGTAACACTGCAGGAACTTACACTAGCTCCTCAAGTTAGGGTTAAGTAAAGAACAATATATCTTATTTGCACTTAGTTGTACTACAGACATGACTGAGACATTTCAAGAACTTACACTAGCTGTTTAAGCCAGGGTTAGGGAAAGAACAATATATCTTATTTGCACTAAGTTATACTATGGACATGACTGAGACACTGTAGGAACTTACACTAGCTGTTTAAGCCAGGGTTAGTTAAAGAACAATACATCTTATTTGCACTTAGTTATACTACGAACATGACTGAGACATTGCAGGAACTTACACTAGCTGTTTAAGCCAGGGTTAGGTAAAGAACAATATATCTTATTTGCACTAAGAATCTCTGTGCATTTTTCAGGTTGATTTAAATTCCTTTACATGGGGCATAATTATAATGACTAGCAAGTAACAAGTTTATTGATTTGTAAATACCAATAAATGCATAGGATATATTGTTAAATGCAAGAACTATACATCCTTTCTCAGTGTAATTTGAATTTAATCTTTAGATTATTAGGTTTTGTTTTTCTTTGAAGTATTGAATTCATAAAGTGTCTTTGTTATACTTGTCAGAGGATCATGGGAAATACAGTTATACCTTAGGACGAACATAAAAGTGAAATTGATTATATGTCAAGTTTAGTTTCAAATAGCTTTTATAAAAGGCAGATTTTATATATCCTGTTTTGTTAGATGCCATTTAGATATTACACAGATTCTGATGTTATGTTTCAAGTTATATGCACTGGACGTTTCATAGAAAATAAAACTTCTTCTTTATAACTAGTATGTGGTTAAAACAAAATTGGAAAAAGTGCATAAATATTGCAGTATGTCATTACCAAAATGTGCCTGTGTTTAAATCAAACAATATAACCAGTAAACAATATAACCAGTAAAAAATTGTCTACTTCAAAGAACTTATTTCATTTGTATTTAAATGTCAGCAGCCACTGGTTGTTAAACATCAACTAATGTATTTAAAATCACTCCCTATACTGTCATATTAGAATTGCCTTATTATGTGTTTACGATGATGATTTCCAGGGATTTATCTCAATGCTATTTATATCCTTGTATCAGGCTGCAGGGTATATAACTTAGACCATGTTGTCTTTTACATCCATCCCATCATTCTTTGTTAGTCAATCAGTTGTATTTCAATGTAGGGCATCTTATATAGACCTTCAGACCATCTTATATAGACCTTCAGAATATCTTATATAGACCTTCAGACCATCTTATATAGACCTTCAGACCATCTTATATAGACCTTCAGACCATCTTATATAGACCTTCAGACCATCTTATATAGACCTTCAGAATATCTTATATAGACCTTCAGACCATCTTATATAGACCTTCAGACCATCTTATATAGACCTTCAGACCATTTTATATAGACCTTCAGACCATCTTATATAGACCTTCAGACCATTTTATATAGACCTTCAGACCATCTTATATAGACCTTCAGACCATTTTATATAGACCTTCAGACCATCTTATATAGACCTTCAGACCATCTTATATAGACCTTCAGACCATCTTATATAGACCTTCAGACCATCTTATATAGACCTTCAGACCATTTTATATAGACCTTCAGACCATCTTATATAGACCTTCAGACCATCTTATATAGACCTTCAGACCATCTTATATAGACCTTCAGACCATTTTATATAGACCTTCAGACCATCTTATATAGACCTTCAGACCATTTTATATAGACCTTCAGACCATCTTATATAGACCTTCAGACCATCTTATATAGACCTTCAGACCATCTTATATAGACCTTCAGACCATTTTATATAGACCTTCAGACCATCTTATATAGACCTTCAGACCATCTTATATAGACCTTCAGACCATCTTATATAGACCTTCAGACCATTTTATATAGACCTTCAGACCATCTTATATAGACCTTCAGACCATCTTATATAGACCTTCAGACCATCTTATATAGACCTTCAGACCATCTTATATAGACCTTCAGACCATCTTATATAGACCTTCAGACCATTTTATATAGACCTTCAGACCATTTTATATAGACCTTCAGACCATCTTATATAGACCTTCAGACCATTTTATACATTTCAATTTTATCTTATTTGAGAATGTGGTAGAAATTTAGAGATTTGAAGGAATGACTTATAGATATTCCTCAGTAATTAGTTGTTGACTTGAATCAATTGGTTTTACAGATAAGATGATCTATCATGTGCTGATTGATTAATTATTTACATCATTAGATAATTAACTTTACAACCAGACTAAAATAATGAAATTAGAAGCCATTTCTATTGATTCTATTGTTAAACCAGCTAGTCAACATCGGTGTATTGGTAGTAACATAGATGCATTGTTATAGGACTAAATAATAAACAGCCATCCAACATCATCATCATCTAAATTATAAAGTCTATCATTTGAGATTTCTGATTGCTTTGGTAAAAAAGCTATTGCTAGAAAATTTGTCCTTTAAGAAAACAATTTCAGACCTTATTACAATTTTAGGTCATTATTCTTATAAGTAAAGTTTTTTCCCACTGTTAATGGTAGTCAATCTGCCATGATATCAGTTTATTTTCCCCTGTGCTATGCGTTTTGGGAGACATAGAAATTCTGGGTGTCAGTCATGGTCTTGTTAGCGCTTTCACATGTACAATTTTTGACAATTTTTTATGAAACTTATATCATAGGTTTATATCAGCAATGTCTTGAACAAGCTTGAAATTCAGTGCAGATGAATTATTTTTAAAAAGAGTTATGACCCTTGGAAATGTTAATTATAGGAAAATTGCATTGTAAGTGCTTTCACATGTATAATTCATGAAATTTTTATGAAACTTATAGCATAGGTTTGTAAAAGCAAAGTCTCAGACAAGTACAAAAATCAGTGCCTATCAATTATTTTTAAAAGAGTTATGCCCCTTGGAAATATTGTTTATATGGAAAATTGCATTGTAAGTGCTTTCACATGTATAATTCTTTCCAAATTTTTATGTAACTTATAGCATAGGTTTATAATAGCAATGTCTCAGACAAGTACGAAAATAAGTGCTGATCAATTATTTTTAAGAGTTATGTCCCTTGGAAATATGAATGATATGGAAAATTGCATTGTAAATGCTTTCACATGTACAATTCTTGACAGATTTTATGCCTAGGTTTAAATCAGTATTGTCTCAGATATGTATTTAATTTATATCAAAGGTTTATTATTTTGTATCAACAATGTCTCTGAGAATTTCGAAAGTCAGTGCCCATCAACAATTGTAAAAGAATTATGTCCCTTGGAAATATTAATTGTATGGAAAGTTGCATTGTTAGAGCTTTCAAACCTTTGTTTCTCTTAAGATATTTAGAAAAAGTTTTTAAAAAACCAAAAAAATAAATATGTGCAATGGGAGGTACAATTTAACTCTGTTCTTTTATTTTACATCTTTTATCAAGGATTATTGATGTCACGAAAAAGACCCTTCTATGTGTATTTGTGAAAAACAGAGATTTTTATTGTTTTAAACATAGTTTTTGCACCTGCAATATAGATCGCATGCAAGTACCAACTAAATAAATTACATATCACAATGTAAATATTTTTGTGATACTTGAATGTGATCGATACTACCCACTAGCAAACAGGGGTGAAAATATGCAGATTTTGTAATTTCTTTAGAAAAAAAAATGAAATACTTTTGACTATAAAATCTGTGTAAATATTCATGATCTATCAAAGAAATTACAGTTTAAACTTTCCACATAAGTAATAATTGTTTTTGAGATACAAATTACTTAATTTTATAGGTCGAAAAGGGCCCTTATTGCATCCCCACATTTAGAAAGTCATTAGTACTTCAGTAGAGTTTTGAGTAATTTCTTTAGTGATATTTATAATGAGAAAAGATCATTAATTATTTGTATTCCCTTGAAATAAGATGATAAAAAGTCATTGTGATATGTTCACGAAAGCTGAATGAATCTTTAAAGTTTGACAGGTTTTATTATTGATTAATGTGTTTTGCTATGACTTCAGTCTTTGTATGTTTTTATGGCTTCTCATTTCATTGTTTTTTTAAATTTTGTGCCAGGACACATTTTGTTGTTGTATATTGTATTGGTTTAATTGCTGATATGAATAGAACAATTAACATGCACTGAAATATGAAGTAGTGAATGACAATGATATGTCTATTTCAGATATAAAACCAGAGAATCTATTGATCAGTAAAAACGACACACTTAAATTGTGTGATTTTGGTAAGTAAAACACTTAAACTGTGTGATTTTGGTAAGTAAAATACTTAAACTGTGTGATTTTGGTATGTAACAAATAAACTATACAAGACATATGTACTTATATGCTTCAGTCAAGTGAAATATAATCCATACACAATGTTCATTGCTGTATATGTCCCTGTTATTGTGTTGTCTGACAGCTGGGGAGACAGGAAGGAATACATTTGTCGTAATTATTGTTACACAATGTTCATTGCTGTATATGTCCCTGTTATTGTGTTGTCTGACGGAAGGAATACATTTGTCGTCATTGTTGTTACACAATGTTTATTGCTGTATATGTCCCTGTTATTGTGTTGTCTCACAGCTGGGGTGACAGGAAGGAATACATTTGTCGCCATTGTTGTTACACAATGTTCATTGCTGTATATGTCCCTGTTATTGTGTTGTCTGACAGCTGGGCGACAGGAAGGAATACATTTGTCGTCATTGTTGTTACACAATGTTCATTGATGTATATGTCCCTGTTATTGTGTTGTCTGACAGCTGGGGCGACAGGAAGGAATACATTTGTCGTCATTGTTGTTACACAATGTTCATTGCTGTATATGCCCCTGTTATTGTGTTGTCTGACAGCTTACAGCTGGGGTGACAGGAAGGAATTTATTTGTCGTCATTGTTGTTACACAATGTTCATTGCTGTATATGTCCCTGTTATTGTGTTGTCTGACAGCTTACAGCTGGGGTGACAGGAAGGAATACATTTGTCGTCATTGTTGTTACACAATGTTCATTGCTGTATATGTCCCTGTTATTGTGTTGTCTGACAGCTTACAGCTGGGGCGACAGGAAGAAATACATTTGTCGTCATTGTTGTTACACAGTGTTCATTGCTGTATATGTCCCTGTTATTGTGTTGTCTGACAGCTGGGGTGACAGGAAGGAATACATTTGTCGTCATTGTTGTTACACAATATTCATTGCTGTAGATGTCCCTGTTATTGTGTTGTCTGACAGCTTACAGCTGGGGCGACAGGAAAGAATACATTTGTCGTCATTGTTGTTACACAATGTTCATTGCTGTATATGTCCCTGTTATTGTGTTGTCTGACAGCTTACAGCTGGGGCGACAGGAAGGAATACATTTGTCGTCATTGTTGTTACACAATGTTCATTGCTGTATATGCCCCTGTTATTGTGTTGTCTGACAGCTTACAGCTGGGGTGACAGGAAGGAATACATTTGTCGTCATTGTTGTTACACAATGTTCATTGCTGTATATGTCCCTATTATTGTGTTGTCTGACAGCTTACAGCTGGGGCGACAGGAAGGAAAACAATTGTCGTCATTGTTGTTACACAATGTTCATTGCTGTATATGTCCCTGTTATTGTGTTGTCTGACAGCTTACAGCTGGGGAGACAGGAAGGAATACATTTGTCGTCATTGTTGTTACACAATGTTCATTGCTGTATATGTCCCTGTTATTGTGTTGTCTGACAGCTGGGGAGACAGGAAGGAATACATTTGTCGTCATTGTTGTTACACAATGTTCATTGCTGTATATGTCCCTGTTATTGTGTTGTCTCACAGCTTACAGCTGGGGCGACAGGAAGGAATACATTTGTCGTCATTGTTGTTACACAATGTTCATTGCTGTATATGTCCCTGTTATTGTGTTGTCTGACAGCTTACAGCTGGGGCGACAGGAAGGAATACATTTGTCGTCATTGTTGTTACACAATGTTCATTGCTGTATATGTCCCTGTTATTGTGTTGTCTGACAGCTTACAGCTGGGGCGACAGGAAGGAAAACATTTGTTGTCATTGTTGTTACACAATGTTCATTGCTGTATATGTCCCTGTTATTGTGTTGTCTGACAGCTGGGGTGACAGGAAGGAATACATTTGTCGTCATTGTTGTTACACAATGTTCATTGCTGTATATGTCCCTGTTATTGTGTTGTCTGACAGCTTACAACTGGGGCGACAGGAAGGAATACATTTGTCGTCATTGTTGTTCGTCTTACTTTGTTAATTCTCAACTCTTTCAAACTGTTTGACATGATTCAACTAAACTCACACAGGTTCTACACAGGACATAGCATTGTGCTTTTAAGATATTGTTCAGTGTAATATTTTTGGTTTCCTATACCAAATATGGATTTTGCCATTATTACTTGTATTATTTGGGGAAGGCAGGTAACACACCTTTTTTGTAAGACTAAATGATATTTGGAAATATAAACCATACAAAATGTCTATGGCCATGTGCTTCAATCATAAAGTAGCTAGGAGGCTTCAACTAAAAGGTGTTTGTCAAGGGTTGTTGAGCAGGGCATAAACACATCAAAATCATATGAGGATGGAGCTACAACTGTCTTCATCAAGTCTGTAATGCCCTGAAGTAAAAACATAAATAAAACTGACACCTTGATGTTCATAAGTTGTTCTTTCATTTTATTAACTGTCACATTTTAGATAATATTGTAGTAATAATGGTGGAAAGGTTGATGACTCTATTTGAATGTTTTAGGTTTTGCTCGCAGTATAAATGCAGGATTAGTTGGTGTATATACAGATTATGTAGCCACAAGATGGTACAGGTCTCCAGAACTTTTACTTGGGTAGGTATAGACCACAAGATGGTACAGGTCTCCAGAACTTTTACTTGGGTAGGTATAGACCACAAGATGGTACAGGTCTACAGAACTTTTACTTGGGTAGGTATAGACCACAAGATGGTACAGGTCTCCAGAACTTTTACTTGGGTAGGTATAGGCCACAAAATGGTACAGGTCTCCAGAACTTTTACTTGGGTAGGTATAGGCTGCAATATGGCACAGGTCTCCAGAACTTTTACTTGGATAGGAATAGGCTGCAATATGGCACAGGTCTCCAGAACTTTTACTTGGGTAGGTATAGGCTGCAATATGGCACAGGGATGCCAAACTTTACTTGGGTATTTATAGGCCAGAATATTGACAAAGCTGACAAAACTTTTCTTGGGTATTGATAGGCCAGAATATTGAAAAGGCTGAAAACTTGACGTAGGTATTGATAGATCACAACATCGAAAAGGCTGACAAAACTTGACTTAGGTATTGGTAGATCACAACATCGAAAAGGCTGACAAAACTTGACTTAGGTATTGGTAGACCACAATACTGTAAATTCAGAAATGATTGAGTGCATTTATTATTGCGATTTTTAAAGAATGGACTAAAATGCAAGATTAATTATTGTGATTTCAGGAAAATCTGTATACAGATACCTATTATGTCTGTTTGTTTTGTTCACACATTGTTGTCAATATAAAGGAATTTTAAGCGACTTTCATACAAGTGAGAGGTTTAGCTAGCTATGAAACCATCTTTGATCCACCATTTTCTACATAAGGAAATGCCTGTACCAAGTCAGGAATATGACAGTTGTTATCCATTCGTTTGATGTGTTTGAGCTTTTGATTTTGCCATTGATAAGGGACTTTCCGTTTTGAATTTTCCTTGTAGTTCGGTATTTTTGTTATTTTACTTTTTATATATGTATCAGATGTCAAAATGTGAGTTCTTATTATTGCGATACTCACACAGTCGCATTATTCACATTAATAAAAACCTCACAATAATATCTGAATTTACAGTATTGAAAAGACTGACAATATTTACTTGAGTTTGTATACACAACAGTATGATACAAGTCTGTAGAACTTTTACATAGATATAACACAGGCAATTATCTCTGTTAATATACAATATATGTTCATTGTCGGAAAGTATGAAATTTATTTGTACAAGCTTTAAAAACAGGATGAAAAGCCAGGCTTGCTGAGTAAAAATACATTTTATATGTATTTGCAATTTACACCCTGCACTTGAAGCTTTAGTTGTTTAAATCCAAATCATTGTCTCAGATTTTTCAAAGAAATCGACATAGTTTAAACACGGACTGTGAAGAGAACCCATAATGAACTGTTACACAAAAAGAAATTTCTACATTACCGCTTGCTCAACATGGAAGCAGGGTAACAGTTGGCTGATAAAAAATAATATAAACCTGTATCCCTGTTACTTAATTCAAGGTACTTGAGAATGGAATTTTTTCTATTTCAAGATGGGTACAAGCCTTTTCTGTCGGAATAATGTTACAAACTGATGGCCATCTTCTGGAAATTAGACCAGTTTATTGAAATATTTGTTTTTTTGGGTAACTGACCAGTGTAATAATTTCAGTTTGAAGAAAACTGAATTCTGTTAAAGTCATCACATAGAAGAAGAGGTGTAACAATCAATACCCTAGAAATATTTTTGGTCATTCCAATATTTCTGGAAAGATTAAAAACATCTATGGTAGTATGAATTTTCCATCATTTTGATGTTTAATTACGGGTGCTTTCAAATAAAGAAGATATAAACCAGTAATAGTTTAATTTTGGCAGCTTGAGTTAATATTCATGCATAAATAAATAAGTATAATATACACACAAAGATATTCATATAACACAATACAAAAGATACACATACAAATAAACTAAATAAAGCGGGCCCAAAAGAAATATTTTACGTCTAACTCGAACAATTTCAAATCAAATAATAAAGGTACAACCTAACAGTGTGAGTAGATTTCAATCACTTACAAATATATATTATTTTGTCTATTATCTTTTCAGTCAATTTAGCAGACAAATTTCAGCCGTGTAATTACTGGTTTTTAAATTATAAAAACAAACCACTTTGAACGTTTTTTATCTTATGTTTTAAGAAGAGATAAATCTGTTATATTTGATTATTTAACTTTCAGTGCTGCTTATGGTAAACCTGTTGACATATGGTCCATAGGTTGTATATTGGGAGAACTCAGTGATGGCCAACCTCTTTTTCCAGGAGAGAGTGAAATTGACCAGTTATATGTTATACAGAAAATCATGGGACAGCTGACCCCAGATCAGATGAAAATGTTCTACACAAATCCTCGATTTTCTGGTCTTAAGGTGAGAAAAGAGGGGCGAAAGATAACAGATGAAATTCAAACTCATAGATTGAAAATAAACTTACAACGCCATGGCTAAAAATAAAAGACAAACAGAAAAGAAAATTAACAAAAGAAGGTGTACAACCTGTAAAAATTGTTTGAGAAAACTAACAAAAAAAAGCATGTTATTTATACTATAAACTTTGATTCTGCCACAGATGAAACAATGATTTATGTTGTACTTTCAGTTTCCTTCTGTAGTCAGGCCGCAGACATTACAGAAACGCTACCAAGGAATACTCAGTGGTGTCTTGATAGACTTTATGGAGGTATGATTATAAATAAAGCAAGAGTTCACTGTTTTATAGAAGATAAAATTTAGTGTGAGCTTTTCATCTGATAACCCCAAAACACTTCAATAAGTTAAAACTGTTATATCAAAACTTACTTTACCAAAAAAAAAAAACCTATGCAAGACATAGAGATGTTGATCTGGTTGCTATGGGGAGGTTATGCAACATAGGGATATTGATCTGGTTGCTTTGGGGAGGTTATATGACACAGGGATATTGATCTTGTTGCTATTAGGAGGTTATGTGACATATGGATGTTGATCTGGTTGCTATGTGGAGGTTATACGACATAGGGATGTTGATCTAGTTGTGGGGAGGTTATACGACATAGGGATGTTTGATTTGGGGAGGTTATATGACATAGGGATGTTGATCTGGTTGCTATGTGGAGGTTATACGACATAGGGATGTTGATTTGGTTGCTATGGGGAGGTAATATGACGTAAGGGATGTTGATTTGGTTGCAGAAGTTGAGGTTATGTGACAGGGATGTTGATCTGGTTGCAATGGGGAGGTGGAATTAGGTCAAGGAACAGGTCTATGCATCAAAATAAACCCCCGATACTGTTCAGATAAGGACAAAATCTATAAACATCCTCTTCGTATACTACCGTCTTTTATTAGGGCCCCGCCGAATGGCGGACGCTCTATAGTGATCAGTCTGTCCGTCCGTCCATAACAAATTGTGTCCGCTCTATATCTAGAGAACGGTTATGATTTCAAAGTTTATACTTGACATGTATATTAACCAACACCAGAGGGTGTGTCATAATGTATGTACAACTTCCTAGGTCAAAGGTCAAGGTCAAAAACTTTGGTTTTAGTTGACAACCCCATGTCCTATGGTAAAGATCGTGTCCGCTCTATATCTTGAGAACTGTTATGATTTCAAAGTTATATTTGACATGTATATTAACCAACACCAGAGGGTGTGTCGTAATTTATGGACAACTTCCTAGGTCAAAGGTCAAGGTAATAAAATTCGGTTTCAGTTGACAACCCTATGTCCAATGATAAAGATACAAATTGTTTACCACACATTATTCACAGCGGGGCCCACAGAGATGGCTTCCATCTCATTGATATCTAGTTAATATTGTTGCACAAATCTTAATATATATAAATATTATTTCAAGATCGTATTTTTAGAAAACATGATTTGTAATGAAATGATTTCCTTGTTTGTTAACAGAATACATTAAAACTAGAACCTGGAGATAGATATACTATTGATGACTGCCTTCAACATCCTGCCTTCCGTACTCAGCAACTTCTAAATCGTAATCAACACATTACCATTAAACGTTTAAACAATCATAGTGCTAGCAAAAAACGCAAAAGTGACTTGACTGACCAAGTGAACAGGTAAATATTTGTATATTAGTAAAGCAAGAGAAAAAAGACACTAATGAGGTCAGAAAAACAAAATTTTTAACAAAAGAAACGCAAGAGTGACTTAGTCGGTTAAGTTAGTGAATCAGCTCTTCAAAATATAAAAAAAAAACAGCATGCAAAAGTGACTGGCTAAACATTTCAGTAAGTCATGCAAGTGTAGCTCAACTGACCAAGCCATTACTATGAAAATTAGAAACAATATGTAAGAATGACTTTGATAGCCAAGTCAGTGGTTCAGTACTAACAATAAGTAATAGCTTGCAAGAATGATTTATTTGAACACACTTCACTGATCAGGCTCAGTAGAAAACAGTTGCAATAAGGACTTTGCTGCAATAGTCGCTCCCCCTTACAAAGTCAACATGTAAATACAAGACAGGAAAAAAGGTCACTAATTGATTCAACAAAAACATAGTTATTTGAACTTTGGTGGATAGTTGTCTCATTGGCAATCATACCTTATCTCCTTATTTTTATATTATACACATGATATATGAAAAAGCAACAGAAACTCCACTTGCCAAATAAACATATCTAATTTCTAAGTTTTGTCTGTATATGAATATTATTTCATTTTAGAACATCTGTCAATTTCTTTAGATATTCAGACTTTCTACTCATTCGTTAATTTTTATTTAGTTTATCTCAACAACTAAGTTATAATGGTTTATTATTGATTTTTTCTATTGATTTATGAAGTATTTTACATGATAAGAATTGGATACAATAAATGTTGTCTCACATAGAATCTTTTTTTTTCATCAAATGATTACAAATAGAGATAGAATGTATTAATTAAGATTTTACAGCTTTCTGTGAGCATCTTATTCTTATTTGGAGCTACAAATTGTTTACTGATTAAGGCAAAAGCAGTTAAACAACTATCTTCCTGTTTTCCCTGGAACTTTTATTGATTGATTATCACTCTTGTTTTAACCCTAACTCAAAAGGTGCAAAATTATTGTTTTGACTTGTGTAAATTAGGATAAAGTTAATCCTTTTCTGCCAAAGAGAAAAACCAGAGGTCATTTTAGGCATTAAGGTAATACAGAACCATAATACGGACATTTATTTCCTTGAGGGAACCATTTTCTATAGTGTAATGGATGAGTTTAGGATTAGGGTTCAATTTAGAGTTAAAGTAATGTTTTAGGGATAGTGTTAGGTAAGGGCTGGGATTAGTAGTTAATTTATTACAGCTCCATATGGGTTAGGTCCCCTTAAGAAATTGAAGGCCACAATGTGGATGAAATCAGGTTTTATACTGAAATAATTGATGTCTGTAACAAGGACATTGTCCATCTTTGGAAATTAGACAAATTCCAGGTTGTATCCACCCAACTATGATTAGCTGATATAGGTATGTAAGTATGGAAATAATGATGACTGTCCTAATGTTATATGTAAGATCTAATATTCCAGGTTGTATCCATACAACTATGATTAGCTGATATAGGTATGTAAGTATGGAAATAATGATGACTGTCCTAATGTTATGTAAGATCTAATATTCCAGGTTGTATCCATACAACTATGATTAGCTGATATAGGTATGTAAGTATGGAAATAATGATGACTGTCCTAATGTTATGTAAGATCTAATATTCCAGGTTGTATCCATACAACTATGATCAGCTGATATAGGTATGTAAGTATGGAAATAATGATCACTGTCCTAATGTTATGTAAGATCTAATATACCAGGTTGTATCCATACAACTATGATTAGCTGATATAGGTATGTAAGTATGGAAATAATGATGACTGTCCTAATGTTATGTAAGATCTAATATTCCAGGTTGTATCCACACAACTATGATTAGCTGATATAGGTATGTAAGTATGGAAATAATGATGACTGTCCTAATGTTATGTAAGATCTAATATTCCAGGTTGTATCCATACAACTATGATTAGCTGATATAGGTATGTAAGTATGGAAATAATGATCACTGTCCTAATGTTATGTAAGATCTAATATTCCAGGTTGTATCCATACAACTATGATTAGCTGATATAGGTATGTAAGTATGGAAATAATGATGACTGTCCTAATGTTATGTAAGATCTAATATTCCAGGTTGTATCCATACAACTATGATTAGCTGATATAGGTATGTAAGTATGGAAATAATGATGACTGTCCTAATGTTATGTAAGATCTAATATTCCAGATTGTATCCATACAACTATGATTAGCTGATATAGGGTATGTAAGTATGGAAATAATGATGACTTTCCTAATGTTATGTAAGATCTAATATTCCAGGTTGTATCCATACAACTATGATTAGCTGATATAGGTATGTAAGTATCGAAATAATGATGACTGTCGTTATAGTCCTAATGTTATGTAAGAACTTATATTCCAGGTTGTATTCATACAACTATGATTAGCTGATATAGGTATGTAAGTATGGAAATAATGATGACTGTCCTAATGTTATGTAAGATCTAATATTCCAGGTTGTATCCATACAACTATGATAAGCTGATATAGGTATGTAAGTATGGAAATAATGATGACTGTCCTAATGTTATGTAAGATCTAATATTCCAGGTTGTATCCACACAACTATGATTAGCTGATATAGGTATGTAAGTATGGAAATAATGATCACTGTCCTAATGTTATGTAAGATCTAATATTCCAGGTTGTATCCATACAACTATGATTAGCTGATATAGGTTATGTAAGTATGGAAATAATGATGACTGTCCTAATGTTATGTAAGATCTAATATTCCAGGTTGTATCCATACAACTATGATTAGCTGATATAGGTATGCAAGTATGGAAATAATGATGACTGTCCTAATGTTATGTAAGATCTAATATTCCAGGTTGTATCCATACAACTATGATAAGCTGATATAGGTATGTAAGTATGGAAATAATGATCACTGTCCTAATGTTATGTAAGATCTAATATTCCAGGTTGTATCCATACAACTATGATAAGCTGATATAGGTATGTAAGTATGGAAATAATGATCACTGTCCTAATGTTATGTAAGATCTAATATTCCAGGTTGTATCCACACAACTATGATTAGGTGATATAGGTATGTAAGTATGGAAATAATGATCACTGTCCTAATGTTATGTAAGATCTAATATTCCAGGTTGTATCCATACAACTATGATAAGCTGATATAGGTATGTAAGTATGGAAATAATGATCACTGTCCTAATGTTATGTAAGATCTAATATTCCAGGTTGTATCCATACAACTATGATTAGCTGATATAGGGTATGTAAGTATGGAAATAATGATGACTGTCCTAATGTTATGTAAGATCTAATATTCCAGGTTGTATCCATACAACTATGATTAGCTGATATAGGGTATGTAAGTATGGAAATAATGATGACTGTCCTAATGTTATGTAAGATCTAATATTCCAGATTGTATCCATACAACTATGATTAGCTGATATAGGGTATGTAAGTATGGAAATAATGATGACTTTCCTAATGTTATGTAAGATCTAATATTCCAGGTTGTATCCATACAACTATGATTAGCTGATATAGGTATGTAAGTATCGAAATAATGATGACTGTCGTTATAGTCCTAATGTTATGTAAGAACTTATATTCCAGGTTGTATTCATACAACTATGATTAGCTGATATAGGTATGTAAGTATGGAAATAATGATGACTGTCCTAATGTTATGTAAGATCTAATATTCCAGGTTGTATCCATACAACTATGATAAGCTGATATAGGTATGTAAGTATGGAAATAATGATGACTGTCCTAATGTTATGTAAGATCTAATATTCCAGGTTGTATCCACACAACTATGATTAGCTGATATAGGTATGTAAGTATGGAAATAATGATCACTGTCCTAATGTTATGTAAGATCTAATATTCCAGGTTGTATCCATACAACTATGATTAGCTGATATAGGTTATGTAAGTATGGAAATAATGATGACTGTCCTAATGTTATGTAAGATCTAATATTCCAGGTTGTATCCATACAACTATGATTAGCTGATATAGGTATGCAAGTATGGAAATAATGATGACTGTCCTAATGTTATGTAAGATCTAATATTCCAGGTTGTATCCATACAACTATGATAAGCTGATATAGGTATGTAAGTATGGAAATAATGATCACTGTCCTAATGTTATGTAAGATCTAATATTCCAGGTTGTATCCATACAACTATGATAAGCTGATATAGGTATGTAAGTATGGAAATAATGATCACTGTCCTAATGTTATGTAAGATCTAATATTCCAGGTTGTATCCACACAACTATGATTAGGTGATATAGGTATGTAAGTATGGAAATAATGATCACTGTCCTAATGTTATGTAAGATCTAATATTCCAGGTTGTATCCATACAACTATGATTAGCTGATATAGGTATGTAAGTATGGAAATAATGATCACTGTCATTATAGTCCTAATGTTATGGAAGATCTAATATTTAATATTTGTTTTTGTAGTGAAAACTTGAAAAATTTAAGTATGACAAGACCTGGAACAGGACCCAAAAATAATGAGGACCTAAACAAACGACAGGAAGAAAAAATGGACACTGAAGAAGATATATATACTCCTACACCGGCACAAAGTAAATATATCAAACAGGCTAAAAATGTGTCAAAAAGTAACGCTGATAAACAAAACGGTGAACCCAAAGTCAGAATTGATATAGAAATGATGGAAAAAGATGATAAACGCAAAAATTCTGCTAAACAGAAAGGAATTACATTTGCTAGTCAATCAGAAAATATGAATGGAGAAATGGAACAGGAAAAAATGTTTAACATTGAAAAGTCTGTTGTGGTGCAAAATGGGAGATCCTCTCCTCCCGCAAAATCAATTATACCAAGGACACCAAAAGATAAAAAATTTACCATAGAAAATGTTGATTCTAAAGCCAATGTAGATAAGTTTGAAACAGAAAAGATGTATCAGTTAGATAGAACTAATGCTGAATTCAAATATTTCAATAATGTGTCGTTAGAATCACGGACAGATATTAGTGAAGACGAAACAATGTCCAAGGACAGCAGTAGTACACCAACAACCGAAGAATTAGACATTTCCTTTACAGAATCTAAATACCTCAAGAAAAAGACTTCTCCAGATTTAGATTTTAGAATATATAAACCTAAAGACAGTACTCCCCCTGATCAGCCTCCCCCAACGCCTAGAGATGGCAGGACTAATAATACTTACATATCTACTAATAAACCCTCCACTTACACCGTTAATGTTCAAGCTCCTAATACTCTGGCAGACAAACATGGCAGTCCTCAGCAGGAAAGGAAAAAAGTAAGTCTCAATATGTTTGTATAACAATCAGAATGTCAACTAAATCTTATTCTTTGTGGACACCTACGATGTTTGATCATGCGGAAATTTATATTTGTGGAACACATTTTACCTGAGATAATTACAGCAGGAGTTTATAGACCCAATCCAAGAAAATAAATTTAATAATTTTAACAAAACTGATAAAAAAAATTATGACCCAAAACTTAACAGATAGTGGCAAAGGAGAGTTTAATACACACACCTGCAAAGATTTGTTTCATTCCACAATTTTGTCTCGCCTTGACGGAGTCAAAAGGAGACATAGGTATGCTGTTGTCGGCGGCGTCAACAATGTATTAGTTTGTGATTAGGTCTAGTTTATGGTGAACCACTAGTGATAGGTCAATGATAATTGGTATGCAGTTGTATAAGCATTGGCATATCTCATTTCCATGGAGATTATTTGGCCACGCCCTCTGTCATGGTCTATTGACTTTGAAATTTTGCTTAGTTTTCATGTATTAGTTTGTGATAAGGTCAGTTTAAGGAACTGTTAGTGGTAGGTCAATGATAATTGGTATGCAGTTGTATAAGCATTAGTACATCTCATTTCCATGGAGTATATTTGGTCCTTACCCTCAGTCACGGTTAATTGACTTTGAAACTTTTGCTTAGTTTACATGTATTAGTTTGTGATTAGGTCAGTTTAAGATGTACCACTAATGTTAAGTCATTGATATTTGGTAATACATTTGCAAGTTTCATTTCCACGGAGATTATATAACCCCACTTCCTCATTATGGTTCATTGACTTTGAAACTTTTATGTAGTTTACAAGTTAATGTTTGTGTTTAGGTTTGTTTAAAGGAACGACTTATGAAAAGTCAATGGTATTTGGTATGCAGTTGTATTAGCTTTGGCACATCTGATTTCCATGGAGATTGCTTAGCCCTGTACCTTCAGTCATGGTTCATTGACTTTAAATATTTGCATAACTTACATGTTAAAGTATTGCTATTTTAATTTCAACATTTGCATTATCAAAATAACAAATAGGCGAGACATATCTCTGTGTTAACAGTTTATTGTTTCTGTATTTTATATTTCCTCATCTTTGTTAATATCTGATGTGTATATTTTGTCTCCTTTTTATGAAATGATAATTTTTTAATATAGCATGTACTATCTATGCAGATGGATTGAAATATAAAATATGTCTTCCATCTTAACATACCAGGTTGACAATACACAATTACTATTGAAATGGGGAAAAATATGGAAGGAGCTCGTGACCTTAGACGACTTAAACCTCGGATAAGTCAAATACTTTTGTTGAATCTCTTGACTGTATAGGATTTACAACTTGCTAGATTTCATACACTTGAATAGCTAACCTTTCAATAGATTTCAGACATTTTGTTTTCTACTGTTCTTTACCAGATCTAGATACCATTATCATCAAGTTACATATCCATAGACAGTTGTCTTATTGGCTCCTTATAGACTAAACAGTCTCAATAGTGATACATTGGTTAACAGATATAATATAAAAGCCGGATACTGATAAAAAAAATAATAACTTTCATCAGGCACCCTTGAGATAAACTATTCGGAAAGCAAAATTCATAAACATTGAACAGCATCAAAACCAAAAAAGGTCTAAACAGTATAGCCACAATTATCTAAGATTTTTTTGGCCTGAGAGAGCTGCAATTTTAGTCCTCAGCAATTACATAATTTCAAAACAAAATGAAAAGGATTTAGAAATATTAACATTTATTTTCCTGTTTCAGTTCTTAGACAAAGCTATGCAAGAAGAACTCCAAAGAATAAAGTCAAGTACATTAGGTCGTAAGAAGGAAAAACCACACCAGGGATCTTTTATACAGACAATAACAGACAGATTATCTGATGCTAAAGTAAGTCGTAAGGGATCTTTTATACAGAAAATTACAGACAGATTATCTGATGCTCAAGTAAGTTGTAAGAGATCTTTTATACAGTTAATAACAGACAAATTATTTGATGCTAAAGTAAGTTGTAAGGATCTTTATACAGACAATAACAGACAGATTATCTGATGCTAAAGTAAGTCGTTAGGGATCTTTTATACAGAAAATTACAGACAGATTATCTGATGCTCAAGTAAGTTGTAAGAGATCTTTTATACAGTTAATAACAGATTATTTGATGCTAAAGTAAGTTGTATAGGATCTTTTATACAGTTAATAACAGACAGATTATCTGATGCTAAAGTAAGTTGTAAAGGATCTTTTATACAGACAATTACAGACAGATTATCTGTAAATCTTATAAAGTAAGTACATGTTGAAGGCAAAGCAGGACTCTCTTACCTCAAAAATAAAAAAAAGGATTATATTCGAGATCTTCTTGGTAAATTCAAAAGCATGACATCATTGTCTTTTGATATGAAGCATTCTATTCTCTTTCTCACGCAGATACAGTTTAAAACTTCTGAGATACTGAGTTTACCAAATTACACACATTACAAAGTTTCTTTTTCATAGTGAATGAATATCTATTTGTTCTTCTTACAATGTACATGGAGTCAGTGAACAATGGGAGATAACTCAAAAATTCCTTCAAATATAACACCAATCTCAAGTTGTTTTTTTGTGAATGAGTTACAAAGGTTGACATGATGTCAATCAGCCTAAACAACTTCATGGAACAATTGGTTCTTACTGTGCGTAAAGCATTGTTACATCAGAAAATTTACAGGAAAATGCATGAATTTGAAAGACATATATACATTTTAGGTTTACAAAGCACAATGAAAAAAATCTTTGCACACTCAGTCCTAACTAGCACTTAGATATTTGTTTACACAACTGTTTCTCAGCAACATGTATAGAGCCAGTTGCCAAACTTCATACAATAATTTGCAGTGAGGTGAAAGTGGCCTTTCAGTTAATTGCATAGAAAATAATCGCTATCTAGATTTAATTAGTTAAAAATCTGACGATTTTTTGCCAGAAACAGCAATAAGATTAGTAAATTTTTTAAAACATCATATTTGCATGGATTGTTTTTTTTTTTTTATTTTATTCTCACTTTTGTTTTAATTGAATTGAGTTTTAAAATTTCCTTATTTTACTGAAAAAAAAAGACTTAGTTTTTGTCAGTAAATATTACACTTGTACACTGACAGCAGCAATAGCAGGCAAGACAAATGGTTCCACAGAACCCTTTACAATATATTTTACCTTAAATACTGATTTTTACATTTGATTTCAGTTACAAAACCAAGACACAAACATACAACAGTCCAAGTATAGAGAGAGTAGCTTTATAAACTATGGAGGGAATGGAATGCAGGTCAACAAACGCAGCAGGAACCAGTACTATGGTAGGTGGGGGAAACCAGATAAACTTTGGAAAATTATCTTTTTTTGTCCCGTTAGAATTTACAAAAAACCTTAATTAATTTATTTTCTAGATTATTTTGTTCATATGATTTATTAAATTTGAATTGCTACTTTTCTAGTGCCATATATAGTTATTATTAGTTCCTTCATAACAAATAAATTCCAGTGACCTAATTCCTTTAATAATACTAATGAAATAAGGATGTCTTACATACAGCACTAGTACCTATTGATATAAACCAACAGGTCAGTTGTCTGTTGACTAATAATTTGTAAGTAATATGTCAGAGGTTCAGTGACCCTGACTTAGGGTTTTTAAAGAGACAGTATTTAGATTAATAAACAGTTGTAGTTATGCAGTCAAAATGAAGCAACAATTTAAGTCTCTTGTTTTCATTACAAGAACATAGCTTAATTCTAATTTACCTAGAGAAACTGATTTCACTATTTATTCTTGTATTTCAAAATAGACGACAACCTTCAGCAAGCTCGTGAAATTCTTATAATGAAAAATGTTCAGAATATCCAGACAGCTCGAGGTACACAGCCTGCAGTGTCTATAAAACAAATCCAGCCTCCTGCTCTTAACAGATCTAAAACACTAGGTTTAATTTTATAATACATTTCGTGTCTGCTTGGTGAATGGCTAGCTTGAAAGGCACAATGTAAAGAGTGTATTTGTTTTAACTTCAATGTCAGCTTGGTGAATGGCTAGATACAGAGGTACATTTGAGTCAATTGGCATGTTGAATTCACAAGCTAATAGGGTTCACTTGACATTTCCAGCTCATTTAACCGTTTATGGCTATGTGAGCTATTGTCATCACTTGGCTTCGTCAATTATTCAAAGATCTTCTCCTCTGGATCTGCTGAACCAGTTTAAACCAAACTTGACATGATTGATCATGGGAATGTTTTGATTATTGTCTGTTAATTGAAATCTGGTTTATTAAAGAAAATTACAGTTATGGCCAAAAATTTAACAAAAGGGTATAATGTAAGTAGTTATGTATTATCTTGAAAACTTTAATGGATGTGACAAGCTTAAATTGTTAAGAATGTAAAGATCTACCTTTTATTCACTTCTACAACAATTATCTCTATAGAACTTATAGCCCTTAAATGAAAATTGTTTTACTCATTTTTGTGATTTTTGCCTTCAACTTGAAAACTATATAAAAGATAGAAAAAAATTATAATCAAGACAGTGATTAGGTATTCCAAATATTAAAAAATACCAATATGACTTTAACCATAAGTTGAGACTCTTTTATCGGAGTTGATGCACTTAAATGATGATATTTCACTAATCAGTGTGTTTGCTTATTATTTTGGTAAATTTAAAAGATAAGAATAAACTGTAAACAGCAAAAGAAATAAGTAATTATACAAGATCTAAAAAAAAATAATTAAATGACTCAAACCATCAATAGACCTAATGAGGGGCTTATTGCACTGAAATGACAATTTTCATCAAATCAATCATAGCATTAATACTTATTATCTTGAAAACTATTTAAGATAGACAGAAACTTTTAACAGGAAAAGTAATCACCAATACCATATCTACAATTAAGTTACATGACCAATACTGTCTAGCCATGGATCTTTTGACAAGGACCTTGTCTAAAGGTCTGTCACAGAGAGAAAGGGACTGAAACTTATTCAATCTCAGGACCAATCATTGTCAGAGATTGTTTCACAGCTTTTACACTAGTAACGTTTTCACATGAAGTTGGACGTGCACATTGTTAATGGTTGATATGTTTATTTAGATGGGAGTGTTACAATGAGGGAATATACTTCACCAAGAAGTCCAACACCAGGTATAACAGATGTTTGTTCACAACAATGACTTCTTCAAAGGGAATAATATTATACATTTAAAAATCATATTGTATTAAATTGTTGATAATTTTTAATATCAGACAATGCATTTTGCATAATCTTTTCTCTTCCTTTATCTTAATTTCAAATTAAGATTGACCACTCAGTAACATCCCTTGTTCAGAATATATTGTTAAAAAGAAGTCATTTTGTGGTCTGTTTTCTGCACAGTATTGATCTGAAACTCTTCACTCCTTTTCTTTTTTGTTCTACTCTCTGTTTTTGTGCAGTTAGGAACATTGGATTATGGGATAGATCACATGACATAAATTTAGTAAAATAGATGTTATGTGATTGTGCTTTGTAGAATTGCTTTATTGGAACTTAGATCTTTTTTATCAGATATAGATATTTTTGTTTAGATTTTCAGGACTGTTTCAAAATGAATATATACATTGTGTCATTATTTTTAAAGTTTATGAATTAATTCAATTCGTTATCAATGAGTCAATAGGAATAAGTTGTTTAATTTTTGGGTTTACAACAGGCAGTTGTTCATAAACTAATTTTTGCCATTCACATGTCAAAGCTTGTCTGCTCAAGTTAATACTGTATGAACTTGTGTACACAAGAGTTGATTGTTCAAGTTTATCACTGTATTAACATGTGTACACAAGAGTTGATTGTTCAAGTTAATACTGTATGAACTTGTGTACACAAGAGTTGGTTGTTCAAGTTTATGACAGACAAGCTGTTGTTAACAGAAGTCAGTCATTTGTGTATATAAAAGACCAGCTTGTGATTACAGCAGTCAGTCTTTTGTGTATATAACAGACCAGCTTGTGATTACAGCAGTCTGTTTTTGTGTATATAACAGACCAGCTTGTGATTACAGCAGTCAGTCTTTTGTGTATATAACAGACCAGCTTGTGATTACAGCAGTCAGTTTTTGTGTATATAACAGACCAGCTTGTGATTATAGGCTTTCTTATGTTAACAAGGGTTGGTTATTTCTTTACCCAAGATTTGCTAATGCTGTTTGAGTTGGTTGTTTGGTAACTATAGATTTACTTATGTTAACATGAGTTGGTTATTTGATAACCCCTGACTAACTTATGTTAACATGACTTGGTTATTTGATAACCCTGGCTAACTTATGTTAACATGAGTTGGTTATTTGATAACCCTGGCTAACTTATGTTAACATGAGTTGGTTGTTTGGCTAACAATAGATTTACTTATGTTAACATGAGTTGGTTATTTGATAACCCTGGCTAACTTATGTTAACATGAGTTGGTTATTTGATAACCCCTGGCTAACTTATGTTAACATGCCTAAGTTATTTAGTAACTATTAGCTTACTTTTGTTAACATGAGTTGGTTATTTGTTAACCGCAGACTCATTTTTGTAAACAAGAGTCAATTCTAGATTAACTTTTGTTAACAAACATCTGTCTTATGAGTTAACCACAGATTTACATGTGTTAACAAGAAAAAGTCTCGGTTTAACCACAAACTTATTTGTGTTGTTAAGAGTAAATTGTTCAAGTAAACCCCAGTGTTACTAGTGTTAATAGGAGTTAAGTGTTCAAGTAACTAACATACTAACTTGTGTTAACAGGAGATTATGGTCTCAGTTAAAATTGCTTATTTTTGCTAATAAGATTTGATTTGTAAAGTTGGATAATCTTAAATTTATGTTAGGAAAAGTAGATTGTTCAACTTAATTGTAGACTTACTGATGTTAACATATGTTAGATGTTTAAGTTAGTTAGTTGATTAAGTTAACCCCACTCTTTCTTGTGTTTACAAGATTTGATTGTTTGAGTTAACCTGACATACTGTTGCCAACAAAATCTCTTCATTTGAGTTAACCTCAGACTTGCTTCTGTAGATATTAATTGGTTGTTCAAGTTAACTCTATCTAACTTTTAATGTTCTTTTGATAACAGAAGTTGATTGTTAACCAAACTTAATTTTATCAATAAGAGTTAGTTATTTGATTAAGATTTATGTGTTAACAAAGACATGGGTTATATTAATGATATGAATTATGACAGTAGTTTATTTGGTAATTTCAGGATCTGTAACACTTAGCATTGTGGGTAAATATGAAATGTATCTAAGGAAAGAGGGAGAAACTATTGAATGATGACTTACAATCAGTTATTGGAAGAGGGGATAATTAATTTAACACTACTGTCAGGGAGAATTAATTTAACACTACTGTCAGGGAGAATTAATTTAATACTACTGTCAGGGAGAATTGATATTCTGTTTCTTGGATACATCCCTTATATTTTTAGAAGTTCTCTTTACTATATATATAATATATGGCACATTTCTTTCTGTAAAATTTGAATTTTATCTTTATATTGAGAATGCTCAATGTTCACCTTTTGATAAAGTTACTCATCTTTTTCTTTGTCAGTTTTATAGACTAAGAGCCATTGGTTTGGCCTTTATATCAAAAGTTTGATCTCAATATGAGCATCCTTAAGCTGTTCTGAGATACTGATTTTAAATGTATTTCAGAGAGAATGACTATGTGACATAAGATAAGAAAGTTACATGAATCATATTTCATAGTGCTACTGGTTCTGATACTTTGTAATCTTTAATTAGAGTTTTAAGGTGTTAAAGTTTATATGTTTGTCTGAGATCAATTATCGGATGTTCAAGGCTAAATTTAGTGCAAGAGGTGAATCCTCTGGTGTTAAAGGTTTAGTTGTTTGTAATAGTTCCCTTTTCTGGTGTTCAATGCTAAGTTTAATGCAAGTGGTCAATCCTCTGGTGATAAAGGTTAAGTTGTATGTCAAAGTTTGATTTCCTGGTATTCAAGGCTGAGTTTAATGCAAGAGGTCAATAATCCTCTGGTGTTAAAGGTTTAGTTGTATGTAAGAGTTCAATTTTCTGGTGTTCAAGGCTAAGTTTAATGCAAGAGGTCAATCCTCTGGTGTTAAAGGTTAAGTTCAATTTTCTGATGATAAAGGTTAACTTTAATGTAAGAGTTCAAACAACAGATTACATTTGTAGGACTTTTATTTATTTTTGGTTACATTTTATGATTGTTTACCTACAATCATGTAACTAGGCCCAGTACTAGAAGAGACATATTTTGTGATTACAATAAAATGCAGTAGTCAGGTTATATATTTACTGTATTTAATAATGCACTCTCCATCCTTGACATTGATGCTTTGCTTCAGTAGATCAGAAATACTATGACATATTTGGCCAGTCTCTGTTATCTTGCCTTGCACCAAATATTGATAGATGCTTTGTAGAATTAGGAGTTACCATTTATTACTGCCTGCAGTCATTTAATACATTGCCTTCAAGAAATTACATAAATATTGCTTTTCCAGGCTAACCTTTTAAGATTGTTATGTTTCTTGAACTACAAGAACTAGCATTTAAAAAAATGTTTTTTTATAATATTGTAAACAGAATGTGAGGACCGAACGCTGTACAATATGTCAATGAGAGATTAGTTAATTTAAGATGAAATACTCGAGTTATTTTAGAGCATTTATATTATTTTTTTGTATAGTATCCATACTTATCAGTTTTGTACAGTATCCATACTTATCAGTTTTGTATAGTATCCATACTTATCAGTTTTGTATAGTATCCATACTTATCAGTTTTGTACAGTATCCATACTTATCAGTTTATAATTTAAACATTGACAGACAAAACATTATTACCCATGCTATGTTAATAGGATCATCGTTGTAGTCACTTTTCATCAAAGTCATTTAGTTAATAATTAGTAGTCTTTTTGTAAAACTGTAGAAGAAATATCCAGATATTTATATGCATGCACTTTATAGGACAAATGTCATTCTTAAGCAAGAAGTCAGATTACTGAAATCTTTGCAGGAGTTCATATCAACCCTATTTGTCTTTAGGATTAAATATAAGGGGTAAAAGGGGGGAGGGGGGCACTTTGATCCTTTTGTGGGAGGGGTGAGAAGATTTAACATCTGGTATGCCACCCTTTTCACAGATTTAGAAAATTCAAAATACATACCCTAACACATAGCTATATTACTATATCCAAGGAGAGTTAAAATAGACTTGATAAATGTCAGATCAATTAAAAATAGTTTTATTCACATCCTTTAAAAAAAGTTTCAGATACTTAGGATATAAGCAGCAACCTTATCATGTATTTATTAAAATTTCTCGCCCCTTTTCATATATAATGAAGCTTGAAAAAGTGACCTATTCCAGCAGCTCATCACATATTACTTAGTATGTTATGTGGCCTATGCTGAGCTGTACTGCATGATTTACACTATATCACATAATACATAGGTGTAAGACAGGGTTTAGCAAACTTTTATTGTTTCACTTTTGGCATTTGATGATATTTTGTTTTTGTTGAATTTTATGTTATGATAGTCATATATAACTTGTAATATATATATATATATATATATATATATATATATTGCTAGTATGTAATACACAGATATGTTAACTCATACTTATGTTAAATTCCTTCTCATAGTTTTTTAATGATATAGTTTATTGTTTGTTCTAGATATTGGTTTCCACAGAGAACCAACCAATCAAGCAATTCAAGCTAGACCACATACAAAATACATGAACCTGAACCCTGAACCAGTGACATCACAGACGACCTATAATAATAGAACTTATGGTCAAGAGACTTCATGGTAGCTATTTACACAACTAACATATCATAGATATAAGAAGATGTGGTATGAGTGCCAATGAGACAACTCTCCATTCAAGTCACAATGTGTAAAAAGTAAACCATTATAGGTCAAAGTACGGCCTTCAACATGGAGCCTTGGCTCACACCGAACAGCAAGCTATAAAGGGCCCCAAAAATGACTAGTGTAAAACCATTCAAACAGGGAAACCAACGGTTTAATCTATATAAAAAACGAGAAACGAGAAACATTCATAAACCACATCAACAAATAAACCACATCAACAAACGACAACCACTGAACAACAGGTTCCTAACATATCAACATCTTATAAACAGACAAGTTTTTGCTATGATTGCACAGCTTAACTAAAATATATAAAAAATTATAAATCAGACAGTTACATAGCATAAAAATATATATGTATCAAGACAGAAAGGCAAAGTCGAAATTGGTTAAAAAAAAAAAGATGTTTTAAAAAATATTGATAAAACATTGCTTCTTTCCTTCCATGAGTTGCACAGCCATCTAACACCAGTAATTAAGTATAAAAGTGGTGGTACTAAAAATATGTGGACCATATCTTTTACATTACAATGCTAAGACATAATATAATTCACAACCCTAAACTAAAATGATGTATACATAGGATGTGTATCCTTGTGCTTTGAAGATTTCGAGGGGGGTGTCCATCTAGTTGCTATTTTTTTCCCTGGCAATACTTGTTTTGTAGAGTACTTGTGCTGTATTTTAATTTTGCAACAAAGAGCCAGAAAATAAACTTTTATTTTCCCCCCCTTAAAATCCGACAAATACTAATCATGACATTATTTTAAAGGGCATAAGTTGTCAAATTCATCTTCACCCTTTCCACTCAAATTCTCATATTGAAGTTTGCGTGAATACAGATTCAAATGAGGTTGAATTATTGACTTGGAAACCAATAATACATCAGCAATGTTTTTAAGCAAATTTGAACCAAAATGACTGCTAATACTGAAATATTATTTCACAGTTCGGCTTTTATAAATGTTTGGAATAAAATACAAAAAAATCATATTTTTTTTTTTTTTTTTTAAACTTTTTATCTAACGATGTTACAGTAAAATTGTGTCATTAAGCTTCAGCTAACTTGAACATTATCTGAAAACCTTATTTTAAAGTTTGAATGTGATTGAAAACAGTATAGTGTGGTATTTTATTTCTATTAATGTACATTGTGAACTATTTACCAATATTTATTTTTAGGCGACTTGTTGATAACACTTTTACCAATATTTATTTTAGGCGACCTGTTGAAAACACGGAACTACATTCAGGTTCTGTTATGCATCAACTCGCCAAGAAAAAAAAGAAAAAGAAATTTTTACAGGTATTTATTTCTCTAGCTTGATTCTCACCTTCGTATACAAAAAGACAGAGAAGATACCAAGGGTGCAATCAAACACCATAAATCAATGAAAATGGGCAGCACAAAGCTCTAAATAAAATAATGAAAAGACTGAATACACTAATAAAACTGAAAGCTAAAGACTGAGAAAAGGAAATACCACAAAAACCTAGATGAACACAGGGGCTCTTTTCACAAAAAAACCTAGATAACTTGTACTGAAATGTTCATGAATTTTTTCTCTTTTAAGTTTTTTGTGAAATTCATCGCAAGTTAATTCTTAGGAAGGATCAGCAATTCTTGTGATTAGAAAATGATCTTGTTTTCTTTGACAGTCCTCTTTAGCTTACTTGACATAAAAATAACATTAGTAATTATTGGCATAACTTTGTGTCTCTCGTTTTCATTTGTTGGTTTATAACCTTTAAGGTGGCACTTTACTACGTGAGATGAGCATTTTGACAATTGCTATCTCTTCAGTGATGCTTCAGAAAAAAAAAATGTTTGGGCAAGAAACATATGGTGTCTTGAATAAAAAATCTTCTGATGTTTACAGCAATCAATCAAAATGGCTACTGTAACTGTAAAGCGGTATATATTTGCTGAGTTAAAATTTACTGATGTTTTACATGGGTAAACCTAGTAGTGAGTTTTATCTTACCAATTTCTTAATGGTAAAACTATCAAGAGCTATAAAGTATTAGAAATTTCTAAGAAATAGATTCTTCTTTTATACTTGAATCAGTTCAATCTAAATTAGAGTTGAATGATTCCTTTGTCATTCCAAGCTACACTAAATGATTGCAGATTAATGATTCAGTCTACTAGGATCCTGCAGTTTATCTAAATTTGAATTTTATATTTTGAAATGAATATGAGCATTGAATTTGGTTTTGTACATTAGGACCAATACTGTTCTACTGAGTTTGTTATTAAGGAAACTTCATCTTTCTTAAATGTTTGGGAAGATGTTGCCCCTTGGCTACTAGTTGAAGGACAAGGAGATAGGTGACGAGAACATAAATACAATTCTCTAGCTTTCTGTAGACAGTATTTGTGTATTGATTTTACAGATATTAGCCAATGATAATATGGGAAGAGTAACTCCAACCAGTCGGTTTAATCCGTCACGGACAACGAGTAGGATAGATTTTGAGCAGATGGATGAGGATTCATGTGAGGCTCAGATATCTGCCAGAGAACCTCTACAAAACAGAGATTACATGTCAAAGGATATGTATGAAAGTAAATACGGCAAACAAATATCACTACGGAAAAGAACAAAGACACCAATAGACAAGGTGATGATTAAGGCTCATAGTGATTTTCCTCATATATGATAACATTTTGAAATTAGTACAGAATTTTAGTGGCATTCTTAATTTGTCAAATGTTTATTCCCAACACTTTTCATAAGCTGCTAACAAAATGATAAATGTATTGTTAAGATTAAAAGATATTTTATTTCTAGGATTGGGGCTATATAACATTTACTTTATGTCCAGTCATCAAACAAATATTTCCTTCAAACTTTTCTCAGGTAATACAGTACTAAAGAACAGTATTAATTCATATTACAGTACTAAAGAACAGTATTAATTCATATAACAGTACTAAAGAACAGTATTAATTCATATTACAGTACTAAAGAACAGTATTAATTCATATAACAGTACTAAAGAACAGTATTAATTCATATTACAGTACTAAAGAACAGTATTAATTCATATTACAGTACTAAAGAACAGTATTAATTCATATAACAGTACTAAAGAACAGTATTAATTCATATTACAGTACTAAAGAACAGTATTAATTCATATAACAGTACTAAAGAACAGTATTAATTCATATTACAGTACTAAAGAACAGTATTAATTCATATTACAGTACTAAAGAACAGTATTAATTCATATTACAGTACTAAAGAACAGTATTAATTCATATTACAGTACTAAAGAACAGTATTAATTCATATAACAGTACTAAAGAACAGTATTAATTCATATTACAGTACTAAAGAACAGTATTAATTCATATTACAGTACTAAAGAACAGTATTAATTCATATAACAGTACTAAAGAACAGTATTAATTCATATTACAGTACTAAAGAACAGTATTAATTCATATTACAGTACTAAAGAACAGTATTAATTCATATTACAGTACTAAAGAACAGTATTAATTCATATTACAGTACTAAAGAACAGTATTAATTCATATAACAGTACTAAAGAACAGTATTAATTCATATAACAGTACTAAAGAACAGTATTAATTCATATTACAGTACTAAAGAACAGTATTAATTCATATAACAGTACTAAAGAACAGTATTAATTCATATTACAGTACTAAAGAACAGTATTAATTCATATAACAGTACTAAAGAACAGTATTAATTCATATTACAGTACTAAAGAACAGTATTAATTCATATAACAGTACTAAAGAACAGTATTAATTCATATTACAGTACTAAAGAACAGTATTAATTCATATTACAGTACTAAAGAACAGTATTAATTCATATAACATTCATATTACAGTACTAAAGAACAGTATTCATTCATATTACAGTACTAAAGAACAGTATTCATTCATATTGAATTGAATTGTTTAGATTGTTAGATATGTTGAAGGAACTAAACACATGTTTATGTATGAGTATTCATAACAGGTTTTAAGAAACTAACATTTTGGTGTGCAAATTCATCGAGGAGTGACTGACCATTTTTCTTGATGCAGTGTCTTACATAATGATCCCTGTATTTACATTGGTATAAATTTACAAAAAATCAGCAGTGTCATCAATGATTATTTATAATGAATTATTCTTATACTTACAGAATCCTCGATTACAACCATTACAAAAATCATCTGGAGTTCATCTACTACATCTTAATACCCATCAATCAACATTGACAGGGATGGACCAAGTTTGGCATCACAATAAATCTGAATCAGACACACGCCTTACAGGTGTGGACCTTAGACCAGGCTGGTTATCTAGGCCTGGGTCTGTGTTAGACGATAATCAGGACTATTACTCACCACGAGAACCGGGGAATTAAGACCTTTAAAAAGTGGAAAGGGCAAACCACACATTGATTATAGAGGCAGGGATAACACTTAAATGTTCGTCATATGTTTTGTAGGAGATTGAATGTTCAGCAAGGACAAATGAAGGAAGGAAGGTCGTTTCAAGTGACCATTTCATTGGTTCACTGAAAGGAATCTGAATAAGATCAAATAAAACTGATCTTTCTTGTAAATGCCTGACCCAGTTTACCAAATACAATATAATATTTGTAAAGAGAAATAAAAAGAACTTGATTAAAACTGTTAATATAAAAATCCTTTATATTCTTTTTGAAAATTTTCAAGCTATCTTCCATTGGGAGATGGTCAAGCTATCTTCGGGTCGGAGATGGTAAAGAATTATCTTTCATTGAGAGATGGTCAAGCTGTCTTTCATTGGGAGATGGTCAAGCTATTTTCTGTTTGAGAGAAAGTACAGCATTATTTGGAGATGGTCAAGTATTGGAACTTTGATAACCTTTTTTGACAATAACAAACAATAACACTACCATATTTGGAGTGAAAGTAATGTAAATTTCTGTGATTAAAACAATGTTAGTATAATGATACTATATTATGAACCACTTATATTGAGATTATAAAAGAAAGAATCAAGGTTTAACAACAAATGGGAAATATTTGCTTCTCTTTTATGTACTTTAGTACATTGACTTGTAACAGCCTTCATTGTACGATAGTATTGAAGTGATTGTATCATAGACTGATGATTGGAGGGAGAATATCATTTCTATAATAAAGTATATATTACCAAAGTATATTGTAATAATATTGATAAATCTAATGGCTTGATACAGACTACAAAAGAATGTAGAGAAAATTTCCTAAATTAGGATTCATACCATGGATAAGTACCTTAACAAAAGAGAACAAATCTGGTATACATTTGATTTAAATATCAATACTTTTATATGCTGGTATTTATTTAACTACATTCGATTTTGATTTGTATCAAACATTTGATGGAAATTTGAAATATAATGTATAAAATTGTCTGCATACCTGACATCAGAACTTCTACTCAAACCAATGCATCAATGTAGGGCTGTCTTGAAATTGCAGTGAAGTGATTGTTTTTGCTCTATGATGAAGACCTGTGACTTTGAGATGAAGAACAGCAAACATAATGCTGTTCCCTTGCTAATTGTGTTTTTATGTATGAGTAGTGATTTTGTGTCATAAATTTATACACCATATCCTTTTCTTTTTCATTTGAAGAGAACAACCACTTGGTCATTTAAGTAAAGGCATGTGAATCTCAGAAGGAAGAAAATTCAAGTGATCTCATACTTTTGTAATAACTGTTTTTATTTCATTTTTAGTCACAATAAACAAAGTCGTTAAAGGCTGAATTGAAATATTTAGAAGAGCATTTTTGACCACTTTATTGTCCCCAGCGTAACGCGTTGCGGGGGACATGGAAATACCAGGCGTCCGTCCGTGTGTCCGTCCTTTCTTGTTAGCCCTCTCACGGGTACAATTCTTGCCAGATTTTTATAAAACTTATACTATAGGTTAATATCAGCAATATCTTGGGCGAGTTCTATAATGGTGGCCAAAACGACTTTTTTAAAAGAGTTATGCCCTTGGAAATATTAAATTTATGGAAAATGGCCTCAGCGCTCTCACAGGAACAATTCTTGCCAGATTTTTATAAAACTTATACTATAGGTAAATATCAGCAATATCTTGGACAAGTTCTATAATGGTGGCGATCGACTTTTTAGAAGAGTTGGATAGATAAAATATGTGCAACATGGGGGACATTGGAACTCTGTTCTTTTATTTAAGATTATAGAGAGTTATTTTAGGTAATGAAAAAAGTGCTATTTATGTGGAGCTCATAATGTTATGAAGTGGACTAAATCGTTTCTCCTTCCTTGATAAAAAATATTATTGATTTCATAATGAAATAGTGGAGTTTCATTATTCTAACAATGAAAAATTTTGTTACAGAACATTTTGGATCCTAGGTTGTGGCCAAGGTTCTAAAGCTCTTAGGTCCATTAAATGCACAAAATCAACTTATAATGACAACATCTCCAAAATGTGCTGGTTTTGAATCCCATGATGTATATTTTGAAGAGATTGTTTTAACATAGCATCAATTTGTGGCTATTAAAATTGATCCATTTAAGAACCAAATTGTGGCCTTTTTGATATACGGGTACATGATGAAGTTGAAATTACTAGCCATGTATTCCCAAAAGTGAACTTGTTCTTTCCACATTGTGTAATGATTTTCTGTGAACTTAAAATAGTCACTTAATTTTTCTGTGACTGACCATCATTATCACAGTGTTTTTAACCTTACCCAGTTATAATGACTGGCCATCATGTATGCAGATAATTTTTACAGATATATGAATTGTGTTCATTTTATTTCATTATTGCTGAAATGCTTTAACTTGTATCTTGTGATATCAGTTTTATACACCATCCAGTGTTTAACTTGTATCTTGTGATATCAGTTTTATACAACATGTAGTGTTTTGATAATAGTACCTAATAGACATATGTGATATAGAATTTATACAGTTTTATATTTTGTTTTATCATATCAAATTGTTGCTTTTATTTATTTGTAAAATGGCCATGAATTTTATTGTTTTATAAATTTCCACATTCTGATAGTGTCAGATTGAAAATGTTTGTAATCTTTGAACCAAACTTGGGGACAAATTTTAAGCAGCATCATTTTGAAGATACACTCCATATATGAATCATGTTTGACATATTTGAAGTCACAGATCAAATAATATTTTCAGTATAGCTGACCTACTTTTAACCTATTTAAAGGTTATCTGATGACAAGCAAAGGCCATAAGAAAATTGTGATAAAATATGTTTTGATACATTCATGAGTTAACACATACTAGATCTGAATGATACCAAGGTAATTCCTGGAAAAATTTATCTGTTAATGGCAGGTCATTTATTGTTTCTTTTTAATTTTAGGACTGTGAAAGTCACCTGTCTTGTTGAAGACTGTATGTTGCCCTCAAGATGTCTTTTTTATTTTTCTTTGGGTTGCTGTCTAATTGACACATACCCCATATCTTCTTTTACATACATTTTTTGATCATTTATTTCATAGATGCATGATTCATATATGGACAGATACTTCTAAAATACTCTGTTCTAACTGATCTATTGTAACAAGCATTATATTTACACACAGTATACTCAGTTTTGGGAATTTTCAGTATTATAATTTATATTTATGTGATTCTACCTCAGTTAAAAAGGATCCATTGCTTTAATATTA
Organism: Mytilus coruscus; assembly: GCA_017311375.1. Classification (NCBI taxonomy): domain Eukaryota; kingdom Metazoa; phylum Mollusca; class Bivalvia; order Mytilida; family Mytilidae; genus Mytilus; species Mytilus coruscus. The sequence continues at coordinate 207,493 of CM029597.1, read as the reverse complement.
TCTAAAGACTTAGAACTTAGTGAGATAGCATTTTACAACTTCTTTTAATGGAGATTAATCAGAAAGAAATATTATTCTCGAATGAATTTGACTCAGGTTCTTATCCGGTTTCATATGAGATTTTAGTGTATTACATTTCTACAAGTACTGTTTCCTTTAGTTTATACTCAGTTACACATATCACTTTAAACCTTAGAACTACTGTAAACTGTTTTCTTACACTTTGACAACTGTTATATCTTTTGCAGCATTTTCCATGTATTATCATTTAGGTATGTTATACTGATTCTCTATATACATTATTGGTATCTCTTTTTATTTTTTATGACATTAAATCTAATGAGTAAAAACATCAATACATTTGTTCAAGTAGTATCTCGGGATGTTTTGAAAGGAAATAAGCATTGAATTTATACATTGACAGTTTTCTCTTTAAATGCAAAATAAAATGTCTATATACAGTCCAGAAAGTATAACCTTGTAATAGATGACTTTGATACATACTAGATTAATTTATATGCTGCAACATTGTCCCTATACAAATATTTATACATTGAAACCGTCCATAAATATTTATGTGCCATTGTTATATTAAGGATGAATAAATTAAAATGATACTATTTGTTTGTTATATTAATTTTGTCTTCCTGAAGGCGACCCATAGATGTTGCTTTCCGGGGACTGAGGCAGAGCCTTTTTGTTGGTGGCTGGGTCTTTGTCAATTGGGGTGTCAACAATGATAGTTTTCTGCTTAAATCAGTTTGATAGGAACTACTTGCGGTAGATCAAAGATATTTTTTAAAAAGTTGCATAACTATCAGTTCACATCAGTTTGACGACTATTTCGAGGCTCTGCCCCCTGCAGGTCATGGTCTACCAACTTTTAAATAATTACCAATTTTCAATGTTAAGTTTTCTGCTTTAGTTAGTTTGATAGGAACTTCTAATGATATATCAATGATATTTTCAATAAAGTTGCTTAACTATCAGAGCACATATCAGTTTAATGACTATTTCGAGTACCTGTCTCCTAGGTCATGGTCAAGTGACTGAACTAATTAGCAATGTTGCTGTCCATCATATTGTCTTTTTGTGAATTTTATGTCGACAGGCGAGACGAATCTCTGTGTCAACAGTTTATTGTTATAAATCATATGTTATTATACCAAAAATTCCAAAGAGGGAGAACACTAGTTTACCCTGTTCATCTGTCTGTCTGTTACACATATCTGTTGCATTTTCCCCAGCAACTACAAGTTATAGCGTCTTGATATATTTCAAGTAGCATTAAATGGTTATTCCATGCCATGTGACTGGTCCTTAGTTTCTTTTATATTCTACTTCCAGTTTACTATGTTGGTTTACTGGTTCATCCAATTGAATAACACATTTCTGTGGCATTTTTCACAGTGACTACTGGTAATAGCTTCTCGTTATCAAGCTCCAGAAAAATACTTTATCCATTTTTCTAATTTTCAATCTCCAATCCGAAATTTTGATTGGTTTGAAACTATACTTAATATGAAAAATATCTGAAAAATATGAGGACCCTTGACAACAGATTAACGATGATCATCAAAAAGAGGCACAGCACGAAGAGGACACGTTTTATTCACCTGAGCAAGAAAATATAGTTTTTTTTATTGTTTATTTCCAAATTTGCACAAACATTTTCACTGAAACACGTTTTAGTGTTTATGTAACATTTGAACTGTATATTACATTTTCATATTCGATTTTCTTTTTTTTTTTACACATTTGATGGTCTCAAGACGAACCATCGGAGGGTTGGCTGCCCCCCGTTCCCTAGCATATATCTGCTTACAGCTGTCATAATAACTCTAAGTAGAACGAAACACTTTTATCAACTGTAAGAAAAATATAATCAAGCATTTACTAAAATATATTCAAGTGGTCTGGTATATAGGAGATTTTCGTACCAATTTATAAATTAATGATAAATATTGCTTCATCGAAATTTGTAGTTAAAATTATGAAAAAGTAAAGGAAGGTATCATTGTTATGCATAGCTCTGATTCCTTGTCAGTGTTTGGCTATATTTTTGGCTTCTTATGGTTGTACTAGCTCTTCAGCGTTTGTATTTGATTTTGGATTTTCAAGTATTTTGGCCCAAAAAGACATTGTCAAAATGCGCATATGGTGTAGTAAATTTGGTACCTATAATGTAATTGACCACCAAACATAACCGAGGGACAACAATTGATTGCATACTAGCTTTTTGGGTCAGGTGAGATATAGAGGTTTGTCAAGAAAACAAGAATCACAAGAATTACTGACCCCGTTCTATTCACTTAAGTTCAACCTGATTTTGGCGTTCTTTACATTTTAGTGTATTTTTGAGTGTTGTCTTCCCATTGTTTTTCTTTTTGCTGTAGTGTTGTCTATGAAAAAAAACCTCAGAAGTGACGCTCGATTAAAACAAGTTAAAGTACGTAGTTGAAGAGCATTAAGGATAAAAAATCCCGAATTACAGCTTATGTAACCTTTTCCTGATGTAGAAAATCCTTGATATTTCGTACAATTCAAAGTTTTGAAAACCATTTATAGATATAATTATATTCTTTTTCTGTTATTGTTCAGTCTAAAACACATTGCACAAACATATGCCTATTTTAGTCTAGATGTCAACATACTCATGGTCTCTTACAATGAAAAATAAAAATTGTGTGAATAAATGAATCAGAGATATTTTCCGAGGTCTGTCATTAACTGTACGACAACACAAAGTTCCCTAAACGACAAACATGAAGATAACACTAAGAGTGTTTCAGAATTTGAACCAGCACATGCACATGTGAAGAACGTTAATTTGTCAACCATTAAGTATGGTTATGTGATTAAAGATTGGCATGACTGCGCATAAATCATTTCTCGTGATGAACAGAAAGATATGTTGAGGTTATGACTCAAAAGAGATAAAGACAAAATCAATGAAAGCAACATAACAAGTCAACATAAATGGACATCATCAGCTATATCCTTCACCATACTGCTTCAAAGATGAACAAGCACAAATGCAAGTGTATAGCAAGCTCAATAAAAATCTGGCTTTCAAACTAAAAGCCTGGATTGCTCACTTGGTAAAAATATGCAACATTAAACTCATTAGCAACAGTGCCATCCATCTTTCACACACTAAGAAAGATTGTGGCAACGTTTGATCTAGATCCACTAGGCAAATATTTAAAAAAAAGTGGTAAAGTCATATAATGACAATTTTCTCGATAAGCAGTCAATTGAAGATTAACATAACTATATTTTCTTGTATATATTGTCCTGTCCAAATACGGTTCATTCTTTTCTATTACAGTTTTCAGGTAAATTACAAAAACGCTACAGTTGATAAAAAAAAATGTTATTTTAGATCCACAAATTCCTTTAGTACAGCTGTGACGCTTGTATGAGGATCTTATCACTGCAACTCGCTCTCTTTTGTCTTCTGCTACTTACATTTAAATTACGCACTGTCAATATTTAATCTGTCGTACATTACTGTAAGCTGAAAAGAATCTCAAAAAAGAAAAAATAACTTCGAATGAATTTCCCCAAATAAAAGGATTGATTGGTAACTTTTGCGAACATGTTATATATGATTTAAGAAATATTAATTGATTGACGATAATAATGATGTTATACAATATAAAAAGCATTGACAAAAAGTAATAGTATTGCAAATTACAAATAATAAAGACTACCCTTGGACTTGAGACTTTGAAAACTATTTTCTACTTTAAAGTCTTATGACTTTAGAATTTTGATTTAAGAAATACAATATACAATTTAAAGAAGATATTCGGTTACAAATATTTAATTCTACACCTATCATTTTGCCCAAGTAAAGATCATTTCAACTCTCAATGACAAATGATTATTTAAGCAAATTATTTATATTGTAGAGTATATAATGTTTACAAATAAAGTGAATTAACCAAGAGAGAAATCACATAGTGTAAAAATTAGTACAGAAAAAAAACCAAGTAGCCACGATAACAATACATTTATAACATAAAGCATTTTCAGAAATATTGTGGGTATAAGAAGCTCATTCACAAAGCTAAGCAAAATTATTTTAAGACACCAAAGACGAAGAATCCGCCAAAGTAATTTTTCAAGCAAAATATCGACACGTTGCGCTTATTCATTCAGTTTTAAAATCAGTCAACCGAAACATAACTATGCGACCCACTTGCTTGAAAAGAGAATGTTATTTTTTTCTACAGGTTTAAGTTTGTTACTGTATTATTATTGTTGTTAAATTTCAAATGCTAAAGGATATGCATATTGCTGAAAACTTCGTGATACATATACTACAAACTACATATGTACAGTCAAGATGCAAAAACAGATTGTATGAAGATTATTCTGACTGGTTTCTTACTTTTTGTACCCCATTTTGCTAGCGTAACACAAATTGATGCATTTAGTTAAGAGGTAAACTAATTATGTATATTTTCCCGCTAAAAATGAAAAAAAATTATGTAAGGTACAAAGGAATGAGGCATTTGAAAAATGAGAAAACATATACTTTCCTGGTTTACCATAAAAGGGAACGTAAAAAGTCAAAACAGATTCCAGGCTTACAACTTAGAAGTGAGAGCACTTAAAACCAAATTCCGAAAAAGTAATGCCAAAAACGGCGAAGGCTATCCATCACTGGATAATACCTGGGTAGAATGCCTTAGCCTTTTTAATGATTCATCATTTGTAAACAGTACATTTGCAGAAAATGAACGATCGATGATATTTCATGTGAACACAAAAGTGCTGACTACTGAGTTTGTAATACCCTCAGGGTCGATACTGCGATACGTCTACCAAAATTGGTTGTAAAAACTCAAATATATTAATAAAAGAGAGGCGAAAGATACCCAAGGGACATTCACACCCATAAGTCGAAAATAAACTGACAACGCCTAGGCGAAAAAACGAAAAAGACAAAAAGACAAGCAACTGTATGCAAAACACAACATAAAAAGAAAACTAAAGACTGAACAACACGAACTAGTAATCGTACTATTAAAAGCAATCCCTTCTGCAGTATTTTGATCTTGAAATAATTGGCTGTTAAAAGTTTCATTTCTATACTCAAAAGCAAATAAACAAGAAGTAATAACGTCACTGACAACAATTTCTTAATGAAAGCGGGATCCAAAAATTGACCGATTTTGGGTAATGACAGAATTTTAGGGGACATGTCATGAAAGTAAAATACATGTATTTGATAATTAACAATACCACAAATATATTTTAGGGTACAAACATAATAATAAAAGAAATACCAAATGTATGATGCACATATTTTACTAACAGTAATCTCCAATTATCTTGTTCTTATAAAAAAAAAAAATTGAAAGTCCATAATTTAATTTTAAAGAATTTAGGTTAATTAAGTTTTGTTAAAAAAACACATGACAAACAAGAAGCACCGTAATAAGGTTGTATAACCTCAGTACAGGTGTGTTTTTCAGGTAAAAGATTTTTTTTTAACCTAGATTCAGACTTTAAAATAAGATAATTTAACTTTCTCGATTTGATAAATCTGACAATCATGTAAGGATGTAAAATAAAGGCAATAGTAGTTAAATCAACGGAACAACAGAAACACTGAACTGCAACAAAAACAAACGCCAACATACATAGAAACGGACTATTTGATAACCATATTCCTGACTTGGTACAGCACATTTTAAGAAAAAAATGGTGGGTTGAACCTGGTTTTATGGCTAGGCAAACCTACGCTGATATGGCAATGTTAAAAATACCGCTAAAACGACAACATTACATAAAAATCTGTAAATAACATTACTTTATTGTTTCTGTTGTCATGTCAGTTAAAAAAGATAGTTATATAAAAAGTTGAAATTAAAAAAGTAGAGGTTATTTAGTCAAGTATGGTTCAGACTGGTCGAGTATTGTTCAGACCTTTGGTCAAGTATGGTTCAGACTGGAAACAATAGGTCGTTAATTGGTCGAGTATAGGTCGAGAATGGGTTAAGACTGTTTCAGACTTGTCGAGTAATAGACCAGACTTTTTTCAATGGCAAAGTTAAGGGTCAAGTACAAATCAGTACAGTTGAGTATGATTCAGACTACGACGAGTAATATCAAGTAAAATTCAGACCAATTCAGACGAGTAAGAATCAGTACATTCTAGTACAGATATAGGCAATTTCAGATTTTTACTGGTTTGTAGTGTTTGATATTTAACTGGCAAGTGTGATAGTCTACACTTGCATTAATCATTCTTGATGAAGAACAGGAGTATATGATTAGATGATTATGATTCGAAAAAATATAAAGAGTAAATCAGACACACCGAACCAACGAGTCTGTAACAAAAGATATTTACAAACAGTAATAATCTTCATTATACTGCCTCAAAGATAATTGATCATGCCCGAGATTACGTGTATGCCAAGCTCTTTGAAACTCTCGCTTTTAAATAGGAGATTCTTTGGAGCCTGAATTGCTCACCTGGTAAAAATTTGCAATGTAAAAATCCTTATCAGTGGAAGCCATCTGCACACACTAAAAATTAAAAAAGATTGTGACCAAGTTTGATCTAGACCAACTTGTAGAATATTTATTTAATGGTCAGGTCATTTAAGGTAGCAGAACAGTTTAATTCAAGAAAATGTTGGAGGGTTGTATATAAATTGCGAAACTTTAAGCTATAGAACCTATTAAGACTAATCAAGTACCATTTTACCATTTGACATGCTTTCATGATTTTCTTGTTTTTGACAAGTGTCTGAAGGAACTCCGACTCATATGAAAATAAGAAGAGGTCGGCTCACAGTTCGTTCCCATAGGAATGCCGACAACTTGCTGAAAAAGTCTACCTCCAAATTCAACAAATATGTTGTCAATGAGAAACTCCAGCATACTGATCACTTGTTCCTCTGTGTAGCATATTTTACCTTTTTGTTCACTATTAACAAAATATGCTGTATGGTATCCCAAAGCAATAAATGTATAGCGTATGCTGCCATTTGTATATTGAAAAGCATAGTGGATTATTTCTTTTAGACGATTTTTCAATTTCACATGGGGAATGGTTGTTAATAGGGTTGAAAAATCAAAATTTATGACAGAATAAATTTCATAGAAAGATCGAGATTTAGAATAAGCAAGATGTTCTTTAGAGATTTTTAGAATCCACATATGGTTAATACCACCACGCGAGTAAACAGTTTCACAGTATTTCTAAGACCCTTTGTAGGACATGCAGATGAGCCGGCAATGTACCCTTGTTTGTACGGAATTTTGTGAAGCTTAGGTATCCAATGCAAAGAAGGTAAGTCCTCAGATTTGCTGTTCAATGTAATGTTCATTGAAGCCATGAAGGAATTATGATTCTCCAAAATCTCATCCTTATCAAATGAAATGTTTTTGTATATGGGATTACCTGAGTGCTAATTCATTTACAAGACACTCATAGTACTACGATTTACATACAAAAACAATATTATTTGAAGCTTTGTCCGCAAGAAAAACAACATATTTATCGTGAAGAGATGATAAACATTTCACAGCTTCTTTGTTTCTGAAAACGGATTATGATTTTGGTCGATCATTCACACAGTTTTTCAACTTATGAATTCGACGTTTTAACAGAGAGCTGATTGTTTTGACCCATTCTGACAATGTGTCCAGTTCAACTTCTTCTCGTTTAGCCAATGCTCTGGCGTAGTCCTCAATGGAATCCATAATTATTTTGAAATTATGGTTCCAATTGATGTGTTGGGGTTCTCTGAACTTAGGACCATGAGATATCATCTTTTGGAGATATTGAATTATATTTAAATCCCCAGTAATAACATGGCCAGAGGGGCTGTAAATATAAGGCGAGTGGGAACAGTCACATGTCGGAGGTTTTTTAAGGTATTTTTCTAAATCAAGGTCCTGCAATGCTTGCTTATAATTAAATACTTTAGGTGCAATGGTTTTGATGTAACTGTAGGATACAATAGGAACAGACTGATTTTGAAAATAAATTGGAATTTTACATGTCACCTCTTTGTGATGAAGAACGTTGCTGATGTTGATAGTATCAATTCCTTTATCAGTAAACTGAATAGGAAGGAATTTGCTCTTTTTATCATGTAAAGGTTCCGATCTTACTGGTTTAAAACGACGGAAAAGAGCTACATCACAAATTATAATGACCAGTCTGTATATTGAAGAAAATGTATCTATGCATCCCTTGTCAAGTGCATAATCTCTCAAACATTTAAGAAAATTAACAGGCAGTGAAAAAAGAATAGTTCTAATGTAATGTAACCCTAGATGATGAAGATGTGAAAGAAGGTCATCAAAGCTCCCAGAAGTGATCTAGATTTGAAAGACTTTATAAAATTGGGCCGATGGTACTGTTTTTGCCCATGACTACGCTGGGGTCTTAAGGTAATATTAAATAAACTCATTACATTTACATTACTACAGGCTGGAATTCACAAATTTCCTACTCCTTTGATGTTATCATTGCAACCATATGGCATTGCAGTAAATAGATATAGGAAGATGTGGTGTGAGTGCCAATGAGACAACTCTCCATCCAAATAATACTAAGATAAAATAAACATGTGAAAGCTCTCTCACAGGCAAACAACCAATAACTGAAAATATAAGGGCATACACTACAAGCACGGGGACACATTCTACTGCATCCACACAGCACGAGTAACAAACCCTGCAGTAAATAGATATAGGAAGATGTGGTGTGAGTGCCAATGAGACAACTCTCCATCCAAATAACAATTTATAAAAGTAATACTAAGATAAAATAAACATGTGAAAGCTCTCTCACAGGCAAACAACCAATAACTGAAAAATATAAGGGCATACACTACAAGCACGGGGACACATTCTACTGCATCCACACAGCACGAGTAACAAACCCTGCGGTAAATAGATAATAAACATGTGAAAGCTCTCTCACAGGCAAACAACCAATAACTGAAAAATATAAGGGCATACACTACAAGCACGGGGACACATTCTACTGCATCCACACAGCACGAGTAACAAACCCTGCAGTAAATAGATATAGGAAGATGTGGTGTGAGTGCCAATGAGACAACTCTCCATCCAAATAATACTAAGATAAAATAAACATGTGAAAGCTCTCTCACAGGCAAACAACCAATAACTGAAAATATAAGGGCATACACTACAAGCACGGGGACACATTCTACTGCATCCACACAGCACGAGTAACAAACCCTGCAGTAAATAGATATAGGAAGATGTGGTGTGAGTGCCAATGAGACAACTCTCCATCCAAATAATACTAAGATAAAATAAACATGTGAAAGCTCTCTCAGGGCAAACAACCAATAACTGAAAATATAAGGGCATACACTACAAGCACGGGGACACATTCTACTGAGTACCTAGTTCCCTTATCCAGAAATTTTCTCTATCTTGTCGGAAAGGAGTACTTAGTATAAGGCTATTGGTGTGGTGATAAATTTCTCGATGATGCGTACTTTCATAGATAAAGAAGGATCATGGTCCTGTTGATTAGAATGGTTATAAAGAACCCTGAATTGTGGATCTTTATTATCAGACCGGTGTTGATTCATCCTTTTACGCAAAGTTTTAAACGGATAGTAGCTACGATTTTCATTAAAACTACTTTTTAATCTATATGCCATCACTGTTTACTTTCCATTTAGCATTTAGAAGCTTTTAACGTTTTACACCTGAATTTAATTTTGGTCTATCAGACAAAAATTCGATGTTAAGCCAACCCTTATTCATATGACCTATGTTAACCTTAACTCGGCAATTCTCAATGCGTTATCGCACGTTGTCCCTCGAAAGGAAAATGCCGAACAGAGGAATGTTATCGCGGGAATGGAACGTGTATTTACAGTTTCTGCGAGAAAAAGGAACAGAAAAGAGGTGCAGACAAGTTATTGTAAATTGAAAATAATTAACGGCGATGAGATCGGTCATTAGAATCACTTAAAAAACCTGTCACGAAGGCAAAGTCACACAGAAGTAGTCGATAATACGATGGTTTGCGAAATGTTTACATTTCTAAACTATTCCAGATCACATTAATACGAATCGCGACGTGTTCAAATCGTTATTGTCCAAAATATGTTATAAATTTACGGGCAGTGATCTCCCAACTTAGCAGAAATTAACAATCAATTTCTTCTAATTTGATATTATTCTTTCGGTGTATCCCTCGTGATGGCCCCAATTCAATTCACAAACACGTGTATACATTATCGGCATTGTTTTGTCAAACAAATGTAAAAACAAGTGTATAATATCGCCATTGTTTGAGAACTTTAGGTTCGATAAATATGCAGGCTTTTGTTATATTTTGTTGTTTACATAATTTGATAAATGGTGTCAAATATGTACGTTTAATTTAAAGAAATGATCAAATACGTAAGAAAACAAAAAAGCACATGTTCATATCTATTTATATCTGGGTCATTTCATTCGCTGTGTCGGCAAAGTTCGGGAAGTAAACCCGATGCATAAGTAATGAGATGAATAGGCATGAAACACGGTATTAATTATCAATTATTAACGCTTCTGTAGTTTATTTTAACATTTCAGCGATCTTATTAATTTTTAGTACATATCTTTGATTTTAGCAGCTTTAAAACTTGGTCATAGTTTTGTCAAAATCGTAGATACTATCCCTTTTGTCGAGTTTCACCAACATAAAGTAGCCAACAGAAAGTACATTCAATTCCGTATACGTTATTGTCCTTGGAACAGTCCAGAGGGTCAAAAGATGTTGCTTTATAAGTTTTCCCTGTTAAGTTTCTAGTGAAATCTGCCGAAGTGATTAACATATTACATGTCTTGCATGTGCTTTTCTTTCCTTTCCTATCGGTGACCATGAAGGCACCCGTAATATCATAAGAATAAATACCAAAACTCATAAACAGAATAATCACACTGTACCTAATTTTCTCCAAATAAACACTCATATTTGATTGGATTTACAAACAACAATTTCCTTTCTTTACGAAGTTACATGGACATTTACAACAATTATTCAGGATAGGGTAAGTCTTAATTACTTCTATCAAAATTCCATAAAATAGATAGAAAAACATCTATCAGCGACACCTATAATATGATTGGAAAGCATATTATATAACACATTTAAAGTAATAATTACCTTCTGGCTGTACATGAGTCAAATTAGGGATATCTCGGAGGATGTTCCGTGGAACACACAAATCAAATGCTACAGTGTTCCGTGTAGCAGAAGAGGACCTTGGTAGCCCGGGCGACGTCCTAGCCGGTTTGTTCTTTGTATTACTATTATTCATCATACATTAAGCTAAGAGTAATGTGTTTTATTGTACTAAAAAACAAACTTTTTAAAAGTACTCTTCAGCCAGTTATTAATGGGCGTTGGTGATGTGTGTTCTCGCTTTCGGATCAAAACAGCAAACATGCTGACAAGTTAGTTGTAAAGACGACAAAACATCTTACGACAGATTTTTGATATTTTGACTTAAACCATGTGACTATTTTAGTCAATTGTAGTTCCTATCGGTGACCATGAAGGCACCCGTAATATCATAAGTTTAAATACCAAAACTCATAAATATAATAATCACACTGTACCTAATTTTCTCCAAATAAACACTCATATTTGATTGGATTTACAAACAACAATTTCCTTTCTTTACGAAGTTACATGGAAATTTACAACAATTATTCAGGATAGGGTAAGTCTTAATTACTTCTATCAAAATTCCATAAAATAGATAGAAAAACATCTATCAGCGACACCTATAATATGATTGAAAGGACATTAAGTGTATAATTATACCTTAAATAAAGCATACTATATAGGTTTAAACATGTTCCGACATTAAACGAATTAAATTTTAGTAACTTAATCGTACAGGTATATTTTAGTTATATTTTCAGATATTTAAATCGTGTATTTTATCAATGTGTAAGGCGTAGCGAATGAGACGAGCATATTTGGGTTACTCGTACTTATTAAATTGAACAAAGGAGTGTTATTTGTTTCAAATTGGTTTTGAGAGCTGTGAAATTTACATGTCTAGTAGGGAGTTGCCAGGGATCTAAGGGTAAGCTCTTTAGAGCTAGCAGCTATAAAACCGGGTTTAATCCACCATTTTTACAGTTGATACGATATTCCAGGGCTTGTATTTCCTATCATGATTTCCTTGATAGAGGGTTGCTGCTCAAAAGGAAGCTATCAAACCAAGAGTTCCAAGTGGCGAAATTGAAATTATCGCTTTGTAAATTTAACGGACGCCACCACGAGTTGGTTGACCGTTATGGAAGATTTGTTTCACAGATGACGACAGATTTGTTCCAATTGTCGAAACTACAATCGCGTCTCCTTTTCCCCGAATGTGACCTACCGAAATAGACTTATCAGCGGGTTTGTACTTACACGAGGAACACCTAGTCCCATGTAGAGCAGGGTCTGCTTACCTTTCCGGAGCACCTGAGATCACCCTGAGGTTTTGGTTGGGTTCGTGAGTCTTTAGTTTTCTATGTTGCGTTTTGTTTACTGTTGTTTGTCTGTTTGTCCATTTGGTATCTTCCGCCTCTCTCTTATATAAATGCACCAAGTCAGATAGTACAGAAGTTATAGTAATTATTTCCAGTAAAATACTTGATATTAATGCACCAAGTCAGGTAGAACCGTAGTTGTAATAATTATTCCCAGTAAAATACTTTATATAAATGTACCAAAGTAGGTAGTACCGTGATTGTATTAATTATTCCCAGTAAAATACTTTATATAAATGCACCAAGGAAGGTAGTACCGTGATTGTACGAATTATTCATTATTCCCAGTTAAATCCTTTATATAAATGCACCAAGTCAGATAGTACCACATATTTCAATCTTTTTGTTTGTTTTTGTTTCCTGTACACAAAAACGACCAATTCAAAAAGCATATGAAAACAAATGCACAAAGAAATTCATTTTGTCCTTGTATATATTTTATTATACTTATCAATTACAGTGAGACGAATTCGTCCAACATGCCAGGAAATGAAAGGTGAGCATATTATATAACATAGTACTCTACGGATGTCAAAAAGAGTTATTCGAGATTCGAAATTGAAAATTCAATGTCTTCTTTTAAACAGTCAAAATCTAATATGGCAAGTCAAAATAAATCGAACAAAGGATTAGATAAAGCATGAATATAAACACCAATGTGAAAACAAAACAAAGTAAAATAAAGATATCTTACGTACAATACATAACATAATAAATATTTTTAAGGATTGTGTAACTTTTGTTTTAAATTGGTTCAAGATTAGTCAAAGGTTTGTCAGCATTTAGATAAAGGCAACAGTAGTATACCGCTGTTCAAGAGTCATAAATCGATTAAGCGAAAACAAATTCTGGTCACAAACCAAAACCGAGGGAAACACATCATTTATAAGAGGAAAACAACGGAACAACAGAAACACTGAACTGCAACAAAAACAAACGCCAACATACATAGAAATTTGATAACAACTGCCATATTCCTGACTTGGTACAGGACATTTTAAGAAACAATGGTGGGTTGAACCTGGTTTTATGTCTAGCAAAACCTCCCGCTTATATGGCAATTTTAAAAATAACGCTTAAATGACAACATTATGTGACAGGAATACAGTGCAAATAAACGAAAGAACACTCAGGACAGAAACACATAAATGAATAATATGATATTACTTAGAGCGTGTATCTATTTATTCATCGGTTCCAAATTTTATATAACGAAATATATTTAGTATCACCTCTCATTTTTAAATTCAACTGGTCCAAAGGACCAGGTGAGCATTTCTCTCTCATTACTTGGCGTCCGTCGGCCGTTAACTTTTACAAAAGTGTTCTCTTTTAAAACTATGGGGTCAATTAGAACCAAACTTGGCCACAATACTATATGTATCTAGTTTAAAAAATGTGTTCGATGATCCTGCTTGCCAATCAATATGGCCTAAAAGGGGAAAAATAGAACTTAAGGTAAACAAGTATTGTCTATTATTTTAAAAACCGTTATCTATAGAAAAAATCTAACGGTTTGAAAATGTTTAGAATGTCAAGATCTACCTAATGTTAATTATGATCAAAATTATCTGTGAACTATGGCAAGCCGTTGTGAAATTTATTCCCTATTTATTAATATTAAAGAACTCCTTATAGGAATTTTTACCCTTAGATGATTACAATTTTTGTTTTTGCCTATTATCTCAAAAGTTATAATAGATAGACATAACTGTAATGCCCAAAAGTGACAATCAAGACAAGATCTACAAATAAGTTAAATAACCGAAATCTTAAGTCGAATCCTTGTTGGAGTTATTGCCCCTAAATGATTATGTTTATCATTTTTTTTTGTTTTTACCTTTTATCTCGGAACTTTACAGTTACACCAAAGCCATTGCACCTAAAGTATATAACTATAAACAAGCATTGCAGGACCTTGATTTAGAAAAATACATAAAAAACCCTCCGACATGTGACTGTTCACACTTGCCTTATATTTACAGCCATGTTATTACTTAGGATCTAAACATAATCCAACATGAAAATCTCCGAAAGGTGATATTTCATGGTTCTAAGTTCAGAGAACGCCAACACATCAATTGGAACCATAATTTCAAAATAATTATGGATTCCATTGAGGACTACACCAGAGCATTGGCTAAACGAGAAGAAGTTGAATTGGACACATCGTCAGAATAGGTCAGAACAATCAGCAGCTCTCTGATAAAACGTCGAATTCATAAGTTGAAAACAAAGATGCCTTGAAATGTCTATCATCTCTTCACGATAAATATGTTGTTGTTCCTGCGGACAAAGCTTCAAATAATATTGTTTTTGTATGTAAATCGTACTACTATGAGTGTCTTGTAAATGAATTAGGAATAAATCAGCACTCAGGTAATCCCATATACAAAAACATTTCATTTGACAAGGATGAGATTTTGGCGAATCATAAGTCTTTCATGGCTTCAATGAACATTACATTGAACAGCAAATCTGAAGACTTACCTTGTTTGTATTGGATACCTAAGCTTCACAAAATTCCGTACAAACAACGGTACATTGCCGGCTCATCTGCATGTCCTACAAAGGAATTGTCCATTAGATTGACAAAAATTCTGGCCGCAGTGAAAGAGGGTCTTCAGAAATACTGTGAAACTGTTTACTCGCGGTATTAACAATATGTGGATTCTACAAAACTCTAAGGAACTTCTTGATAATTTTAAATCTCGATCTTTCTCTGAAATTAATTCTATCAAAAAGTTTGATTTTTCAACCCTGTATACCACCATTCCCCATGTGAAATTAAAAAAATCGTCTAAAAGAAATAAACCACAATGCTTTTCAGTATAAAAATGGCAGCATACGCTATACATTTATTGCTTTGGATACCATATGGCATATTTTGTTAATAGTGAACAAAAAGGTAAAACATGCTACATAGAGGAACAAGTGATCAGTATGCTGGAGTTTCTCATTGACAACATATTTGTTGAATTTGAGGTAGACTTTTTCAGCAAGTTGTCGGCATTCCTATGGGAACGAACTGTGCGCTTCTCCTTGCCGACCTCTTCTTATTTTCATATGAGTCGGAGTTCCTTCAGACACTTGTCAAAAACAAGAAAATCAAAGAAGCCCGATCATTTAATTTCACATTCAGATATATTGATGATGTTCTTTCCATTAACAATCCAAACTTTTCTGATTGGGTTCTCCATTAATAATTAACTCATCATAGATACCAGGATTGAAATTAAGTATTTGCGCCAGACGCGCGTTTCGTCTACAAAAGACTCATCAGTGACGCTCGAATAAAAAAAAGTTAAAAAGGCCAAATAAAGTACAAAGTTGAAGAGCATTGAGGACCAAAAATTCCTAAAAGTTTTGCCAAATACAGCTAAGTTAATCTATTCCTGAGGTAGAAAAGCCTTAGTATTTCAAAAATTTAAAGTTTTGGAAACAGTTAATTTAAAATTATGACCATATCAATGATAATTCATGTCAACATAGAAGTGCTGACTCCTGGGCTGGTGATACCCTCGGGGAATAAAAACTCCACCAGCAGTGGCATCGACCCAGTGGTTGTAAATAAACTCATCATAGATACCAGGATTGAAATTTATTTGAGGATTAATATATCCTCCAGAACTAGAAATTAAAGAAACAACAGACACGGCTTCCACCGCCTCATTTTTAGACTTATACCTCGAATTTGACATAAGTGGTAATCTGAATACCAGAATATATGACAAGCAAGACAATTTTAATTTTGAACATATAAATTTTCCCCACCTTAGCAGCAATATACCAACTTCACCTGCATATGGGATATACATTTCCCAACTCATTCGGTATTCAAGAGCTTGTAGCTGCCACTCAGACTTTATAAAACGTCACCAGTGTCTGAGCAGAAAGTTGATGAGCCAAGGTTATGTCAAAGAACGTCTCGTCCTGTTTCTAAAAAAGTTCATTGGAAGAGACCAAGACCTTGTTGATAAATATTCCGTATCAACTTCACAAATAATACATGATGGTCTTGAAGTATAGATTCTAGGTACTGACGTTGTTTATCATCTTAATTACGTTAAAGTTCCCCTTTGTTGTCCTTGCATATTTTTAACCTTTACTATTTATCCATTTTTTATTATATACTTATGACGTGGATCGGTACTTATACATCTCGCCATTGTGTTATTGTGCTATAGTCAATTTTGAGTTTTTGTCTTTCATTTTTGCTTATGTCCTTTGTCTATATGCCATTTTGTGTTTCTTTGTTGTAACAGTAATTTGTTTTTATAGTGATTAAGATTATATTACAGTGTTGACTGCTATACCCCTTTTTCTGACGTTTTTATCTATGATGTCTGTTTGTTTTGCTCTCACATTGTTGTCAATATAATGGAATTCTATGGGACTGTCATACAAGAGAGAGGTTAGCTAGCTATAAAACCAGGTTCAATCCACACCATTTTCTACATAAGGAAATGCCTGTACCAAGTCAGGAATATGACCGTTGTTTTTCATTCGTTTGATGTGTTTGAGCTATTGATTTTGCTATTTTATAAAGGACTTTCCGTTTGAAATTTCCCTTGGAGTTCGGTATTTTTGTTATTTTACTTTTTAATAGATAAAGATAATTGTTAAACAGCAAAACTGATCAACAGGACAAGATATATTAACAATGTAGCATAGACGAAATTGTCAGTCGACTTTCTATAGGAATTATTGCCTTAAATGATGATTTTAACCATACTTGCTTTATTAAAGAAAACTATAATACATCTGTATAATACATAAAATTATCAGCAAGGCAAGAACTACAAAGAAGTCACGTAGCCAAAATTGTCAGTCTACTCCTTCTGGGAGTTATTGCCCTTTTATGATAATGATAGAGAGAAATTGTAAACAGAAAATGTTTAAAAAAAAAAACAGACCGATTTTATTCATGAACTGTAGCCTGGTTTCATTAATGATATTTAATCTCTCTATATATATCATTGTATTTGCTAATAACAATGAAACGAATTTTTACAAGAAAATGAAAAGTGAGCTTCTAATATAAAATACTACTATACGAAAGCCCATAAGAATTATTCAAGTAAAAAATCAACGTCTACTTTGAAACAATCAAAATCCATACTGAAAGTATACTAATTCAAGTACTTTACACAAAAGTTTTAGCAATAATGTGAGTGTAAACAAGCATTTGTAATACAGTCGAACAACACACAAATTATATGATTATTTTTCATCGAATTATTAAGAAATTTTAACTACTCGTTAGCACTACCGACAAGTTAAACAACAGACCCCCGAATCAATGTGATTTAATTCTTTATTGTATATTTATTGAAGCCTGCCTCCGGGTTCGGGATTTTCTCGCTGTGTTGAAGACCCATTGGTGGCCTTGGGCTGTTTTCTACTCTTTGGTCGGGTTGTTGTCTCTTTGACACATATTCCCCGTTTCCATTCATAATTTTATTTGTAAATAAGACTTTTGCATGTAAATACTTTTATAACTGAACAAATATTGTTGAATATACCTTGTGCTAAATTTGCTTTTTTAATTCAACTGTATGTGGTATATATTAGTCACAGCTATTTCATAAAAAAAAAATCATATTGTTGACCAATATAAAAACCAAAAGTTACGTCAAACTTTGTTCAAATTGTACACATTGTATACTTGCAAATACCTTCAATAATGTGCGATTTTTGTCACTGCTCTATTTAATAATGATTCTCATTATCTAAATGATACAGTGAGATGGGGGCGTGGAAATGGGTGATATAACCTTAGCACAGTTTATCACTATTAAGTACTTAACTTTACATATGGAAATATTATACACTAAATCGAACATTTCAGAACTTTATTATCAAGAATATAACTCAACAGTTGGAAAATATTTCAGCTGGTGAATCACTGTTATGGGTATTGAACCAAATAATAACCTGATTGAAAAAAGAGAAATTTAAAAGGATTTAATAGATTTGTACAATGAAATAGTAAAATGCAATCAAATAAATTAACAATTGAAGTGAATTGAAAGGGAGAGAGGAAAATCTTATTTCTTAGGACGTCTAATATTCCAAAACTATATGATCCAAATAAAATATTACATTCAGTGGATTGATATAAAACATTAAAAAAAGATGTTAGTTTTGAATTACATTTAATTTAAATCTTTGGAAGCTTTTCTGGATCAGAGTTAAACAGAAACAAAACAGAAGGATTATGATTGGGAAAAATAAACATAGAAGATACAAATACGAAAATAAAAATAAGAAAACTATAATAATTAAAATTTGTGGTTTTTATTCATTTAATACGTAGTCGGGGCTAATAATTCAATTTTAGATTGTTCAAATACAAAGTGTTTTCCATACCAATTATAAACATGTACAGGAATCAACTGGTGCATTTTTCAGCTTATATAGTTTCAGCATTTGTATTTAACGCCTTCTTTAAGAAAGAGGAGGAAAAGGTCGAAAGGGAGAATCAAAACTTATAAGCCGATGAAACACCGACAAAATCATGGCAAAAAACGAAAAACGACGAAAAGACAAACAACAGTTTACGAAAACTGCAAACAGAACTAAAGACTGAGCAGAATTAACCCCACAAAAAGCCAGGGGTTATATAAGGTGCTCTGGTACATATCTTGCTCCATCTTGGCTGCGGAACCGTAATTCTTATGGTCCTTATGATATTTTTTGACAATTTGTGGACCATAGACTTAAGGAGTATTCCTCTGTTAAAACTTTCGGAATTGCAACCCAGTTTCGGGTCGTACTTATTTCCAAAAATTTGTTTTTCGTGCGTAGCTTGTCAATGTATATACTTTGTTTAGTTAAACATTTTTCTATGCTATGAAGTATTTATTTATGTTTGAATATTCATTCCTTGACGCATTTATCTAATTATTTCCTTTTGTATATGTCTCCGCCTATTTCGTTCCGCCATTTTGAATCTGAAAAAAAAGGAACAAGTCGGCAAAACAAGTGCACAGTTGGTTCCCATAGGAATGCCTATATATATAAATCGAAATAACAAATATGCTGTGTTTAAAAAATTAGATATGTATAACTAAAAGAATTTGTTTATCAAATACTCTACAATTTCGTATATGATTTGACCTTCAAAATGTTTTGATCCGAGCGCCACTGACGAGTTTTAAGTAGGCAAAACATGCGTGTGACGTACAAAATTATAGTCCATGTATCTGTGAAGAGCTTTTACAATGGGTCGATGCGACTTGCTGATCGACTTTCGCCCCCAGGGTATCACCAGCCCAGCAGTCAGCACTTTTTGTGTTGAGATGAAATATCATTGATACGTTCATCTTCTGTAAATATTTTGTTTATGGTATGTTGAAATATTAGAAACACTCCGGTTTTATAACCCAGGGCATGGATTGCCTAATATGTGTTTGGTAAAACCCGGCTTTCAAATTTTTTATTTGTATGCGATTTGGCCGTCCAAATGTTTTGATTCGGGCGCCACTGATATGTGTTAAGTAGACGAAACGCGCGTGTTGTAAACCAAATATAAGCGTTGTATCTTTAATGAGCTTTTATTTTGAATTCTGACAATAGTAGCTATTGCCGTTATCATTGTGCTTTTTATTTGTTATTAGATGTACCTAGTTCTGTGCCCAATTGAACTATTCATACATTGGAGAATTACATCCTATAAGTGTAATGCTTTTTAAAATTTATAAAAATAACAATATGCGTTTAAGAATCCTTGCATGACAAGATAAAGGGATTTTGTTTTAGATTTGAACTGTTGCTAAATGAAACGTGTTCAATTATCTAAACACAGACATTTTTAAGTAAGAACTTGACTGTATCAATCTTGCAATAATGTTTTTTTCCAGCTAAACTCTCCTTTTGCCTTCGTAAAACTTGACATCACAGTAAAAAATGACTTTCGAACGTGGGGTGTAGGTAAGTTCGTTGAATTGAATTAGAATTATGCTACGGTTAGAAATGTAAATATTCTAAGGTGAATCTCTTCTTAATTTAATTTCTTAAGAACACCAGTAGCAATAGGTCACAGATTCGTTCGTTCCACTTGACGGTGAAACCAAAACATTGTTGAGAATGATTTTTGATGAAAAACTGTCTGCATGAAACGCTTCTTCTTTGTTTAAATCAAATGTGAAATGCAAAACTACAGTTACAACATCAAAACAATAAAAGCAATAACTTCTTCAGAAAACAAACGACATTACGTTAATTAAACGCTATAAATGAAAATAAGCCGCAAGAATATTGTCAGCATTAATTTTTTTTTATTTGGATTTTCTTTGTCAGTAAATTCGACATAACTTTATTATTTTTGAATCCATGGTGAATTATAATGTATTGAAATGAGAGTTTTATCATGTAGAATTTTGCATTTAAAGACGAAAAAAGCAGTCTTTTATTTTCTTTTTTCTCATAGTTATGGCTCATATTGGACTTAAAAAAAATCTACTCCTGGTAAATCAACACGAGTTTACTACATTTATGGATGAAGGTTCTTCAATATCACCCAGTGCCTGGAATGAAACATTTAGATTTATCGTCGAAAAAAATGAATTGAAAAAAATGGATGAACTAATGTTCGGTATGTTTTTCATCTTTTCGTATAGAATGAATATACTCAGTTCGATTGTCATTGCAAAATAATAATGAATGCAGCTCATAATGTTTCCAGGGGTTATACATCCTTGGATTTCAATGATTTTGGTTTTGATTGATCCTGATAAATGCAAATCCAGAAACGTGTTTATAATAGTTATAATATTGTTATTTTCATTTAGGATGACACCGGAAAATCGGTAAAGCGCCAGCCAAATGAACCAAAATGGACACTGCGAATGGATCAAAGCTGTTCGGTTAAAGAGTAAGAAGTGCATTCAAAATCATCGACGTACAATGAACACATGGGTTTCTAACCGTTGAAGAAGCCCGAGGTTTTGGCAAATATATTTAAACCTCTAGCAATATTGTTGTTTTATTTGCAAAAATCATAATTCTGATTGTCTAACTAACGAATTAAGAATTCCCAGCACAATACCCCTACATCGTTTACGAAAGAGATTTTATAAAATCGAAAGTGTGGCCTTCTCCCCTTGGTACAACATAAAAATGGACAACAAAAATCTCCTGTCTTTATACTGGTTACACAAACTTCACAAAAATCCTTAAAAAGAAAGATATTCAGGCGGATCGTCAAGATGTTATACTTAAAAATTTTCTAACGTTCTTACCAACATTCAACTAGTGGTGTCAATCAGATTTGGATTCTTACCTCAAAATCTTCAATCACAATCTTGACAATTTTGTTGAAATATCAACATTTCTGATTTTTCTACGCTCTACAGGTTTATTCGCCATGCTCAATTGAAAGATCGAATGCATCGTTTCCCGTGCTAAGTCAGGAACATGAGAGTTGTTTTTTCACTTGTTCTGTTGGCTGATAACGTTTGTTTTTGTTAGTTTGTATGGACTTTCTCCTTTTTTAATTTCAATTGGAATTCGGTATTTTTGATATACTTTCGTTAAACAGAGCTTTTTCTTCAAAAATGGAAATCGTAGATAAAACATTCTTGTTTAAAAAAATCTTATTTTGTAAAGAACCGCACTAAATCTAAAATATAATACACCGAAGATGATACCATCAAAATAGTGGACTGTTTTATTGACAACATATTGGCAGAGTTTGTTGGGTTGATAATTCAACAGACAGTCAGTACTTCAATGGGTACTTATTGTGCTCTCCTACTAGCCGACTTGTTTTGTACTTACACGAAGCAGAATTCATACAAACTTTATCAAACACAACAAGAATAAGACATCTTGCAAAATTCATAAATGTTTCGCTTTCAGATATATTGATGATGTCCTGTCACTCAATAATCCACATTTCACTGAGTGCTTGCATGTCTTATATCACAGTGAACTTCAAATAAAGGATACTACCGAAATAAGAAGGTCTGCCTCATATCTTGATCTTTTTCTCGATATTGCCGATGCGACTGATGGTTGATGTTTCATCACTAGGGTATCACCAGCTTAGTAGAAAGCACTTGTGCATATGAATGAAATATGACTGATACGATCATGTTTGTAAATTGACTGTTTATAAAATGTTGAAATAATCGAGCCACTAAGGATTTTCTACCCAAGTCGTATTTTACCATATGAAGTCTTTTTTGGCACAATTTTTATTTTATATTTTTTTCTGGTTTTCAATGCCATTTAACTTCGTACTTGATTTAGCCTTTCAATTATTTTGATAAGATAGCCACTTTTGAGTCTAATGTAGACGAAACATGTCTTTGACAAGTTTGTATTTAATGTTCGTGATGAGTTTATAAAATCCACTGGGTCAACTACTGTTATGGTTACATGATAGATGATTGATACGATCATATTTGTAAATTTACTTTTGATAGAAATAATCTAACACTGAAGATTTTCTTCCCAAGGGTTAGATTACCGCAGCCGTCAATGCTCTTCAACTTCGAACTTGATTTTGACTTTAAACCGTTTTTAATCGAGAGCAACTAATGAGCCTATGTAGAAGAAATGCGTGTCTGGCATACTAAATGATAAGCCTGGTATCTTTGATGGGTTTTTTACAACCACTAGTAGTATGACGTAAAAATTACACGGAATTCCTTAAGCTTGAAATTATACATTCATCTTCATTCAAGGCCGTGTGCTCCACAAGAGTCAAATGTAGATAATCATATCAATACATAGTTCAGATTAAAGCCCTTATGAACATTTGCTTTGGTTTCCTAAACTACAAAAAAAAAAAAAAACACGTCAAAATTTCGTTTCATCTCAGACTCTAGTATGTGTTATACGATTAACATTTCTGTGATGTTAACTAGTTTAATTTTATAAAGAACTTGTTATTAATGTTTTAAATAGAGCATATCAAAATAACGGAATTACTATTTTAGAATGTGTAAAACTCCTTGGATGTTTTGGATAAATTTTGGCTTCTGATGGTCAGTTCAATTCGGATGACAGTTATGATTGTTCGACTGGTAATTCAGTGGTTGTCGTCTGTTGCTGAAAATCATATTTGTTTTTCGTTTATTATTTTGTACATAAATCAGGCCGTTAGTTTTCTCGTTTGCATTGTTTTACATTTGTCATTTCGGGGCCTTTTATAGGTGTATATGCGGTATGGGTTTAAATCATTGTTGAAGGCCGTACAGTGACCTAAAGTTGCTATATTCTGTGTCATTTGGTCTCTTGTGGAGAGTTGTCTCATTGGCAATCATACCACATCTTCTTATTTTATAGATATACTTTTGAGACTGTGATGAGATTTTAAAAGCTGTTAACTTTCTCCTTGACAACATCTTGCTCAGCCATTGACGGAAAAAATGTCAGAGAACTATCAAAATTAGGCTATATATGTTAGATAAATAAAAAAATATATATGTTTTATTACTGTTGAAATTATATTTAAAATAAACATGTAGTTCTACTCGGTTTTCCTTATGTAAGTTTGAAATGATAAAACGACCATAGTTTTTAACCTTTATATAAGTATTCAACATTTATATGCAATAAGTATATAACAAAACAATATTCAGCAAACATTGATTGAATACATAATGCCATAAATCATCAAAACAATAATTAAATACTGAATGCAATGATACCTTAAGGAAGAAGACCTGGGGTATGGGAGACATTTCTAACAAAAGTATTAGAAGTTATATGTGCGTTTTAACATAGCAGTATTTGGAAAGGCTCTTGACATCATTAGGATAAAATCTTGATAGGTTTGGGAAAAATTGAATTGGAAAATGAATAATTCAATAATGAAGTTTTTTAATACTAAGGTATAGGTTGATAAACTGTACTTAACTGTATGTTTTTGGTTTTCAAATTCAAACGGCAATATTCTACAGGATATGATCTGAACATCCATCATAGTAAAATCTAATGCTAACAGATAACCTGCATTACCACAAAGATAGTACTTAGATAGTGACAGACTCTCAAAACATTCAACTTCCAGTGTGCTTGTCCGATTACAAGGGCATTTTGTAGTCTTGGGAGGAAACCAACATTTCGTATTTTAAGGTTGATATGTCAATTCGTCCAATACTGAATATTACAGTCCTTGGATGGTGTAAACTTCCACTAACACCATACACCATTACACCATTCTTCATACACCATTACACCATACACCCTGTGCCATTACACCATACACGTTACACCTTTGCACCATACACGTTACACCTTTGCACCATACACATTACACATTGCACCATAATGCAATTTAATTTCAAAGAAAGCGTGCGACTACAAAATTATTTATTTATTTTAAAAACGAATTTTGATCACAATAATGTAAATTAATGTATAAAATTAAAATCAGTTGCATAGTTTTAAATGTCGTACATCATTCATTCACACCAGTCCCGATCGCAGGTTACACCATTACACCATTCCCTTACACCATACACCATAGCACCATACACCTTCTACCATTGCACCATATGCCATACACCATTACACCATACACGTTTTTGGGAAGTTTACACCATCCAAGGGCTGTACTGATTTTCCTTATAAACTACTACAGTTATTGTTGGGACCATACAATGTTCACTTTAACACACACAAATAATGCAAAAAGGGACTTCAGATGGTTTTGTAGAAAAAAAAGAATTTAAAAAAACCTTTCTTCCTGTATGTCTGTAAGCAAAATATTTTTAAAATTCTGTAAATTTCAAACGGTCAAATTCGATAAAGGTTTTTGATTTCCAAGGTTAGTAAACAATAATTATTTCGGCAATTTTTTGCAGGAATTAAACGATAATTTTTTTCTGGCAAAGTTAAAATAATAAATATGTTATCTCAACTGGCCAGAATTTTCGACTTATTCAAATGTTTTAAACCATTTATTTAAATTTAGGCTACAAATATTACCATGACATTTCAGATTTACTTTAAAACATGTTTCTACTGCACACTTTTAATGTTTCTGTTGTTCCGTTGTTTTCCTCTTATAGTTGATGTGTTTTCATCGGTTTTAGTTTGTTACCCGGATTTGTTTTGCTTAATCAAATTATGACTATTGAACAGAGGTATACTATTGTTGCCTTTATTTAGAGTGATGGGTATTCCTAATAAGAATACGTACCAATGAAACACAATGATATATGCCTACTAGTGTTTTCGACCGTTTTTTAAGATGCCCCAAAATTGGTCATATTCAATATACCATTTACAAAAAAAAAAAAAAAAAATGGTGAATTTCAACAATACTTTGGCAAATGATGCATAAACCTCTACCCTTTCAATGATTTATGTATAAGAAAAATGAAATGAGAGGAAAATTTTGGGTTTGCAAAGGCCTACCCCCTTAAGTCTTTAGTATAAGTATATTGTCCTTTAAAAAGTGTTTTTCAAAAAACATTTCTCATCCATCTCAGACCGCATATTTATAAAGGTAAGTTATATAATGTTTTAAAGTGTAAATAATCTGACAAGGTCAACATTACTGTTCATAATTTTGAGTAAATTCCTCTTACTGAAGATACAATATTGAACTATTGATGACATGAATGTGATGAAATTGAAAAAAAAAATCTAACATTAACGCATTTGATAGATCCAAATATACCAAATATCAAAATCTTCATATGCTTCTGTGTTAATTTTATCAGAGTAAACGTTATCAAATAAAACGAATACCTGTTGTCGAACAAACGTATGAAATTTTATTAGTTCAGAACATAGTAAAAATAAATATGTGTGATATTTTTACATCGTTTTCACAAACGTTGTAATTAATAAGTTTCATAGTCATAAGTTTACAATAGTAAAAATAAAATAATGTGCTATTTTGAAATCAACATCCATTGATATAGATGGATTTCAGTGAAAATGGACATTGTTCTACACTTTGGTGAAGTTGAAATCATCACTTTGTAAATTTTACGGACGCCATCACGAGTTGGTTTACCGTTATGGAAGATCCGTTTCACAGATGATATCGGAAAAGTTCCTTATGTCGTAACTACAATCCCGTTCCTTTTCACGAATGTGACCTACCGAATTAGACTATTTACCTCTTTTGTGACAATTTTACATATTGTTTTGTTTGTTTGTTCACATCGTTGTCAATATAATGGAATTTGATGCGACTGTCATACAAGTGAGAGGTTTAGCTAGCTTTAAAACAAGGTTCAATCCACCATTTTCTACAAAGGAAAATGTCTGTACCAAGTCAGGAATATGACAGTTGTAATCCATTCGTTTGATGTGTTTGAACTTTTGATTTTGCCATTTGATTGGGGACTTTCCTTTTGAATTTTCCTCGGAGTTCAGTAACTTGTGATTTTACTTTTATGATGGTCATGATCTTCAATCTCAAAACGTCCGTCCACTTTTTATAGCAAACAGGCTACCGAAAAAGTTTACTTTAGCGTTGCTCTATGTTCACAATACCGGTCTGCTTTCAAACATATTCCAAATTGAATGCGTACTTGTGAATCCACTTGAGATAGGTAGTTTGACATCCTTTTTAAACTAAAATAGGATTTAAGTCTAGAGTAAATATACGCGTGAATGCAAATGAACATTATAATCCAGAGTATATCAATGCGCATACCATTTACTATTTTTGAGGTAGAAAATCACTGACGTGAATAAATATTTATTTCACTTGTATGCAGAATTTAATCTAAAATATGTATTTCTGAATATTACAAAGAAGGTAATTCAGTTAACTGTGTATAAAGGTTCTGGTTCAGTCTTAGAAAAAGTAAAATAACAAAAATACCGAACTCCAAGGAAAATTCAAATCGGAAAGTCGTTTTATCAAATGGCAAAATCAAAAGCTCAAACACATCAAACGAATTGAAAACAACTGTCATATTCCTGACTTGGTACAGGCATTTCCTTATGTAGAAAATGGTGGATTAAACCTGGTTTTATAGCTAGTTTTACCTCTCACTTGAATGACAGTCGCATAACATTCAATTGTGTGAAAAAAAACCCAGACATAATAGGTAAAAATGTCAAAAATAGGGGTACAGCAGTCAACATTGTGTTTTAATCTTAATCACTATAAAAACAAACAAATAGGTCAACAAAGAAAAACAAAATGGCATATAGACAAAGCACATAACCAAAAATGAATGACAAGAAAATGGTGATCAATCTAAAAAGGGTATCATAATTCATATGTCCCAGGAAATACTGCCGTTACACCAATACAAACAAATTCACGTGTGAACGTACTGTCACGGACGGACAATGGTGCAGTCTTTCAATGCTTTTTTACAATATGATCAAAAATCAACTAAAAATTAGAATAAATAAATTATTTAATAAATAAAACAAAATCAATTAGAAAAAAAATTCAGAAATTCGATAAAAAGCATCAGAATAAGTATAAATAAATGTAAGAATAAAACACTTACCTCAGAGTTGATGCACTATGTACAAAAAAAAAGAACAAAAAAAAAAAAAACCCCAGCAGAACCACTGTAGGTTAAATTTAATATCAAAATATAAATGATCTGACGGGTGTGGCATCCTTCCACACCAAAACCTCGAGCAGAAATAAATCTACCTGAATAGGTGTGTAAACCTGTCCGAAGAACTCGACTGACCACTATTTAAAAATAGCCAACAGGTATATAATAAGGCCATGCCTAATCAGTGTGCGTTTTAACACAGGTGAACCAAAGTTAGGCCAAATGTGAATATATGTATAAAAGCGTATGGTAAAACTATGTATAATAGAAACTATGAAAAATGCGTCTCGCGCAAAGACCGCAAGTGAAATTCTTTGTTCTTGACGACAATTTCACAAATTATATTATTTATATACATGTCTGACTGAACAAATATCTGTATAAATATCTATAAAATTCATCTGTATCGTGACACGCACACTGGATTCAATTCCGGTATGAAAACTCCAGATAATTTGATTAGATAGATTGAATCTAGCATGCGCGTGATTAAGGTTTTATATCACATACAAATTAAATATTATTTTCAAAATATAGTTTCCTTGACAAATACTGGATTTAGTGCAGTTATTTTACAGATTTATAGATACGACAAAGTGGTACCGATTATACGTTTTGGAATCCGTACTCCCGTGAAAAATAGCTATGGTAGTCTTTATTGCACAATGAATAAAGCATATACAAACTTACAAGTAATTTATAATTAAATAGAAATCATGCCACTTTTAAAGATATTGTCAAGTGCTTTCAAATAGCATAGAATTGGCATTTGTTTAAGAAAAGTTGCTCCAGCTTTTTTGCCAATCATAATCTGTTTACGTAGGAAATAAAAAAATAAGTAAATACTAGTAAGAAATAACTAGGAACGACGACCGCAAAGTTTTGTTGATTTACTCACGTTCATTCGGATATCACATTTATCGTTTACTCACATTACAAATTGAATTTAAAAATTCTATTAAAAAAATGGAAATTAAATGAAACAGACATTTAATTTTACATTAAAATACTGCGAACGAATGTCTTAGACGCTCCGATCTTACTCATAAAGAGGAGCACTCCTGAGAAAAACTGAGAAAGTTTTGTCCGGTCTGCATCCACATATTTGAAATCTGAACACGACTGAACACGACCTGACAAAATCTAAATCGCATTTTTAACGGTGGTCTGATTTGGTCTGATCATGTCTGATCATGTCCCAGTCGAAGGCTAGAGCAATCCGTCTTGTTTATCCTGACATTTTATTGAAATATAATATTCGAAACACTTAGGATTTCCAGGCATATATTACCCTTACCATTTTTGCATAAATTATAGATTTTTTGGCTGTGGTCCGATTTGGTGTGATTTGGTCTGATCCAGGGATGGGGTAATCGTAATCTGTAACCGTAATCTATTGTAATTGATTACATTTTTTCAAGTAATCGACAGTAATCTGTAATCGAAACATTTTCAATTACATGCAGAAAAAAAAAATGTGATCTAATCATCGATTACTTTTCGATTACATTTCGATTACTTTAGTAAAATAGTTTGATGAACTATTACCTAGTTTAAATGAAACTATACAACTGCATTTATGCATCAGTCTATGTATAAATATGACTTGAGAGTTCTATCAAATGCCTTATTAAGATCTGTTGTCTCAAGCCGCATTATGTTCAACCAGATCTAACAAATTTTACTGTATTTCTAGCTTTAGAATCAATTTAAACAACTTTCAATGTTTGTCAATGCATAAAGACCTTATATATCAAAAATGAGAAATCAGATTGAAATAGAATAGATAAACATTTGATTCATTATAATGTTACGATATAAAGATTAAGAAAGGATACAAAAACCTATATTGACAATGAACAAATGCATTGAAATTCTTGCTCAGTAATAGATAAATGTATCCAATTTTGACACTAAAATATGTATTGTTTATAATTTTGAATAGATAATAAAAATTTCTCAACTGCCATCTTGTCTTTGATAATCAGATGATCAAAGACTTCTAATCAATCAGATTCAGACTTTGTTTTGATTTCAGTTATGTATAATTAAGTGTGAGATTTACATTATATTGCCCTAGTTTTAAATTTAATCCATTGGCAGTTTTATAACTTGTTATTAAGAAGATTATCAAAACAAAATGATAAATTGATGCTTGTAATTATGAATTTTAAATTTGCATCTTCAAAATTAGCTGAACTAATTATTCTTCTTTTTTATATCTTTTTTTTCAGAGAAAACTTCAAACATTGTAATGAATTATATTCAAATATACCTGTTAATAACGAGTAAAGACAAAATTAAGTTAGCATGACAGCAAAAATTTGCAAAACATAGAACGAATGAAATAAAAAATCAAGAAATGATTGATGCAATGGTCCATGTCATTGCAAAAAATTTATCACCAATCACTCATGTTGATGAAAAGCAAAATCTTAAGAGTTTTTAAATATTTCAGATCCCCGGTAAGAGCTTCCATCTAGAAAACAACTGTCGACATAACATTAAGAAACTATGCTTTATGTGCTGTTTTTTGTAAAGTTCTAAAATTTCATTATAAATATATGTTGAGGAACATAAATGTGTTTAACTTTCTTTATAATTTTGTAGCATGTAATTGACAGTAATCAAAAAGTAATGTAATAACTTTTGACAAAGTAATCGATTGCGATCGATTATAAATCGATTGCACAGAAATCCTTCAAGTAATCGATTATTAATCGATTACATTTGTCAGTAATCGTGCTCATCCCTGGTCTGATCATGTCTTAATTGAAGGCTAGCACAATCCGTCTTGTGTATCTTGACATTTCTAAACAGGTCTTAAATGCATGCAGTGAATATCGATCGGAACGGCGACTGAATATCTGAAAAAAGTATTAACGTTTTTCTCTTGTGGAAAATGCAGTGAATTAAGACTTGATCAGACCAAAATGACCGTTTCAGACAAAATCTGGCTACTAGTGTGTGTTGATATGAAATTACTGATACGATTTTTTGTGAAACACTGATGATTGGAAACACTACTCCAGGCATAGATTACTGTAGCCGTCCCTGGTACAACTTTTTTGGTAATTTTTGGTTTTCATTGCAATTCAACTTCGTCCTGCATTAGTCGTATTAAATAAGTGGTTTTAAACTCTTCAAAGATACCAAGCTGATAATTCATTATGTCAGACGCATGTTTCGTCTACACACAAATCATCAGTGTCACTCGAAAAAAATAGTTAAATGGCCAAATAGGAAACGAAGTTTCTCAGATACTATAAGCAATAAGTCAACTATATTTGGTGTATGAAATAATAGTAAGGTGTATATATCTGTCTGGCAGGGTTTATTTGACCTTGACCTCATTTTCATGGATTTTTAGTCAAAATTTGTCCTGGTTAAGTCTGTTTCTTAGATACTATAAGTAAAATGCCAACTATGTGTGGTGAGTGAATGATTGCATGTCTGTCTGTCAGGTGTAATCTAACCATGACCTCATTTCATGATTCATCGGTCAATGTCAAGTTTCATGGTTAGGTTTGTTTCTATTAGCAATAGGTTAACTTTTTTGTGTATGCTTTTATTGTAAGGCCTAGCGGTTCACCTGACATTGACCTGCTTGTCATTGATCATTGATAGTGTTAAGTTAAGTCAAGCGATATTTGTAGTAAAATCTTTATCTTAAAATCAATCATAATAAGAAAAGCAGGGGAGACATTTCAGCGTCAGCACTCTTGTTAAAAACCGCTGGGTCGATTACATTTCTAGTGGACGTTTTGTCCACTAGGGTATCACCAGGCCTGTAGATTGGACTTCTCTGATGACATGAATATGCTTGATACCATCATATTTGTAAATTTACTGTTGATTAGATTTAAAATATTGGATACACAAAAAATTTAATGCCTCAGGCAATGACTACCTTAGCCATTTTTGGTACATCTTTGAATATTTGGTTTTCAATGCTCTTCAACTTTGTACTTGTTTTGCCTCTCAACGATTTAAATTCCAGCGCCACTGATGATTCGAATGTACTCGAAACGTGCGTCTGGCGCATTTGAATTATAGGACTTATGGTTAGGGTTAGGGTTAGGGTTAAGATTAGGGTTAGGGTTAGGTTGACAAACACTTAGGCTGGTGCCACTACTAGTATATTTTTTCTTTAATGGGTATCACAAGCCTAGTAGTCAGGAATTTGGTGTTCACATGCACGGGAGAGATGGAATTTAAGTTTTAGAAGAAATACATGATTTATATAATTACAATGTTCAAATCTAATTCATACTTATTCATACAATTTGTTCTATTGCTTTCCAGATATACGTTTACTATCATTTGACAAAACAGATTTTCAGACAAGAGACGAACTGCAATCTATCAGCCTAGAGAAATTAACGGAGCCGGCGGTCGACGTAAAATTTAGCCATGTAAGTTGTTAAGTTATGAATGTCTTATGTGTATTTTACGATTTTATATCTACTTTAGTTCATAACAAAATAGAAAAAGAAGAAAAGAGTATTTATTCAAATTAAGGACCCCGCATAATCATGACAATAAGATTACAATTATAATATATCATATGCCTGTACCAAGTCAGGAATATGACAGTTGTTTTCCGTTCGTTAGGTGTGTTTGAGCTTTTGATTTTGCCATCTTATGAAGGTCTTTCCGTTTTGAATTCCCCTTGGAGTTCGGGATTTTTGGTATTTAACGTTTCTTTATATTTACAGCCTTGAATGAAAAGGCATTAAGTGAAAGTGTACTTTTTTTTAATTTTACATATACATGTAGATATAACCAGAAAATTAAAAAGTATCAGGGTAACAGTTTAAGATTTTGAAATACGAGTTGTTGAAATTTATGGCATTTTAGGCAAAAAATAGAAATAATAAATAAAGAGAAAAATAAATAAATCGTAAAGGTATTTTATATATCATGATCACTTCTGATTAATTAGTAATTTGATTTAACATAAACTGATTCATAATTCTCAAATGAATGACGAAATAGATAGATTCAGCTATATCATGTGATAGTTTTACTTTAAGAGGAACATGTTTAATTGGCGACGTTATGAGTGCATACAGTTACGTCGTTCACATTAGTCAAGATAAAAACAAATCACCAAACAATTTACAAACGAGTGAAAACCCATCTTTCTTCTTGATGAAGATGTACACGGCTCTGTCGAACCCGCTAGATCTTTATGGCTTACGAAATCTTTCTCGTAGTCCGTGCCGATTCATGAAAGGTATCCAAGAATCAGAAATATGTGGAGAATATATATGGATAAGGAGGAAGGCAGACTGTCATTGTTAATTAAAGGTTTAAATCTGCGTGGCAGGCAGATTTCCTTGCATTCACAAAATTGTGGTAGTGAAGCAACACTAAGTGTAGTAACACGATGTAATGTAATGATATTTGCAAGTAGAGAAAGATCTGTTATAATAAAGTTGAGCAAGATATAAATATATGTAATTTTACAAAAATATTAAAAACATGGTGGAGTAGAACAGTAATAAATCTTTTACTTTTCACCTTTTGGTACATACAACGGGAATTTAAATAGCTTTGAAACAACTAAAATATGATCGTGATCTGTACCAGTCAATACTAAAAGACATTAATACAGATAAAACGATGGGGAATTAAATATATAATCAGCTGGTTTATATTTACATATTAAATAGGGTTTTCCTGTACTATCTATAAAAATAGAACGCCTAATCTAAATTGATCATAATAATATTAATATTATATTTATTTCGAAAAGTGAAATTGTATACACACACTAAGTAAGTAATTTTTTAAAATGATATTCATTCTAAAATACATTTCCGTGTTTTATATGAATAATAAAATGATATATTACTTACCCGTTGTTCCAAATCATCCATTCAACAAAGTTAATTCCAATAAATTCCGTAAAATTTATATTTGCATATTTATACTAGTTTCACTCATTCAATGTGTATAAAATGTATATATTTAATCCGAAAATGTATGTTACAAGAGTGTATTTTAAATTCCTTGTTGTAGAAACATAGAATTCAGTGACACAAAAGATGTATAAAATAATTCATGTATCTGTGTTTCAAACAGCATGTATGTACAATTAAAAAACAATTATGTAGGAAGTTGCGCATGATGATGTATATAATTATTACCAGTATTGTTATACCAAATTGTACAATTGAGAATGGAAATGGAGAATATGTCAAAGAGACAACAACCCGACCAAAGAGCAGATAACAGCCGAAGGCCACCAATGGGTCTTCAACGCAGCGAGAAAATCCCGCACCCGGAGGTGGTCCTCAGCTGATATATATGTGCGATGAGAACTGCATGAATTATTTCAAAGTTTTGATAGAATTGTAAACTTGTTAATATTTTATTTGATATCTAGGTAAAATTTTGCAGTCTTAAAGTAAATGGCATGCACTCAAGAGAAAAGAGTAACCGCGTTTTGACATGGTTAAAATGTCAAAAAATATCAAAAGCTTTAATACAAGAAATCATATAGATTTAGATATTAAAATCGAAATCCAAAATCATACTTACTTTGATGTTTTTTGCAGTAATGGTACATCCGCAAGCTGGGGGGTCTCGGTATCTATTAACAATATATTGTTATAAGGTTATAAATCATTTTACAGACAAAGATGGAAGAATTGTGTTAGTACATATGCAAATTAATGACACAAAATGTTCAATTTTTGTTAATATGGACCAAACAACAAAACTGCAAGAAATCATTTTTTTAGAAAGTGGATCATTTCAAAAAAAGAAAATGGAAGTGAAATTCCAATAGTTGGGGAGATTTAAATGAAACATTAAAAAATATTGCCGAATTTAATTTTAAAAGTGCAAATAACAATCACCAAACAAACAACCAGTATCAAGCTTGAAATCACTATCAAAAGAAAATGAAACATGAGGGATATGAATTAGAAAACTCAAAAACAGTAAAGACAAAATAGCAAATATTAATTGGACAGATAAACTTGTAAAAATTAAAATAACAAAAATACCGAACGCCAAGGAAAATTTAAAACGGAAAGTCCCTTAACTAATGGCAAAATCAAAAGCTCAAACGCATCAAACGAATGGAAAACAACTGTCATATTCCAAAACTAAAAGATATAATCTATAGGACAGCTGATAAATCTTTAAAACAAATATTCCCTAAAATTAACTCCTTTAATTCAAAGACTAAAAATAAAAAAACAACCAAAGTGGTTTGATTTTTCTTTAATTAAAATGCATAAACAATTAGATGACAAGGATAGACTATTTAAAAAATATAAGAATGACCCTATAGTGAGAAGGAATTTCTTTAGTTTTTTAAAACTTTATAGGAAAACTAGAAAAAATAAATATAAACAGTTCCGTAAAGATCTTATTGTACAATAGACAACATGAGAGATAACAATCTATCCTAATATTGGGCCTATCTACAGTCTCTCAGTAATGAATCCTCTCCGAAAAGAGATACATCTAATATATCAAAGTCAGATTGGTAACAATATTTTGAAAAACTTAATTCAAATTCCCTACCTGGTAATAAAGAACTCATTGGTTCACTTAACAACCTAGAAAAGCATAAAATTTTCACAGAATAGAATTGTAGAAAGAGATAAATGAAGCAGTCAAATAACTAAAAAAACAATAAATCAAGCAGCTTTGACTCCATACTAAATGAGATGATCAAGTGCAGCCAATCATATCTGATTAAATGTTTTGTAAAGATTTCTAACAAAGTGTTACCAACAGGACAGTTTCCTGAAATATGGGCTAAAAAATTTATTGTCCCAATACATAAAAACGGATCAAAAGATGATCCATCAATTTAAGAGGCATCACAATAGGTAGTTGTATAGGAAAACTCTTTCTAAAAATATACTTAATAATAGATTAGAAATGTGAAAAACTAAAAGACATATAGTTGGTGCAGAGCAGATAGGATTTTGTAAAGGAAAAAGAAGTAGTGACCACATGTTTATACTTAAAACGTTGATTAATAAATATACTAAGCAGGGACAAAAATGTCTCTATACCTGTTTTGTTGATTTTAAAAAAGTCTTCGACAAAAGTTTGGCACTTAGCCTTTTTTTTTAAATTGAGGAAGCTCGGATTGAGTCATTTATTTTATAACGTAATTAAAGATATGTATTAAAACACATCTTTGTGTGTAAAAACTAATAGTAACACACTAACTGAAAACTTCCCATCAGGTATTGATGTCCGTCAAGGGAATAATCTGAGCCCTACATTGGGTAGCATTTATTCATTATTCAAATATCTTAATTTAACCCCATAATATTTGTTAAATCACAAATCTAATATAAAGTCATTTATCATTAAAAGACTCAGAATTAAATATGATGAAATTTGGTTCAATCAATTAAATAATGACAAACCTGGCATGGCGCAAGGAAATACATTACGAATTTATAGAATATTTAAAAATAATATTGGCCTTGAAAAATATTTACTGTTAAATAGTTGTAAAACAATAAATGAGTTATCTAAATTTAGAATCAGTGCCCATTAACTTGAAATAGAAAAGGGAAGACACAAAGGAATACCCCCAGACAAAAGATTTTGTAAATTATGTAACAATGACTTGTTGAGGATGAAATTCATTTTCTTCTTCAATGTCCATCACTTAAAACTGAAAGGTCCAGTTTCATTTTAGATTTATCTTCTAAATTTACTAATTTTAAATTTCTAAATGACCAATCAAAATGTATATGGTTGATATCAAATGAAGATCCAATGGTTAATAATATAATGATAAAATTAGCAAAATTAAGCAATAAGACATGAGTGGCCCCCAGCTCTTTCTTCAATAATACAACGGTACTAATTGGGTTCACTCACTCATTATCTTTGGGAATACACTGTGCTTATTGTCTCCCTTTTCCTATATAGTTTTAGTTTAATTGTCATATATTATAATAGTTGAATAAAAAAAAAATCATCACAATTATTTGTACACTTTAATTAAAATTGTAATTGTTCTGCTCCCCGGGGCGTCTTGATTTACAAACAAATTGTTGTTGTTGTTGTTATTCCTGACTTAGTACAGGCATTTTCTTATGTAGAAAATGGTGGATTAAACCTGGTTTTAAAGCTAGCTAGAGCTCGAGGAATTTATTTTGGACATGATAAAGATGAATGTGAGAAACCAAATTTTGAAATAAAATTGAGAAAATAGACTTCTTTGGAAAAAGCGAAATCTCGCTATGTTAGGCAAATAATTGATCATCATATCTCTGATTACACCAATATTCACCTTTTTATCTAGCTCGTGTGTATTCGCAGAAAATGTAAGAAATAAATAAAAAGAAAATGTTCAAGTTTATCTGAATGACAAACCAGATAAAGTTAAAAGAAATACAATGATTGGTAGATATGTAAACGAGGGTTTGAATATGATTGATATTGAAATCACTTTAAAGCACTAAAATATTTGGTTTGAATTTATTAGCCAGTTGTGTTGTATGTCTGTGATGTATGATTAAACGTGATGTATGATTAAACAGTTTTGGGTGCTGGATCCCAATTATTGACACATTAATAATGTCTGGGTTG